>MU842813.1:234104-443511 GCA_030867305.1 Colletotrichum zoysiae | reverse complement strand
GAGAGAGAGAGAGAGAGAGAGAGAGAGAGAGAGAGAGAGAGAGAGAGAGAGAGAGAGAAGGAAAAGAGCATATCAACTCGGCGTTAGTCAGGCGTTGTGGGACGGGAAAAAAGAACCTGAATAAATGAAGAGTCACACGACCATTGCAATTGTCGATCTGAACCCTGTGCGACCGTTGTCGGGCCCGGCCCCACACCGTGAAGGAATCTGCCGGTTCACTACGGCCCTGGATGCCGAGAAACCGGGCTCCTACCGTCTCGCCCGAATGCTGGTCGTAAGCCAAAGAAGCCTGGGTTATGGTATTCCCGGCCACGGGTCTTCATATTTACTACGCAAATACTTTGGTAAAGCCTCGGAGAAGCCTCCAACCCCCGAAAGGCATCCCTTCTTGCCCCTCGGCTTCCTGAATGCCACGCGAACAGGCTTGTCTCGACATGTTTCTTGCCTTCACGAAGCGCCCTTGGGACAGCCATTGATATAATCCCCATCCAGAAATCAACATGCCGTGAAACTCGATGAACAAGTTGCAAAACAAGTAGTGAATAAGAGGGCAGAAACCGGGCCAATTACAGCGCGGCTTGCTGTTGGTCGACTCTAAGCGCCGCCCCTCTTCGTCTGGCGCCCAGAAAAGTTAGAGACGCTCTCCAGCCCTCTCGGCGGCCGCCAGCGATTGGACGACGGTGCAGGCATCCTGACCTCGACTTCTGGGAAAATGTCCCCAATAATCACTACTTGCCCTACCACACCATGTATGGAATGCAGGCTAACGGGAAGCTGGGGCGGCAATGCGGCCAGGTATCGTGGCCGGACGTGATCACCCCCCCGGGAGCCGTGGCAGGCAGGGGTCCTGGCGGAGCTGTCTTGCATGGCGCGTGAAGCTCCCTCTTTAATGGACCTGAACCCCAAGGGCGCCCATAGTCTTTGCGCAACGCATGTTTCTCTCTTCTCTCTCTCTCTCTCCATTCCTTTGGACTTTACTGATGCTTGTTCGGGAGCATTGACCGTTCGAATTCGCTTGTTACTCGGCATTTCTCTCTCGTGGAACCCGAGTCTTACTGTGCCCTCTGCGTCATCCCAACGTGGCTGTCATCACTGTAAGTGCGGGGCAGCGATGCGACAACACACTCATTGCCACCGGCCCGCGACTGACTGGACTGGACTGGACTGACTTGAAGGCAGATAGATATCGTCTTGCTGTCTCTGTCTGCCCGAGTCTGATCGTTCAAAGCCCGAAATACTCACCATCTCGACGACATCAGCAGCATACATAGTAGGGGCTTTCTCTTGTGGCCATGTCTGCCCAGTACTATCCCCGTGAGTCGCTCATCTATTTATTTGCCCCGCCAAACCGGACAATAGTTTCTTGCGCTGACGCTATTCACAGCTCCCCCCTCGGGAGGTACGTCTTCTTGAGCGAATTGAGCCGTCCATTGACCGCTTGACTGACACATCCTCAAGGCCAACCCCAGCAGAACTATCCGCCGCCGCCGCAATCGCCGCCCGCGCACCAGACCCAATTCTCCTACCCTTCTCCCCCCTCACAACCTCAACACGGGCACAGTGGAAGCTACCCTCTGCCGCCTCAGCCCTCTCCAGCGCAGTCGCAGAACTATCCGCCTCCGCCCCAAGCCTCGCAGGCGCAGAGCTACCCTCCCCCTCCTCCCCAGCCGAGCACGCCTCAGAACTACCCACCGCCTCCTCAGCCCTCGGCCGGACAGCACACAAACTATCCCCCCCCTCAACAAGCATCTCCAAGCCAGGGGAGGACATATGCGCCGCCTCCCCAAGCTACGACGTCGCCTGCGCCAGCTCAGCAATATCCCCCGCCTCCGGGTCTTTCCCAAGGACAGCATCAACAGCAGTACCAGCCGCCTCCTCAACATTCACCTCAGCCATCCCCGCAGCACCAGCAATACCAACAGACGCAACTTCCCTTGCGCCAGTCAGAAACTCCCGATTCGCAACCCCAGTTCTCTCCTCCGCCCGAGGCCTCCAGCCTGCCAGAGAAACACCATGTCGAGGAAACGCCGGTCGACACGAGCAACCCGTCCAACCTCGTTGGCGGCGCGCCTCCCTCGACACACTTCATAGGAGCCACGGCAACCGTCGACGATGTCGGCACCTTCAATGGTGGGAGCTACCGCATCAGCCACCGGGACAGCAACACCATCCTCACAATACAGCTGGCCATGGGGTGCCCGTTGCAGGCGAAGCCGGGTGTCATGGTGGCAATGTCACACTCCGTGACGCTCAGGGGTCAGATCAAGTTCAGCATGAAGAAGCTCGTGGCTGGTGCCGAGATGGCTAGCTCAACCTTTGTAGGGCCCGGTGAACTTCTTCTGGCCCCACCTATGCTCGGCGACGTTACCAGTCTGCGCCTTACGGGCAAGGAGACATGGTCCGTCGGACATGACGCGTACCTGGCTTCCACCCAGGGCGTCATCAAAGACTACAAGCGCCAAGGCCTCAGCAAGGCAATCTTCAGTGGTGAGGGTTTGTTTGTGTACAAAATCAGCGGCACCGGCTTGCTCTGGCTGACCAGTTTTGGCGCCATTATCCGGAAAGACGTAAGTCAACTTGGGCCGTCCAAAACGGCAGGCACGCCGACGGTGCTGACCCTTATCTAGCTCATGGACGGTGAGAAGTACGTCGTTGATAACGGACACTTGGTGGCTTGGAACGTCAAATACATCATGGAGCGGGTCGCTTCCGGAGGCATCATCTCCGGCCTTTCATCGGGCGAGGGCCTCGTCTGCAAGTTCACGGGCCCTGGAACTGTATTCATCCAGACAAGGAACGCGGTAAGTTTTCTCAGTGGCGTTTAAACCCGGTTGACCATGCTGATGTATTACGCTGCAGAAACACTTCAGTGCATATCTTTCTGGGCAGGCAAACCAGAGCGTATGAGGGGCCCATGGAAAGCTTGCTTGCATATTGGCAAATCTGCTAGTTCTTGTTTGCGTTACATTTGATTGCGTGACCTGGGAAAGCGGATAAGTTCCAGATGAAGACGTCGATACCATTCAGTATCCTTGGACAAGTAGCGTGCCAAAATAATATCCTCTCATGCTTCTCCCACATTATGTCTTTGCTGAGTGTCAGATGGCCGGCGCTCTGGTCACAGACGCTGAGGAAAGAAGTTTCAAGGGTGGATGCAGATTTTTATCTCCAGGCACTATTGCTATCGGCTGAGAAGGAGAGGTCAGCTTATGCTGTATGTACCTTTCCCGGACAGGCGGAAGGACCTACCTTCCGTGTTTTTCCACACATTGCAAAACATGACATGTTGTCCGGTCAAAAGGCACCCACCCGTACACCATCGCGACGTGCTCGTTCAACCTCCCCCATCACCCACCGCAACACCTCAACCTCCACCCCTTTTTGGACACATCTTCGCAGACTTACAGGCTTTAGCCTAGAGCGCATGCTTTTTCAATCAGCGAGAAGGTTCAATCACGTCACGGGTACGCGGGTTTACTTCCATCAGTGAGCAGCCGTCGCCACCCTCCTCGCTTCTCAGCTTCATCATCCTGCACCACACGCCCGTTGAAGCGACGAGGCCGCGCGATCGTCTTTGGGTAGACTGGCCGACCAGATAGCCTACGACGCATTTTCTGCCGCTCAAGATCTACTGTTCCTCGTTGCTCCCGTCGGCGAATTTCTGATTGGCACCCACACCTCAGTCCTCGAGTCCGTTTCACTCGCACAAAACCCCCAATCTTGGCATATTTCGACTACGCTTCAGTCTTCGACGACGTACGGTTATCATTACCTCCTGCGTCTCACATGATATCCGACCTTGGTTACCTCGCGGAAACACTCAAGTGCTAATCCTCGAGCTTGCACTTGCACGTCTTGCTTCGTTACCTCTCTGACTGGCTGGTAGGGTCGCGACCTAGCCATTGCAGGATTCGGTAAGCCTCCTTTCTTCTTCAGTTGAGAGACGACGGGTGCTAACTGAGCCGAGAGCAAACATGGAAAAGCCCACTACAGCACTAAAGGTCGCCAATTGGCGGAGGTCGCAGCTTTCCCATGACCAACAGATCAAGATACCCAGAAAGCGAAATTCGTCAGCCTCCGTCACCGACTTCGATATCGCCAATCCAGCTACCCACTGGCGGAGGCCTGTTGCCGGTGTCGACCCTTTGCAAAACGCGACCGACCCATCACTTGGGGAGAACAAACATACCATGAAAAAGCTTGACGGCGAGTCTGTGGCTGCAGCCAGGTGTGCCGTGGTCAGTGCCGTTCCAGTTCAGAGCGATGCGACAGACAGGTCCTCCTAGAAGCAGGATCGCACACCCCTCGTCTTGGACGTGCTATTCCACGAATGTCATGACCCCAAATGCGAAGAGCACAACAGCATATTCAAGAGTGCCGAAATTCGCAGCATTAGAAACGCAACTCGCTTCAGATCTCAGATACGTGATGACGGAGTCGCCGAGTTCGACAAACACTTGAAGGGGACCAGAGTCACCCCTCGTAAGTCGTCCATGAAGGACCTCCAGACGACCGGCAAGCATGAAAAGGAGGGGATTTCCTGCGACGACAGGCACCTCGAGAAACCACGAGTACAGCCAAAGCAGAGCACAACTGCAGTCATTCACGACCCAGCGGTAATCAGCATAGCTGAACGGAATCTGAAGCCGTCAAGCAAAGGATCTGCTTTTGGTCAACCTGACCGATATCAAGAGATGCTAAGAAAGCTTCGCCCCTCTTCTCACGATTTTCATTCGCCGCACATGACAAAAAAGCCCAACGAAAGTCGTCCAAGGAAAGATTCCGGTGATTCTGGCACTTCTGCCGATTCTGGCGACTCTGGCGTTGATGTCAGAAGCTCGGTAAAGACTCAAACTCTTAACCCCATGGCAAGAGAGTTCTCGGTTCTCGTCCCCAAGCAAGATCCCGTCAAGGCGGAAAGCCCCGATGAAACATCTATCAACATTCCTCTCTCGATGCTCAAGAAAATATTGGGTTGTAGCAACCCTTCCAATATCATTGATGCTCCCCCGCAGAGTCTGGACGAAATCATCGCCAACACAATCCAACGATTTGGCATTCCCGAAGCGCGACAGCAACACATGTCATCACAGGATTCCTTTCCGACTCTGGTTATGAGTCCGACTTTGCAGCCGCCCTTTCTTCAGCATACTACTCCACCACCCATAAATCCCACTTTCGGATTCCACAACAACTCGATGATGTCCCCGTCTGGCATGTTCTCGCAGATGCCGGGCGAGCCATTGAACCCGTCTGCTGCAGGATTTATACCGTTTGGTCCACCGAGTACGGCCGGTATTCCTCCCCGGCCACTATCATTTGGTTTGCAGCCTAGCGTACCAGCTTCCGTTCAACCTCCGTCTAGATATGTCACTCAGATGAATAGTTGCTTCATGCCAGCCCCAGACTATGGTCGACAGACGGTCAACGGTTCATCGATGCCAGGTCCTGGATTCATTCCACATCCTAACTCTTACACCCTTCAAGCACAATCAGCAATGCCGAATCAGGGCAACTTCTGCAATCCAAACGCAGCTCCTTTAGCTGGACTCTGTATAGGCCCAAGACCCGCTCGTAAGCCACGAGTGCCTGACGCGTTTGCTCAACAAAATTACGAGGCTTACATCGAATGGCGCAAGGCGAACGAACCGGGATATGCTAACGAATGCAAAAACCGGCAATCCAAAAGGGCAAACCGGCTCAATGGCGCCAGCTTACAGCCTTGAACTAACGGCACACTTGCTCATAGTTTTTCCGACAAGGGCATTGATTGGGTTTGGGATCAACGATCTCAGCAAACAGATTCTGGGTTCTCGAGATTCACAACGAACCGCATTGGTAAGCTGACAGTACTTTGTATCGATTATCGGAGATTGATCAGTGTGTTTAAGTGGGTGCTTGAAGTAAGCAATGTTATGTGTCATGGCATGATCCATCATGGGGGCTTATTTCGATGGCTACGGCGGGTTGAGCGATGATGGGATAGTCGGGGGCAGTCGGGCCCAACCCTCTGAGCCGACTAGAGTTGCTTGTACATGTTTAGATCAACAGGCAGTCCATTACTGTCTTCGCTATCAGGCTGGAGAAAAAAAAATACTATAACAGGTTTCCTTCAACATGTTTTTGCCCTTGATTCCGGCACTCGGACGTGTAGGTAGCACTGATACGGGAAACCACCGTCATCCGAAATTTGTCCTCCATGAGCCCCCCTATACTAAGGGAAGAATCAACAGAACAACCTGCAGCAGTTGGTTGTTTGCGGCAAATTTGCAGTAAACAGACGCGGACGGCAAAAAATCATGTTGTTTTGGTATCTGTGTTTGTGTGTGTGTGTGTGTGTGTGTACAAAGCTCCTCTCTCGTTGCCAAAGCCATTCCAGCGCCGGCGTCAAATCGTCCAGACGTGTGGCTAAGTCTCTTTAGAATAATGGGATACTGGCGATGCCTCTCACCCGAGAAGCCAGCTCCTCCCCACCCCCCGCCCTCAAACTCGTGGTGAATAATCATATAGACAGGATCCGATAAAACGCGACTCAAACGTCCTCGATGCCGTACGCCTTGAGGGCGGTCCCGCCAAACAATGCGGCCTGGTCCTCCGGCTCGAGGGTGGCCATGTAGCACGTGCGCTCGACCAGGAGCTTCCACTTGCGCCAGGCCTCGTCGACGCCGACGGTGCAGACGGGCCAGTCGCTGCCGAACATTGTTCGGCGGGGACTGAAGGTGGCGAGGACGACGCCGAGCCAGGGGAAGATGGCTTCGAAGATGGCGTTGGGGTCCTGGCCCTTGAGGGAGTCGGGCATCTCGGAGAAGCCGCCCGAGAGCTTGATGTAGGTGTTGGAGCACTTTGAGAGCGCGTAGATGGCGGTGCGCCAGTGGACGAAGGAGGGGTCGGTGGTGTTGATGATGCCGAGGTCGGGTTTGCACAGGTGGTCTGGATCACGGTTTCGTCAGCAGGCTTATTTCGCATGCAGGGATGAAGGAAAGGACAAGAAAGAAAGGTTTTTGGGGGGGGAGGGGGGGAGGGCGCGACTGACTGATGACAAAGGTGACCTTCTCTTCCTCAGGGACACCCTCGTGAGCACGAGAGATGATCTCCAGCGCCTCATCGAGCTGCTTGTTGCCGCGGCGGTGCTGGTCGACGCCCAGGTCGAAGACGAAGCCGCGCTTGCCCAGGAGCTTCAGGCCGGCGATGAAGTCGTCCGTCAGGCCGGTGCCGTGGGGCTTGTCCTGCAGCAGGTACCGGAACCCCCTGATCTTGGGCCAGACGGCCTCGCCCGCGACCTCCTTGACGCGGTCGAGGTACCTCTCCAGGGCGGCGGCGCCCGAGGGCAGCGGGGCCCAGGGGACGATGCCGAGGCACAGGCTGGCCTGGTCGGGCGTGTGGCCCTCGCCGTCGCGGGGCTTGCCCTCGGCGATGCGGCGCAGCCAGGCGACCTCCATGAGGGGGAACTCCCAGCCCGAGCCGTCGCGGGCGCCCACCTCGAGGTCGTGCTTCCGGTCCGTCTCGAGGAAGATGAAGCCCTTGAGGTTGGCCGGCGAGCCGGTGGCGGCGACGTAGTCGGAGACGGAGCGTTGCGTCACGAGGGGGTCACCCGGGCTCGCCCAGCCGAGCGTCTCCAGCTCCGTCCCCGGGTAGAGGTGGATGTGGGAGTCGACAATGGGGTAGTCGGCGGCCATGGTGGGCTTTGTGGGGTCAGGGTCAGTCTTCTGGCGGGTGGGACGCCTGAGAGAGGAGTAAAGGGTATCTTGGGAATGTATTGTCTTGTCTTGTTCCGGGGAGCTCAATTGATGGTCTCTCGATGAGGCGTTTCGAAAGAAAAGAAGAAGAAGAAAGGTTCAATACAGATAGGTCTGTTTGTGGGCTAGGTAGGTAGCTTGGGCAGTAGATGTTTGAGCTAAGCTGGAGGGGCATATGGAAATAGCAAGGCGAGGGAGGTGAAGTCCCCGCACCTCCTCCCAACACCAGGGGGGGGGGGGGGGTTACAATACCAAAGTACCTACCTAGTGACCACCCCTCCCCACCCCAGTTCCAGGTGGGAGAACGGCAGTGCGATTGAACCCCACCCCACTGGACCCTACCTACCTGTTTGTGACGCCGTTGGCCCCACCTTCTTCGGAGGTCTTTCCACCGAACATTGACACGCTCTTTAGTGTATAATTAGGTAGGTAGGTACGGAAAGGAATCCCGGAGTCACGGTGGTGGAGACTCGCACCTACGCCGGCCGGTCGACGTCCGTGTCATTCCGCCCCGTCCACCCAGTCACTCAGGCGCAACTGGCATTACACCTCACCTCTTGAAACATTTCGACTCACAAACACACAAGACGTGTCACGGTGACATGGTTTTTATTATGTTCATTAATGGATAGATTCAATAGGCATCTACCCGTTCCGCCTGTGGCGGTAGCTTGGCTGTCTACATGAGGCGGCTTGCCCGGGCCTTCCAAAGCCCAGCCCGGGGCCGAGAAAACGGTCCATTCCCAGGAGCGGCGGCGGTAGCGATTGCTGCCGCGTGCTCCTGTTCCATCCCCTGGAGTCTCGGTCCCGCATTCTCCCTTTGGCGGAGGGGTGCGAGGATGCTCCGTTGTCAGTGTGAAGACGTGACAAACGAAAAGGGGGTTCACGCGCGGCCCGGACAGGCGGCCGCGGCGCGGGGTCGCAGCATCGACCCACTGGGAGCGAGGGGGCGGGCGTGCCGAGACCAGCTCGGCGGCACCGCTCTCTCGGTGGATGCAATGATTAGCCGTCGGCAAGCGCGGGCTCGCTATCGTCTCGGGGACAGACGGCAGCGGCGCGGCAGCGTCGCGCGACGAAATGAATGTACGGCCACGTGGGGCCTTCTTCTTCTTCGTGTATTTCTCTTGTTGGTCCCTTCCCAGGGCAAGATCAGGCCCTTCACCTGACGACGATGCCGTGGCGGCGGGTGGAGGAGACGTACTCCTCCTCGTCGTCCTCCTCCTCGGAATCGGAGCAGTCGGAGCTGTCGCCGTAGCCGCAGCGGGCGCCGCCACAGTCGATCTTGACGCGGTCGCCCTTGCGGGTGATGCCGTAGCGCTCGCAGGTGCAGGTGCTCACGTCGGAGCCGGGGGTGCTGTATCCGGACAGGGAAGAGCTTGGGCTGGAGCTGTCGGAGCGGTAGGACAGGCTGGAGCCGGTGGAGGAGACGGGGGAGCTGGAGAAGTCGGTGACGATGTCCTCCTCGTCGAAGCCGGCGGCGCCGAAGCGGGCGGTGAGCTCCTCGATGGTCTCGTCGTCGCAGTAGTCGCTGTTGAGAATGTGCTGGGTAGCGTGGGGCGACATGGGCTTGGGGGCCTTGATCTGGGAGACGGAGAGGGGTCGACCCTTGGGGATGTCGCGGGACGAGGAGCGGTGGCGGCTGGACTTGCCGTCCTTGTCCTTGGAGGAGTGGCGGGAGCTGCGGGACGAGGAGTGGGAGGACGACTTGGAGGAGGACTTGGAGCTGCTGCTGCTGCTGGACTTGGAGCTTGACTTGCTGGAGGACTTTCCGCTGGAGGGGACGTCGAGGATGTTCAGCTCACGGCCGGTGGTGGGCTCTACTGTGGAGGCAACGCTGGGGTTGTGGGCGACGTGGTAGCCGTCGATGATGTAGTAGTACCAGTAGCGCTGGCCGGCGGTCAGGGTGGAGCCGCTGAACTTGAAGGTGCCCTTCCATGAGCCGGACTTGGACGAAGTCTTGTCCTTGGAGAGGGGGAGCTGGCCGACGTAGTTGTCCCAGGAGCCGAGCAAGTGGACAGTCTTGACTCCGGAGGAAACACGGAGGGAGAAGGAGAGTTGTGTGGACGACATTATTGCGGTTTTTGAACAAGGGGTGCTGCGATTAAGTGATGATTGACGAACAATGTGCGTGGCGAGCAAGAAATTCCAGATTTCCGTTGATTGGGGGGGGCTAAGCTGACCGGCAACTTTGGTGGTGATGGGATTGATTGCAAAACGAATTTGGGTATTAGTTTGGAGTGGAAATTAAGATAGAGACCGGCTCTATGGAAACAAGAAAGAACAAACGGAGGGAGGAAAACGGAAAACTGGAATTAGTTGGTTGGAAGCTTGCTGAAGAAGAGAAAGAGTAAAAACAGACGAAAAGGGAAGACGGGAGGCTGTCATTATATGGTTTGAGCGGCCGTCCTTGGAGGCCAGCACGAGGCCACCGGTTGAGGCCACCGCCCTTTCTCTCTCCTCTTCTCTCTCTCTATCTCTCTCTCTCTCTCTCTCTCTCGCGCGCGCGCGCTCTACCCTACCCTACCCTGCCCTTCCCGTCTGGTGGGTTCATGGAAGACCAGCCGAGATGCGGTGTTACTCGCGCCGCCGCCGCCCATGGCCGGGGCAACGGCAGACTTGTCATGGCAGTGGAGTGCACGAAAGAGGCGTCACTCGACGGACAGTCCAATGAGAGGAGGGTTGGGAACGACGATGCTTGTGGATGGTCGATGCAAGCAACCAATATCACACTGGCTGATGTGCTCCGCGGCGGCGCTGGGAGGATCGGCCGGCCGGGGGGTGGGTGGTCCCCTCATCCCAGAGACGGGCACTCTGTCAAGTCAAGCTCTGTAGTGTGTGTATGTGCGTCTCCGAGATGTGTGTGTGTTTGGCAAATAGGAACGAAAGCGCTTCTTTGTGACTAGACCGTCACCGTCACCATTCCGTGGTGTCCCCATCTATTCTTCCCTGCTAACAGGTTGGTGCGATGCGTTAGTGGTACTACTACCACATAATGGCCGCCGGCCAGGTCAGCAAGCTGGGCGGTTAAGCAAGGTGAAGGGGAGGGGGTGGTTTCCTTGGACTTAGTACACTAGGTAGGTAGGTGCCTACCTACCCAGATACCCTGCCCTGGTACCTACCTACAGCACCCAAGGGACGTAGGTTGGTAGGTATTGCCTACCTACAGCAGGTAGGGAGGTACGTATCCGCGGCGAAAATAGACTGCCCGCCCGCTGTGAAGTCAAGAAGTGGGTCAATGCCGGTACGTCCCTCCCTCCCTTCGTTGTGCGCTCCAACTGGTCCAGAGCCGACCGGCCTCTGATGGCTCTGAATTGGGCGTTTAAATCCCTGTCGTCGCTGGCCAATGGCCCGCGTCCGTCGCTCTTCTGTGCCCGGTCACCTATCACCCATCACCAAGTGATGTGCTGCGGGTCGGGCCAATCACAGACTCGGACGCTGGATGCAGCTTTGCGGAAGCATCACCAAGCTCATGAGCCTTCCCAGCCCTCCCCGATACCTAGTATACTAAGTAGTCCTCCTCTCGCCGGGATTGGTTCGTCATTGACGTTGAGAGATGAGCAGACCAAGCCATTATCCGATTCCTGCACCGTATTCGCCGACCTGTCCGCATCGGCGAGCAGCGAACTGACAGACTGCATCATGCACTGAGTCAATATGCATGCATGCGGGCTGCATGTAGATGCGCAAGCCCTCAGAGATTGTCCTTTTTCCTCATTGGAGTCTTGTCGGCTGATGGTCTCATTCTCTGCCAGCCGCTTGACCAGGGAAGAGCCGAAGATCGCGCAAGTCGGAAGGGGGGATCGAGGCAAACTTGATGCCAGAAGCCATGGTCCTGGTTCCCTGAGCAATAATGCAGACTGTTCTGCTTACTCCGGTTCGTCAGTTGCTTCCCGTAGCTGCCTTGTAAGCGAACCGGAGCAGATGCTCTCAAGGCCTGGCAATATGGGTGGATTAAGGTCAGCTTCTGCCGATGGCGCTCCATCTTTGTTGGCTCGCAAAGCAGGTAAAAGTCGAGAAACCACCCCCGCAAGATTGGCCTGAAGGAGATCAAACACTACCGAGATCCGGAGCTGGAAAAAAAAAAACCCCGCAGGAAACGGGCCAGCCAACGCTAAAGGGCCTGCTTCGCTGCCTGCCATGCCCCGGCGATATAGCCTGTCAGTCGACAAGGCCGATCGTGGTTGCAAACCGCCAAGTACAAACTGCCGTTCTCCGCCTTCGGCCGACATCAGCTCGTCTGCGTGACCTTTGAGCCACCCACACCACACACCTCGGAGGATGAGATGTGAGGAACGGCGACCATCATGGCATCCTGCTTTGGCATAGTATCGAGGCGCGTCATCCGGATCCATGCATCTCTAGCCTCGGCGGGTATGTGAGGTCCATCACATACGGACGGAATCATGTCCCGCTGGTGGAAAATGGCAACACCCCGTCGTGAAATTCCCCTCATCGCACCTGGGATCTGGGATCTTGGATCTAGTCTGCAGCCGCAATGTTTCTGGGCCGCGAAGAGCGGTTCATCGCGATCGATTCCTCGTCGTATAACGAGGTACTTGGGGAAAATACGGCTAGTCGTGAGCAGGCAGCAGCGGTTCAGGATATGGATGGCAAATCCCAGCGGTGATGCCGACAGATGTCTCACAGGCGCACATGAAGCGGTCTGACCTCAGCACGGTGAGGGTTATGTCGGCTGACAAGCTGGGCGTCTTTCGTAGTGCTACCTGCGTTGCAGGACCACAGCAGATGGAGCTGAGGAACGTCGTCTCCCACATCTGCCCCTCCAAGATCCGCGGCAATGTGGTGAGGTCGGCATAGCATCAGACGGATGGCGGGAGTGCCTGAGGGGCGGCGGCCTGGCAGACGGCTGGATCGCAGAGGGGGGCGGGCGGGCCAGGCCATCCAGTTGCAAGCTCCACATTTGACTCGGATCACGTGGGAGGTCTCGTGATGGCGCGTTTTGCTCCCACGAGGTCTTCGGAGCAAAGCCATCGTTTTCCGGCGTTTTCCGGCTACGCGACCCCAGATCGCGCGAGCCTCTCCTCTCCCATCCTGCCGGTTCGAGCCAACACCTCTAGGCAGCAGCCCCCTTTCTCGCGTCAAACTGATCCATTGTTGTTTCTGAGAGTAATCAGGAAAGGCTCTCGTTGAAGAGATCGTGTTGAAGGGACCGGATTACCCATCCGCGAGCGAGAAGCCTTGCTATCACCGTTGATTTAAGAAAGAAAGTCACGAGGTGCCATTTTCTTTTTGTTCTCCGGTGTTCAACTTCCGATTCTTCTGGAATCGACGTGAAACCTCGAGTACAAGAATATCAGCCTCAATCGTTTTTGTGGGTTTTTTTTCATTCTTCCTTTTTTTCTTCCTTCCAGGATGGCGGCCACAAACGAGGAAGTCATTGCCAAGGTCACGGAGTACGTCGAGAGCTACATGGCAAAATACGACGCCTCCCACGACTTCAACCACATCAGGCGCGTCGTCTCGCTCGCCCACCGCATCCACGCGCAGTCACCCGCCACGCTGGCCCTGGACAAGCACACCATCACCCTCGCCGCCCTGCTCCACGACGTCGGCGACCGCAAGTACCTCCAGCCCGGCGAGGACGCCTCGACCCTCGTGTCCACCGTCCTGGGGTCTCTCGGCGTCGACCCGCAGCTCGCCGCCCGCGTGCAGGCCATCTGCCTCGGGGTCAGCTACTCCAGCGAGGTCAAGGACCCGGCCCGGGTCCGCGCGCTGATCGCCGAGCACCCGGAGCTGGCCGTCGTGCAGGACGCGGACCGGCTGGATGCCGTCGGTGCCGTGGGGGTGGGCCGCTGCTTCACGTTTGGCGGCGCCAAGGGCGCGCGCAGCATGGACGATTCGATCCTGCACTTTGAGGAGAAACTGGTCAAGCTCGAAGGCATGATGAAGACGGCTCCGGGCAGGGAGATGGCGCGGGAGCGGACGCGGAGGATCCGGACATTCATGGAGTGGTGGGAGGATGAGGCAGGCCCTGTGAACGCATGAGGTCTTGGCTGTGGAAGGCGGTAAAAGGCGCCGTCATTTCCGATTCAACTCGATACCCAATATTTATTTTCGAACACCGCGGTCCATGTTTCAACGAGGAGATTTATTGTAGGGTTACCCGAACGAGCTGCTCGACCCTCTCCAAAAACGCATATGCTTTACACTCATCATTCCATCCGTCCAGTTCCTTTTCCTTCAGAACAACTCGGGCCTCCGTCTCTCCATCTCGTACATCTTCATGCTTCTCCGGGCCTGCCTGTACCGCCAAGCCCAGTCGACCAACCCGAGGAGCGGCAGGACCAGCACGTCCAGAGCCCTGATGGAAGTCCGCAGGCCAAAGTCATGGGGCACACGGTGCTGGCCGAAGGATGAGCAGAGCGTGTTGACCCAGTACAAACTGACCTCGCGCAGCAACTCACGGCCCTCGAAGTTGTACAAGAACTCGAACCCGGTGCCATCCTGCCAGGGCAGCGTCTGTCTCCGCAACCTCTTGTCCACCACGACGCGCCAGTCGTTGTCTCGCGCCAGCATGAAGACGGCGACGGCGGCGCGGCGCATGAGCAGCCTGTCCGGGCCGTCGAACCAGATGAAGGCGGCGGCGAGGCAGGCCCACGGAAGACGGTCCCTGAGGCGGAAGTAGTAGAGGAAGGAGACGTAAAGATAGACGGCGCAGCAGGTGGCGATGAGGGTGGTGAGGTCGAGGCCGCTGGTGGACAGGTAGAGGATGACCATCAGAGGGTAGGTGGCCACGAGGAGGCGGAGCTGGTTGGTGATGGTGACCCACCCTTCCCAGATGATGGCGGCCAGGACCTCCCAGATGATTGAGGGGAGATGCCCGATGGCCCGGAGCACCAAGACGGACACATGGGAGGTGGTGGTGGTGGTGGTGGCTCCTCCCGACGGCCGCTGAAGCCCCATCAGCGGTAACGGGAGTAGTCGGCGTGCGGTAGTGGTAGGCTGGGATGATGACACCGGTGCTCCGAACCGGGACGCGACGTGTATCTCGTTAAAGGCGGCGGGCCTCATGACTTGGGCGAGAGGAGAGGGGACGATGGGCTACCGGCGTCTTTCCTACTGAACACTAAACGTTGCTTGTTTTTTTATTTTGGTTTTACTCGGACTTTTTTTCTCGTTTTTTTTTTCTCTTTTCTGGTTTGGGGGGGAGGGGGAGGGCCAAGGTTCAATAGGTAAACATGACGATGGCACAGGGCAAGGGAAACAGCATGTCTCACGTTCCTCCCTTACCTTAGCTTCCCACGAACCTCCCCGCGAAAACGCACCAGGAGCGCCACAAATATGATATCAATCTCCGGAAGGAACAACACAAGGTACCTACCTAGGGTAAGGCTGGCTGGCCCGTCAAGGTGACGTAGGTAGAAGGGCAGGCAAGCTCGGACTCGCGACTAACCCTCAATCGACAAAGACCCATGCAACAACCCCCGTGGACCGGCATACTGTATCCAGAGGCGAGGCGAGGCTCGCCCTGCAGCAAGCACATATACCGATACCGTAGATGGTGCCTGAACACCGCCCAAGGTGACCTTTTACGTGATGCTACCTCGCAGTTGATTTCAGCAGCATTGAGAGTCTGGATTTGAAAAGATCCATCGGAAGTCTTTCAATTGGCGCTCGTTGACGTGCTTTGCCTGCCGCTTTCGTACACAATGTGCTGGCACCCAGCGGCGCTACGCTAGTTAGTAGGACTCGGACGCGATGCTTATCAACTGCACGCTAGCTCGCATGACGAGAGCCAACGGCATTAGTCCCTTCAAGACATCTATAGCCATCCACCTCATTGGCCGGCTCGAACCCAATGCGGGCCAACGTGTTTCGATCCAGCAGCAAATCGTGGGTGGACGATATCCACCTAGTGTATCTCCAAGGGGGCGGCTCTTGTGGGAGGCTGGCATGTAAATGAACAAGGGATTGTCGATTTGGACCTTGGTCCCTGACGCCAGATGCGATACGATGCGACCACGTATGACACTGAGTTTGGCTAGTTTATGGCGTGGGGGGGGGCTTCAATTCTACCAAGGAAGCGCATCATGCCAGTAGGTCGGTCGTCCGAGGACGTTGCTCGGGTAATGGGGAAATCCGGTTTCCCAGGCCGGGACAGAGGAGGAGGAGCTCCTCCGTGTGCGGCTTTGCATAACCAACTTCGTTCGGAGACAAGCCGTCGTAAAGAGTGGCATTGCTGGCCAATGCATTCGTTGTTCATTTGGGTTTCATCCGCTTTACACGGCCTGGTCGTAGCATGAAGCTTGTCCACACCTCAGTCTATGCTTACAAGACATTCAGGTCCGCGAACTGTACGGGCAGCCTCTGGAGGCCAGAATAAAATGCCTTGGAATCGACCTCGGTGACATGGCGGCACGCCCAGCCCGATCATCCACATACCAAGCTCGGGTGTGTGACTAATGCCCGAGCAAAAGAAAAGGAGAAGAATCTCTTCAAGTCTTCTGTACTTGAACACGAGAATGTGGTCACGAGTCTAGGAGGACCCATGAGCAACTTAGAGTTTCTGCAAACCATCTGCACGCTGGCCCAAGACAGAGATTCCACCCTGAGAAGGTGCCCGGAATCTAGGGTGACTCTGAACACCACCAGTTCAATGGACGGCTACCTTGAGAGACTTGTTGGTCTCTGTGCCATCCTAATACCCTAGAAGAGCAGGACAACAGGCCCCAGAAGTTGTCTCCTGGGCTCCCGATCAGCATCTCCATCGCGAAACATGAACACTGCCTGAACACGCCCTGAAATTGGGCCATCGGCTCGACGATTCATCAAAATGGCATCCGACGTGCCTTCCAGAGCCCTTCCGGCCCTCAACTGCATACCGACCGAGATCCTCCATCTCATCTTCGCCCATGTTCCGCCCGTCGACCTATGGCACCTTCGCCGCACATCGAAACGGTTCAACGCCGTCCTCCATCCGTATCTCCTGTCCACACTCCGCGCCATGGCCGACCCTCTCCCGTTGACCCTCATCAAGGACACCACCCCCGTGCCCCTATCCTTCGTCTACAATCTCGTTCTGGCAGTCATGGGCTACGACGAAGGCCGTAGGCTCTGGGGCAGGGTCTTCCCGTCCCGCTACACGTCGACGGAAAGCCCTTATTCCTCCTGGCTACCTGCCACGCTGCCACATCTTCCACTGCCGCCGCCGGCGGACCAGGAGCTCTCGCCCTCGACAATGCGCCGCCAGAGGTACACCAACGGCCACCCGGACCTCTTCATCCCCCACCTCCGCGCCGCATCCCCGTCCCTCGCGAACCTACGGAGGGTCCACTTCTGGAGCATCTTGCTCTGGTACAAGGAGTCGTCCGTCATATCGGGCGCCCACCCCGCCGCCCTCGCGGTCGGCCCGGCCCGCAAGAGCCGCCTCCGCTGGGCCTACAACCAGCACCGGGGCAACTACGAGAGCAGGCCCGGGGACGACCGCGCCGTCGTGGACGAGTTCACGAGGACGTACATCCTGCGCAGCCACTTCGACCGCTCGGCTCCGCGGTGGTACAAGGACCACGGCGCTCTGCACATGAGGTCGAGGGGACAGCAGCATTCCGTCGCGTCCTCGCCGGAGCTTGACCACTGGGTCCACGGCGTCACTCTGCGGGAGAGACCTCCCGACTACCCGGTCCCGCTGCGCATGACGCGGCGGTCGTGGCGCAGCGACGAGTACAACGAAGCGAGGAAGTTGATATTCGCGAGCCGCGCCGAGTTTGAACGGCACGGTTGATTAGCGTGCTGAAGGAGCATGCCGGCGGGCAACGTTGGTATGAGCTTGACGATACGGATGGGGTTGTCGAAAAATGCACAGAAGAGCAAAAGGAGATGGACCGATTCGGGTGGGGGGTTTTTTTTGGGAAAAGTATGTCACCATGTTCCAAGACTCGTACTCTAGCCGAAGCAAGACTGCGGGATCCGCCTCCGGACCAAATTTGGGGATTTGCTTGCTTGCGTTTTAATAAGAAACGCGGTCATGAAGTGTCCATGCAGAGTAAAGACAGGCGTGATGGGTATTTGCTGACGATCTCCTCCAATAGAGTGCGATTCATCGGTAAAGGGTCGTATTTTATTTTTTAAGTAATTAATCAAAGGAGATCGATCAAATAGAACTTTACGTTTTATTTTCTTTATACTTATCTTGGTATACACTCGTTGTTCGTTCTTCGTATAAGCTGTTCCGAGCCTGGGTTGGGTAATCTTAACTGAAGCCGATAACGAAACCGCGATTTCTCATTTCTCCCCAGGTGAGCATCGGATGCTCTTATCATCTCCTCTCTCATTTCCCCCCTCTATTGCTGCCAATGAACTCTTTTTTCAAGAACCGTACACGTGTCCTAGGAAAGGCGTGGTCGGGCTTAAATGAGCAGCACACCAGCCGCGAGAGCAATAGCAGCCGCGGCATGAACATCACCGATGAAAGGGTTTCCGGCATTAGGCAGCGCGATCGTAGACGAGGGGCTGGCAGTGCTCGTCCTTGTCGGGGAGGCCGTCGACGAAGGCGAGTCCGAGGGCGGTGGGCCGGTAGCATTCGGGGACATGACACGGTCCAGAATGTGGATGAGTCCGTTGTTTGTCCTTTGACAACTGGTCAGTCTCAACATTCCGGGCTTGATTTCGAGGGGAGCTGGCTTACAGCACATTGGGACTGACGACTTTTGCGTCGTTGAACCAGATCTCGTTCTCTTTGACAGTGACCCGTACGGTAAGGTTAGCCAGCGAAGTGAACACCTGGCCGTCCTGCAAGAAGTTGCTATAGGCGACTTCGGGCAAGGTATGGAAGCTATTGGATGTTAGTTCATCCGGAGCGTGCCGTGGATGTTCCAACAAAAACCTACAGTAAAGCTTCCTTGAGCTCCTGCTGTCCAAGAGACTTCTCCGGGTTGCCAGCCTGGTCGAAGGCGTCCGTGTTTGGACCCAGACATGTGACGTTTGGCTTGGCGTCTAGTGTCCTCCACAGCTTGGTCTTTTCTAATGCGCCCATAAGAGATGTCAGCGAGTCCGAAAGCTTCCTGATCGTCGTTGAGCAGGGCCTCGGTGCCTCCAAAATACTAAAACAAGAGTTAGCACGGCCTTGGGGCAGTCTTGGTGGAGGTCACCTACGTATCGATTGACTGGAAATACCCGCCATCCCATTCGCCATCGATGGCGGTGAGCTCTGCTGTTTGGCCTAGACCAGCGCGCAGGCTTGCCACCTTGTCGTCGGACGAAAAAGACCCTTGCCTCACCCGGAGCCTCGCAGGGTTGATGGCGTCTCGTGAAACATAGAGCACCTGGCCTTGTGCCTTGTCTCCAAACTGGCTGATAAGAGCAGGCCCGGGACTTCGCAAGTTGTAGAGTGGGTCTTGGAGCTTCGTGGGAACTGTAATACCTCTTGAGGAGCTGAAGTTCATAGCCGTCATGGGGGCGTCCAGAGTATGGTACTTGAACATGGTCAAGATCTGATCGACGGACATTTGGCTTATGTCGCTTGCATTGGATTGCTTGATGAAGTTGGCGAATGCTTTGTTGGTGGGCACCAAAAGTGTGATCTTGTTTTCGGCCCCAGCTGTGACATTATCGACAATGCTAGGGTAGCTGGCCAAGATTTTGTTGAAAGTCGAAAAGTCTGCATGTTTCGATAGCTCATTACTGAGACTTTGCTGAAGCTGGCGTGGGGATATCGAAGCACTGCCTGCCGAAGCGAGCGGCGAAACGCCAACAGCGACCAAGGCGAGCTTCAGTAGTAAGAGGTTCATGCTTCCCTTGGATTCTTCGGGGTATCGCCCAAGGCCGAGAATGCAAGCAGCTTGGGTCCGAATGACAGGCAACCGCAGGGCACAGAACACCCTTTTAAAAGCTTGCAAACTATACTATTATACGCCGTGTCTTCCAGCCGCATGAACAGCCACTGTCGATGGCCGACCTGTGTTCCAGGTGGCTTTATTTGCCTCCTTTCAGCATTTCAGCTCTATTGTCTTCACGTTGTTTACCAGTTCGCCGGGTCAAGCCAAGCCTGCGGCTACACAAGGAAGCTAGGGATATCATTGCGTGACGCTGGAAAGCTAGTGAATAGCGATGGCGCCACAGAGACAGTTGGCTTGTCGAGGCGAGTCGAAAAGACAGTTTCGTCAAGAGGCCCTTGCCATGAACGGGCATGCCGATTGCTGCTGACGCCGTCAAATAGGTTGTTTGAATAATTACCCTACCTATCTATCTAGTACAAGGCTCGTTGGCAGTGACGAAGCATTTCGGCTACAACCAGAAGCAAGCTGAGGCGAATACACTATGCATTGGCAGTGGCTGATGGCTAATTAATCATGCATGGAAAAAGTACGCCAGTAGGGCTGAGGGTTGGCGGGCATCGAATCCGGCCAAGTTTGACAACGACGCCATGCAAGCGCAGTACTTGACCTATTCTTTCTGCAACTGCAGCCGAATGCAAACAAACCGATGCACCATAAGAGTCCAGATGAAGGTTAGAACAGGTTTCCTGTATCTTCCAGAGCCTCAATTGCGCGAATGGAGGTTTACGATTGGGGTTAGACGTGCTTGTAGTTGAGCAGATCGGCGCGCAAGCTACTGCATTTGGAGGCATTTACACCACCACAGCGACCGCAGGCTAGACCTTGCTCGGGGAAGCAAGCTTAAATAATCCCTGTAACCCGGGGCAATAACATCGTTTAACAGAGCTCAAGGTAGGTCGGTTGCACGGAGGGGGGGACAGGTACCATTTGAAGCGTTGGTACAATGGCGTCCAAGACAATGGGTAGCACCACAGACCACGCATCTACTCTCGGAGCCGGTCGAGACTGAGGTTTCCAGTTTTGTATTTCTCCTTGCTCGAAATGACAGCAGGTACACAGACACAGCCAACAGGAGGAGCCAGCTGACCGCATCCCATGTACAGGGCTGTATAGGTAGGTAACCCAACCGGCACCATCCCTGCAAATAAAGAATAGAATGTACGTAGTGCCTAGGTAGTAGTAGGTAGGTAGGTAGGCAACAGGCAAATAAATACACGAACGAGGGCGACGACGCGCGACGGGGAAGGGTATATCGGCCGCTGCTTACGGGCACGCATCCAATCCTTGATGCCTTTCTTTGCCTTTGCCCAATCTTTATCAGTCGACGAGCGGATACGCGGTGTAATCCTTGCTCACCTAGTCCGCTCTTGGAAAGATGCCTGTGACGAACCCCATTCGGCTCAGGATAGTCCTCTCCCGTGAATGGACAAGCTCCAGCAATATTGCATCAAGAACCAACTGTGCCGCTTTGCCAATTTCCGCTGGCTCAGGCTAGCCATCTTCAACTCTGGCAACATGCCAGCTGACAAAACACCCACCCGGTTGTTGGCGCGTCCTCGACGGCAGTGACGGCTAAATACATTCCAAGAGACACCGCGCAAAAGAGAGGGAAAGAGAGAAAAGAAGGAATGAAGGAATAAACGAATGAATGAATGATTGAATGAACCGCCGTCGAGACTTCCACTTGCGTCTGCGGCGCCTGCCATCCTGACCCTAGGATGACCTACCTACCTTACCTGCCAAAGGCATCTACGCGCTCTTACCCCCGGCTTGTCGTCAAAAGTACCATCAATTTCGAACACCGACGAGGCAGGCAAGGTGGGTGGGGAACTTGAGGTAAGGTACGAATGCGCATTTGGTCAAATTGGGTAGGTACCACGCATCGCAGCACCCGCTTTCCTTGGCATGAGTCCATCGTCAGACAATGTCCTTGTCCTTTTCTCCCTCCGCCCGTCCTCGTCCATCTCTGTCTGCTCTTCTCCATCATCCAACTACACAGCACGCATCATCAACTTTCCACTCTGCTGCCATTCCACTTACACCAACAACAAATCGATACCACTTTTGGACTCCTGACATCCATTGCTCCCTTTCAATAGCTTCTTCGTCATTCCTCTAATCACCATACCCCTTCTTCTCTTCCAAGGTCGTTAAGATCCAACGACGCCAAGATGAAACAGGCAACCTTCGTCACTGGCCTCGCGGCCATGCTGCCCTCTGCCGTCCAGGCCTGGTCCGTCCCGGCACTCCTGGGCTCTCGTCAGAACAGCACTCCCTACCAAGATGCTGTTTGCAAGCCCGCGACCAGCTCGGGTAGCCAAATGCCACCTTGCGTCCAGATTGAAAGCATCGAGGTCGCCTGCAAGCCCAACGGCACTCAGCCCATCCACTTTGAGGCTCACGCACAATGCATGGTCAGTACAGACAGTATTGCAAAGTGTGGAACCATTGACTAACAGCAAACAGTGCGGCGGCTCCTTCTTCGCCGAGAAGCTGGCTTGTGAGCAATGCCTGTTCTTCCACGGCCTTCGCAGCGAGCGAGACTTGGCTTACTACAGAGGCATTCTCTCGTCTGCCTCCAATGCTCTCTGCACTGGTACACCAACCGCGGCTTTTGCCGTCGTCTACTCGAGCATCGAGGTTGCTGCCACTCCTGTCACCACCGGTGCCACAGCCAAGAGTGACCAAGCTCCCAGCAACACGGCCATCTCTCTCTACTACACGGCTAGCGGTCCTCAGGGTCCTGGCAGTATCACCGGTGCAGCCGCTAGTGCTACTGGCGTCAGCAACGAGGCGACTGCGACAACTGCTGAGCCGACTGCAACCCCGACGGGCTCGACCACGAGCCGCCGCTCCCCAACTCGTGCCTCCACCACCGCGGCCCCTACTGGAACGGCTACCGACGATGCAGCCACAACCACGTCCGTATCTGGCAACGGCGCAGTGCCGACCTATGCCGCAGGCGGTCTTATGATGGGTGCTGCCGGTCTGGCAGTATTTGCTGGCTTGTAAATCAATAAGGTGTTCCGCATAGGGAGTAGTATTAGCTTGTTGGAAGCACTGTCTTGAGTCGGGATTAATGACTACCGCTGAGATGGATTGGCGCGTCAAGAAGTAATGAATAATGCAAATAACGTGTGCTTTTTCTCTCGCCCAAAGTAGCGTTAACTCTGGCCTTCAGCGTGGTGATGCATGTGATGAATTTGCCATGGCGATGTAGTATACTAACAAACAACGTTGGCTTGTGTGGGGCAGGCCGGCAACGCTGCACCGGTGTTTAAAAGGAACATGCTGGGGGGGGGGGCAACTCGAAGCAAATAGTTTAATTTAGGTATTTAATGTTGAGGAGCTGTTTCCTAAGACGGTGTCTGAAGTTAAGTTAGTGCACTTGGGTGACGATGGGCGTGGGTCAATCTGTTTTGGGCTGGGTGTCGGCATCATAACCCTCCAGGTTCTCACGCCCGCACACCACATCGGCAACTCCCCGCACATGGCCATCCTAGCCCGGCCCCTCCCCGGTGCAGCATATATATCATGGATCCCGAGCCCTTTCTGTCTGTTCGGCGCCTGGGGTGTTTCGCTCCATCGAACATTCAATCTTTCTGTTGATCGACCCGTGTGGCCAAAATTTACTGAGGCATGTGCTCGAAAGGCTTGGCCAGCTTCTCCTGGCAGAACGGCAGCTTGCCGACGGTCCAGATCTCGGTGTCCTGCCGGTGACGTGTTAGTTACGACCAGAGGGCTCGGTTGCGACCTGGCAACCCTCAGCAACAGGCACGGTATGCAACTTACGGGCTTCAGGTTCTTCTTGATCTCGGTGTCGAGGGTGCCCGCCTTGAGGGCGATGATCTCGGGGGCCGCGTCGGGATCGTGAGCGATCGGGGAGCCACACTCGGAGCAGAAGATGCGGTGGACGGCCTTGCCGGAGGAGCCCTTTCCAGCCCAGCTCTTGGTGGGGCCGTTGATGGTAAGCTTGTCCTTGGGGACCACAGCGACGAGGGCTTCATTAACAGAGAGGGTCAGCGGGCAATCCCGATTTTTTTGAGTTCCGGAGTCCCGCATCCAGCTCCGCATCCACACGAGTCGGACTGCGACAGCCGTCGCCAATTGACCGAAGAAGAGAGGGAGAGGGGGGGAGGGGTGGACGAGGCACACTTACAGTATGTTGAGCCACTCTGGCGTTGGCAATCGTCGCAGTGATCATAGCCGGTAAGAAGCGGGGCATCGACGTCGGCCGTGTAGGTGACGGCCTTGCAGAGGCAGTGTCCGGTGAGAGGCATATTTGATCAGGTTTGGAACGGAAAGATGTTCTTTTGCGTCTTTGTGGTTTCGAGAAACCGTGTGTTTGTGCGTGACTTGTTGACAGATAAATGCAGTTGCAGCGAGCTTCGGCACGAACGAGACTGATTCGCAAGGACGGATGGGAACGGGGCTGCTTTTGATGTGCCGGGGAAGGGGCGCGGGGTATCTGATGCCGCTCCGAGTTTTAGCTGGCGGCATCCTATTAATGCGCTGACATACTTCTGACGACGTCACTTACCCTATCGAGACACACACACACACACACACACACACCCTTGGAGTCAAGCTGGTGGAGCGGGGAGAGTGGCCGAAACCGTGGTCTGGAAGTTTCCGATGGGATGGGTGGCTTGCGACCAGAAGAACACTAGCTCCCGAAATGTCGATGAAAAGGGGTCTTCGAGAGTGGCGTTTGCTGTGGCTTTTGCTTTGGGGGGAACGATGCGTTGCAAAACAGCTGGACGGACGAGGGGCAAACGAGGTTCTTTATATGCGCCCTGGAACCCTTCTACAAAGCTTCGAGGGACGTCCATCCACCCCCCAGCAACTGCGGCATGCTCGAACCCCAGGAAAGACCTCGACGCTACCCGAACTTGGAACATCGAACTTGTTAGAACAGCTTGAGGGGGAGAGCGATAGGGAAAAGGGCCAACCAGGTCGAGGAGAATGTTTCTGTCAGCGCCGCGGCCAATACGGGCGATCCTTGAGTCCATGACCTGTGATGGCAGCAATATCCTTGTTTCAACGGGTACCTCAGCTGGATCGGCGGGAGCAAGCTTGCTTTCCTTTTGGGGGGTTGAGCACGAGGCAGCTCCGTACCCCTCCCCGGTATTTTCCTTGGACCTGTGGTACGAATATTTCCCAGCCAAGGCGAGGATTGGCTGGCCGTGTCTCGAACTGGAACCGTCGACCCCGCGGGAGGGTACAGTGGTATGAGTGGGAGGTTGAGCGGAGGGGGGGATCAAACAAAATGCTTGGCTCGCTCAACGCCAACGCGCCCACGGCGGTCAGGTCTCTCGGGCAGAGCTCATCATGGACATGCCTATCGCACCAATTTGTCATTCCGGCTCCTTCTGCATCAGGGGGGGGATGGTGAATTGTCTCGTTTGATGGAGGCGGCGGCCTGCCGTAAGAAACAGAACCAGACTTTGAGAAACACTTGTCAGTGTCCCCCTCCCCCGCCGCCCGTAGAGATGGGACGATTTGGAATTCGATGCGGAACCGGCGTTAGTGCTGCCACAGCTCCTCCTCCCCGGGCACCTCGAGTCGAGCCCGCCCGGGCTAAGTGAGCGAGCGTGCGTGCGTACGCATCCCCGGCCCACAACTTGGCTGGATGGCCCCGCAAGCTTGTTGGGCGGGATGTTTAGGCAGGCGGCCCGGCAGACAGCTTTGCAAATCTTCGCCAACCGAGCACATGAACCCGCTGTCAAGCTGCGGCACAGGCCCGCCCTGGGGCAGGCTGTTTGGTTTGGGAGGGGCCTTCCGGACCCTATATCTAGGACTCGCTGGAAACACCCTGTTTGTACTTTCGGGAAACAGGGTGGGGATGCGGGCAGCATCCGTATGTACAGAAATCATTGATATTGCCGTATTGTCAAGGCCCGGGACACGCGTGGGGAGGGGGGGGGGCGGTAGGGACGAGGTAGGGTAAACCCCGTTCAGGTGAAGTACAGCATGCAAGAGAATGCAGATTCATCGTCACCGCCTCTCCTGCGAAGTAATTGAATACAAGCCCACCAATTGTTGCGCGTGTGCGCGCCCATGTAGTGTAGAGGATTGGAGATTTCAAATACCATATCCGTCCCCCCCCGGAGAGTTCGCATTGCATATGGGAGCCCCACAAAAGAAAACGTGCCCCATTGGCCCCGGCTAGTAAGTAGTGTACCTAAGTCTAGTTGGATTTCACGTCGCCTCCGGCTCCGCGTGGCCCCCCTCCCTACCTACCCGGGTATTTCTCTGCTGACGGCAGGGGAGCAACAAATGGCCCAGATCCTGCGCGCCATCTTTATCTGCTTCTTCCCCCCTCCTGGCATTCTCCGCTGACGAGAGGAGGACCTTCCGTTCCTCCAATCGAGGAGGGCCACCGAAGACATCTTTAATTAGTCACGCCGGCGGGTTGTATGTTTGATCACCAAAGGTGCGCATCAGGGCTGAGATCGGGTGTGAGTTCCGGATCGCTGTTTGACAAACGCCGCCCGTTTCATTAATAGTCTAGGAGATATTGCCCACGGGGTATTGAATCTAAAATCCTCGTCTAGATAGGTAACACTACCGCCGGGCCCCGGGCCCCGGGCCCAGGGAGAGCGCATGCGAGTGTGTAGTATACAAATACATGGCGCTGACCAAGGAGACTCCTCCGCCTCATGACCTCGCCAACGGAGCGACCAACGACGACAGGGCCCAAGCGACGCCCGCACGCACGATTAGGTGCAGCAGGCCCAGTAGCTCCACGCTCCCCAGTGCCAGGCGGTCGGCGAGGAACACCCGCAGCACGAGCGACCGGTAGACGCCCCGCGTCTGCGTGTCGGGGTGCCCTAGGATGAAGCCGTCCATGGAAGAGATGCGGAAGTCGCGGATGTCCACCTTTTGCACGCCGCCGCCGCCGCCGTCCCGTCCGCTTTCGCCCGGCGACGCGGCTGAGGTGAGGGGCCGCTCGATACGTTCCGGCCTCTGGCGCAGGGCCCGGATGGCTCGGAAGCAGACAAAGTCGACGGCGTTGGTCGTCTTGAGAGGCGGCGTGGGCTTTTTGAGGATGAGCTTCGGGAGAAGGTCCGGCCGCGAGATCCATATCGTGGAGTTGTCCTGGAACTCGCAGCACACGGCCTCGAGGTCGTGGGCGTAGTGCACGAAGCGGGCGTAGAACGCCGGCGTGAGGACCTTGAAGTCGAGCTCCTCGGCGCGTCGGGGCGTCTTCTTCGCGGCCGGGGACTGCATCACCTCGGGGCCCGCCGAGTCCACGCCGGCCGGTATGTACCTGACGGCGACGGCGGCCGCGCACTGCTCGACGAGGTGGCGCAGGTAGGCTCGGAAGATGGGCTCGAGCCGGCTCTCCGTCGCATCGGCCCGACGGCCCATGCTCTCCTTCAGCGGCTCCGGCCGGTACCACACGTGCAGCCTCTTGCCGAAGAAGAGGACGCCGGCCTCCTTGACGATGCGGGGGAACGTCACGAAGCCGACCCACCACCAGCGGCACAGGAAGGCCAATTTTTGGAGGGCGGACATGGAGCCCGGGTCGATGGCGGGGCCCGAGTTGAAGAGGCGGGCAACGATCTTGGGGTGGTCTTTGGAGGACTTGAGAGTGATTGTGTTGTCGAGGTTGTAGACCCCCTGAGCACCGGGGCCGAAGAAGTCGGTTGCTGAGAGGGAGTAGGCGCCCTTGCGCGAGTTGAAGGGGGAGACGTGAAAGTCCTTTGGCCATTGCTTGGTCAGTTTCACCGTGGGCGTTTTGCCGTCGGACTCTTGGTCTCCTGTGGAGTTGGGCTTTGAGACGCCTTCCCCGGCGTTGTCGCCTCCGTCGAGGCGTTGCTCTGACGGGAGGGCGTCCGTGGTGAGGAAGTACATCCTGCGCTCGCCAAAGGTGTTGTTCACCTCGAGGATCATGGCCGTCAACTCATTGTCTTTGGAGTAGAGGTACCAAAAGGAGACTGGGTTGAAGTGATACCCCATGAACCTGGCCGCAGTGACGAGATAAGCGCGGGGATACTGCCCCGGATCGGCGCCCTTGGCCGTGTTAGCTGCGCGTCATCCAGTGCTGAGCGAGGACCTTGGTGCAGTCAACATACCTGTGATTCGAGATACGCATCCAGCTTGCCCCTGAGCCCGAGATGCCCATTGCCCCTGTCGAGGTAATCCGCGGGGTCGACATCAAACCACCCCTTACCGGGCTGCGGCGACACGGAGAACCACGACGTCCAGCTGGGCGCCCGGGCGCCGCTCGAGACCATGCCGGCATAGGTGCCCCTCCAGCCAACGGGGATGCCAACGACGAGGTACGAGTAGGCAAAGGCGTGCTTCTCCGGGAATGTCCGGCGGTGCGTCGTCGTACAGGGTATCAGCAGCGGTCTCTCGGGCGTCGTCCATTTCGCGGCGTCTCCCGTACCCGCGAGTCCCAGAAGGAAGCGGCAAACCTGGAGGATGATGAAGCCGAGAATGAACCCCGGTAGAATGAGGAGCCGGTGGCGCAGGGCGTGCGCATCGACGTAGCCTGAGACAAGATCCGCGAGGGCGTGTCTGTTGCGAAGGGCCGAGAAGAGGATGAGAAGGACAGTATCGAGACGGCCGCCGAGGAGAGAGTAGTAAACGAAGCCCGCCAAGAAGGTGAAAGGCCGGAGGCCCGAGTTGGCGGCAGACATTGCGGCCTGTGGCATAACGGGAACCGTCACGGCGACGGGGCGGGTGGGAGAGGATGACGGGACGCACGGGTTGCGGCGCGGGATAAAGTCCAGTCAGTGGGTGCAGTCCTTACGGTGACGAAGTCATGTCTTGATTGCCATGTAGGAATGCACCATGAACACGACCAAGCGGTTGGAGAGTGCCTTTTTTCTTTTCCTTTTCCTCCTCCTCCTTCTTTTTTCTTGAAGAATACCAAGCAGTTCCCGTCAAGGGTCACGAAGCTTGGCTGGAGGGTTCCTGCTTGCCAGATTGGGGGACGTCTCGGTTGGCGAAGGGCTGGATGTGGGGCTGGTGAGCGTGTCTCGATGAGATCAAGACTGCGCTCGTCGCATCAGTGGCGTCCGAGGTCCGATCGCGAGCTTAGTCATCTGCGAGACGACCCAAGGGTCCAGGGGGTGTTGGTGCGGGTTTGACTACTATGTACATCGTATGATAGAAGCTCAACTGGGGCCAACAATGCCCTTTACCATGGGAAAACATGGGGCAGTAATACGGATGCCTACAAGTTTCCAACAGACAAGATCGAGGGCCATCAATTGGGAGTGCCACACGACGGCAAAGCAGGTACCGAATAAGGCACTCGGCTGCCCAGCCCAGTAGTGAGAGAACACTGTAGGCCTAGGCGCCCAGGTTCCAGCGAATTATCCGGCAACCTTACAGTGACACAACCTAGTTGAGCAGGGAGTGGGTACCGTGCACGATCTAGTCCAAGTTAGGGCTAGTGGATCGGTGGATAGAGTCATGGTAGGGACTCGAGGACGTCAGCAAAAGTTGTGGTGTAAGAAAGCCTTGCCGAGCTGAGCAGAGGAGCAGAGCACCGCTGTTTTGGTCCGTTCCCGTCCGCAAAACGGCATGCCCATCTTCCAATGCTTCAGAAGGTGTTTCTACTTGTCTACGGTGGTCACACCGGTTTGAACAAGAGTACGCGTATTATGTTGTCGAGTCACTGAGTAAACTCTCCACAGAGCACTTCTAAAATGTTGCGCCATGTGTTGACACAGGTGTCGCTGGCGCTTATGTTTTTGCAGCCGTCTATTACGCTGTCACATTACAGATTTGTTATACAACATCGCCCCAGGCTCTGGGGCGTAGTGTCAGCCTCCAATGAAGCCAGGCTGCGTCCTGACGTCTCCTCACCGCCTCGCCGCCTTCTAACACGTACTCCGTCCCGTGGTTATGCAAAGACCTCCAAAGAAGCCGAAAATGCCCCGTGTACCATGCGTTTCCCATTCCTTTTGCATCCCTTTCCGACCGTGATGGTGACTTTCCTGATAGATATGATATCACAAATCCCCTCCTACTCGCTGTTATGACTCCCTTTCTTCTTGTTGTGCTTGCTTTAACTCCGCGTCGTCGGCGTCCGGCTCTTTAGTTCTTGTTGCTCGCCCTGTCGACGTCGAACAGGGGCGGCATGAATCCGAGCCCGCCCTCCTTGCGCTCCTGGACGTCGCGGTGCACGCCGACGGTGCCGTCAGCGCGACGGCTGCGCACGTGGGCCCTCAGCATCTCGAGGACCTCGCTGCCCTGCCACCGCGCGGGGACGGGGCGGTACTGCGCCTTGAATGTGCCGACGGTGTTGGCCCACTCCCCGGCGCGCGGCGGCTGCGTGTGGACGTCCTCCCCAGCACCCTTGGCGTCGGCCGGGGACGGCGGCTGCGTCGGGGCCGAGTTGGAGGGGGCCTCCTCCTGAGTGGCCCAGTAGTAGATGTCCCAGTCGTTCTCGTCAAGGAAGAGGTCGTACTGCTGCATCTGGGCCTTTGTCATATGCGGGAGGTGCTCGTTGGCGAAGGTAGACATGAGGAGGTCGGACTCGAGGGTGCCGCGCTTACGGGACTGGTCTGTTCGGAGAAGAGGGTTTCTCTTGGTCAGCTGCCTCTTCTTCTTCTTGTTCTTGTTCTTCCTCTTCTTTTTCTATTGCTACGGGGCTGGCTGCGCCAACGACGTCCATAAAACAAAATAGTGAAAAAAGGAGGCAGGGCAAGTGACAACTTACAGAGGAGGCGGGCGCGCATGGTGCGCTCGTCCTCACCCACGCGCCGCAGTGGCTCGACGCGAAACTTGATGCCCTCGAACTCGCCAACGCCCAGCTCTCCGTTGACTGTGGACGTGGGGGCGGGCGGCTTATCGGAAAAGCGCCTCCGGACGACGAGGGGCGCGGCCTGGGTGGGCGGAGCGACTCGGAGGCGGCGAGCCGGGCGGAGGGCGCGGGCTAATGTCGACATCTTCAGTTGCGATTTTTTTCGGGAACGTCTGGGTTTCGTTTCCTCTGCGCTCTTTATGCCGTGCCGTTTGGGTTTGTGTTTGGGACGGACGTTTGCTGTACGGATGTTGGGAGAGCGAGAGCGATGCAGAACATGGGTGGTATGAATAATTGGAGGTTTTGATAGGGCGAAGGGCAGGGGGCGGGCGGCGATTTGTGTTACCGAGGTACCTACCTACCTAGGTAGGTAGGCAAGACTATCGATAACCTGTGTACCTACAGCTAGGTAGGTAGGTAGTACCTGTACTTCGCCTGACTCCTTTGCCTGGATGCGCCACCCTCTTACGTCCGCGACGCCGGTTGACTCAGTCGCCCGCCCCCGCCCTCTCTCTCTCCCCATCCCCCACTAAGCATTTCTTCCTTCCATCGCCTTCTATGTACGTATAATACCTATTGCCGACCAGCTGTCCTCAAAAGCCCGCAAATCCACGCTTCCTTCCCTCTGCCACACCAGCCACACAAAGAGCCCAAACAGGGACCCCCAAAAACTGACGCAACGGAACCCTCTTTTGCGCAACTTCCACTTTGACAAACCCCCCCAAAGAAACCTCACGATCACCACCACCACCACCACCAAACAACAACAGAAAGGAACAGCACGCCAGTTCTTTTCTAACCCTTCCAATCGATAGGCCCAGCAGCTTGCATATCCTCTTCACCACCCATCACATACCTGTTGCCCACCATGGATGACTGGGACACCGCCACCAAGATCGGCTCCAAGGCCCGTGGCGGAGCCGTGCAGAGAGAAACTGTCATCAAGGGAAAGAGCGCTCTCAACGCCGCCCAGCGCAGTGGCTCCGTCATCGCGACTGAGAAGAAGTACGCTGCTGGCAATGCTGTACGTGATTCCCCCATTTCCCAAAGGCCAACGACCTTTGGTAGTTGCCCCTTGCTACCCGACGATGCTTGACATCATGGACTGTCCATTCACCCCTCCATTCCCCACTCTTCATACAAGAACGTTGAGGGGAGTAGAGCAACCACCGAAACAGCCTCCCTCTAGCTTCTCCCGGTCTTCAAAATGAAGAGAGACGGGGCGAAAAGAGTAGAAGAGAGACCAGTGAACTGACAACTTTCTTTCCGTTTACAGGCCACCAAGCCCGGCGTCGAGGGCCAGCGTCTGACCAAGGTCGACCGCTCCGACGACATCATCAAGCCCAACACGGTCGGCAAGCAGGTCGGCGACGCCATCTCCCAGACGCGCCAGAAGATGGAGCCCAAGATGACCCAGAAGGACCTCGCCACCAAGTGCAACACCACCCAGTCCGTTGTCGCCGAGTTCGAGCGCGGCGCCGCCGCCCCCGACCAGAAGATCCTCGCCGCCATGGAGCGCGTCCTCAACGTCAAGCTGCGCGGCAACGACATTGGGGCCCCCAAGTTCGCCAAGAAGAACTAAGCGGGTTGAGTCCTGGTCTCCCACGACGGAGATTGCTTACCCCTCTCGCCCTTTTTTGTGTCGAAAAACCAAATGGTGGGAAATTTTACGGGAGAACGGGAGGGGGAGGGAAACCCTGCGAGATTGAGCGCTCGCAGCTTGCCCACACAATCCTCAACCCCTTCCTTTCGCTGGGTGTCTGGTCTTTGGAAAGGCGAAAAAGGTCTTGATTTATGACCCGGCTGGTTGGTTGCATCGCACACGGACAAGACTGAGAAACATCGAAGCTGGACAGAGAGCCTTGAGATACTGGCTCTCGATGATGGTTACGGTTCCTAGACATTTTACAGCACAATAGATGAGTCGGCACTGCAAAGCTGACGATTACACGAATTCCATTATCTGCGCTCCGTCCGCAGCGTCTTGTCTCTATATGTATGTATACGTGTGTGTGGTTCTCAGCATACGGGGCATCCAAATCAGTGACTTGCCGGTCTGGCTGGTGAATTAGCAGGTGGACATAGACCAGCAGACACCCCCTCCTAGGAACCGAACGCCTGTCTAGACTCCCTTTCCTTTTCTTCCGTGGTATCTTTCCAAACTCCGCATGCGAAAAACCACGCTATGCTACGCCATACCATGCATCTATCCATTCAAAGTACATGTCAAAAAGTCCTCACATCTACCGCGGAACTATTGTTCCCTTCCCTCTATGCAGAGAGTCTGCTCACCCGCGTGGCGAGCTCCGTGTCGTACGGCTTCCGTCTTGTCTGGACGACGACGTGCTCCTTGCCGCCCACGCTGGCGACTCTCAGCCACTCAGGCGCAACCTCGTTGGCGAGGAGATGCACCGTCTGGATGCCCTCTTCCACGGGCATTGGCACCCGCACGGAATCCTTCAGCTTCTGCTGCAGAACGGGCATCGTGAACGACATGACTAGCTGACCGGCCGCGTTCGACGAAGAGACGAGCATAGAGATGATGGCAGCAATGTCAACGGCACGCGCCAGCGCTCGCTTCCTCGCAAGCTCGGGCCCGGTGGGCAGCTGGATATGGGCATTGGCCTCCTCCTTGACGCGCAGCCTGTCGAGAAGGCTCATCTTGGTGCCGTCGGGTTTGAGAGCCGGGCATTTTGCGGCCGCCACCTGAGCCTCCTTCTGTTGCTTCTTCTGGACGATGCCGTCCTTGAGCGCGCTCAGGGCGCGCTGGCCTTTGGCGAACACGGGGTTTTGGGAGATGGCGGTGTGACGGACGGTAATGTCGGACTTGGGGAGGTCGTCAAAGGTCAGGCTCTCGAAGCACAGGTCCAGATCCGACATCTCATCCGTCGCCCGCTGGGCGCACATGATGTGCAGGTTCTCCTCGAACTGCCGGCACAGCTGGTCCTCATCGATGCGACTGGTGTTCTTGGTCGGGTCCATCTCGAGGCAGAGTTTGCCACGCCCGTAGTCCGTCACGATGAAGGGTGAGCCCGTGAATCCGTCTCCCCGGCCGGCAGGATTCGCGTCCTGGATTGCAATACATGTACGGATGTCATCGACTGTGACCCTCCGCTTGCCCCAGGTGCGGGCAACGTGAGGTGTGACGCTGCTAATGTCGAGGGGTGTATTGTTATTTTGGTGCACCAGCTGGAGGGAGACAGTCTTAAGAATCGCCCGTTGGAGATCCAGAAGCTCGAGGAGCTCGGCTGGCAGTTGCTTTCTGGTCCGCTCCTCCCTGACTTCCAGTTTGGTGGATGCATCGTGGTTCCTCGACCGCTTGACCTTTTGGTTGGCCTTGCGGGCCTCGGACTTGGCTTGGGATATGACGTCCGACTTGCGTGTCTTTCGGCGGGTTTCGGCGAGAGTAGATGATGTGTTCCTGGGTGAGAGGGTGGTGGTTGTTGACGTGGGCTCCTTCTTGACAGGAACAGGCTCATCCTTGCAGAGTCGCTGGCGCTTCAAAAGCTCAGGCGACAGGACGTTGTTCCTGGTTTGCCTAGCGGGGATGTCGTCTTCAATGGATCTGGCCTTGCGCTTTCTAGAGGAGCTTGGCGTGGGAGGAAGGGTCCTCTCGGGGCTGGACTCGATTTTGATCTCCGTCGCGACTTCCACTGTCGTAACCGGGCGAGAGCTGGGTAGTTGGATATAGAAGGCCTTCTTCACAGGACTGTCCTCGGGAACAGACTGTGTCTTGGAAATTCGGCCGTACCTGCCGAGGGAGTTGATCACCGGCGAGGGATCGGGCTTGACCTGCCGGCGGGAAGCTGCACGAGCCATTGCGTTGAGATGTGTAACTGCCGAAGGTCTCGGTGGGTATAAGAAGACGCGAAAGACCGATCGACAGGATGGTTCAGGGTGAAGCTGCAAAGCATAGGATGTATGGCAAGCGTTATGAAAGTCTCAGTTGGTGTGGAAGGAGTAGTGGGAAGTAGTGGGAAGCCGCAGGAAGTGTGAAGAGGTTTTGTATATTGGAAGGGGAGTGAGTGGGGAGCCGAGATGATGGAGCAACAACCGCTAGCAACGCGCCTGGTCAGGGGCACGCACGTCCGCGACCGACGCGTTTTTTGATGTAATCCACGATGGGAAGTCGCGTTAAGTGGGTGGGTGGGTCGCGTACGGTTATGCTGGTCCGTGCACCCGCAACTCGGCAGCATCCTTCCTTTTCTTTTTTCTTTTTTCTTTTTTTTTTTTTGAACAGGCAACGAACGGAAAGCACGACACTACTGCGTACCTAGGTACCTACCTGATTCGGAGAGGCACGGAGGAGAGTGGCCCAGAAGGAAAGAAGGAAGCAAGGTATGAACATAGAGGAGACGGAAAGTCTAGACTTGGGGTTGCAGCCCGTTTTTGGCAGTCGCATTCAAATCGCTGTTCGGGCCTCGCCCACCTGCCCATGCTCGCGTCACATCTGTCCTGTTCGATCCACTCATGCCAGACATTGCAATAGACGGCCTTTTTCCCGGCCAACACCACCACGTAACTCGATATCACTTTCAAGGCAGGTCAAGTAGCGGAATCGGTGCTTGGTACCAATGTTATTTCGTAGCTGGAAGACAATTTTTCTTGATACGCACGAATGCAATCACACAATCACGAGCGATCCGCAGATGCTCTTCGTCCCCAACTAACACCAGTTTTCGGTTTTTGCTGCCAATACCATGTGCAGACCAAGAAGAACCCCCAATATTGTTACCTGCCTTGCTCTTGAACGTAAAAACCGATCGCGATTCGAATGAATTTTTTCTCCATATCCCATTTCGCCCTTTGCTCCCGTGATAGTCCATATGCTGATTGTACAAGTGAAAAAACCCGTATGTGTCAAACACAGGGTAGATTGTCCATGGGTCGTAGACCTGGCATTCTAGCGGCGGATGGATGACTGCCAGTGTTCCGCAGCGAAAGATACTGGGCTTGGTGGTGGAGGAGCGGGCACGCTGTAGTCGTTCTCGCGGATCATATGGACCGGCGTCACCGGGCGGTGGGTGGTTGAGGCGAGAGTTGCGTTGAGACTGGTGTAGAGATCATGACCCGTCATCAGACGCAAATTCCTCCGCTGGGGAGGAATGGGCATAGGCGAAGCAATCTGGCTTGCAGGCATTTTGCTTATGTTGTGGTTGCCGACTATGAAGAGCTGCCAGGTACTGTCAGAGACGCAACGCCTCAATAACACCGTAGATGGTCGACGGGATCCACCTACCGGGGGAAACGGGTCCGTCCTATGGGCAAGTCTGAGGGAGTGGCGAGGGTTTGTAAAGCCTGCGGTAGATGGAGAATCTTGTTTGACAAGCACTGGAGAGTGTTGAGGTGGTGTCGATTCGGTCAAGGTAGAGCGGAGCCTTGGTATTGTACGATGTAGATGGGAGCAGTAGATGAGTTGGGAGTGGCTACCTAGTCCAGAAGGGAGTGCAGGCGATGGGATATTTAAGTCGGGAGGCCCGAAGCAGTGGCAGAGGGGGAGGTAGGCAGAGAGGAGGACAGGGCCAGGAGTAAAGAAAGGATGTGACACGGGGGGGTGGGCGTTTGTGCGCGATCCGTAACAGAGATTTCACAATTCCTTCCTTGTATCGTAGACACACCCGGGGCCGGTCAAGTCGGTGCACAAACACGGCTAGGATGGTGGAATGCTTGGGGGAGTAAGGGAAATAAATAAATAAGGGACCCAAGCAAGCGGTCGACAGTGCGGGCTCTGGGCAAGGGCAAATCGAGGAAAGGCGCGGGTAAGGTTGCAGTAGCCCGGGGTGAGGAAGCGTGGGGGAAAATCAGGGGTGGGAACGAAGAAGGGAGATGAGCAAAGACACTGATGAGAGAAGTCTGGGGCGAAGAGGGGAGGAGGAAAGAGAGGATGTGACTTGTACAGGGCAGGCAAGGATCAGAACTAGTCATACGTATGTATGTATGCCCCCATACACCGGGGAGAAGTGATATGGTCTTGACTTGGATTTATAACAGGGCAGACATGGAGAAGAGGAGGGAGGACGGACCAGACGTTTGAGCGGGCTCAGCAGGAGAAGAGACAAGTTCGATAAGGCGACAGGTACGGATACATGTACAATGTAGGTATTCGTACGGGGTACGATACTGTCTGTCTGTCGGGCTGGCTTGCGGAGCTGGCACGCACGAGGCTTCAGATGTGCAATGTCGCAATCTAAGGCAAAGTATAAGATGGAGGCCGCACCGGGGAGGAGGTCTAGGCAGGACGGATGCGCAAGATGACTGTCTCAGTAGCACTGGGCCGGACTTTATTTACCGCTTGATACGTTGCATCCCTAATTAGAACAAAAGTGTACTTGTTTCCTGCCCCGTACTATTTTTTTCTTTTTCTATCTTGGACTTTAGGTATGTCGGCTAGCCCAAAGGCAACAACATGTCATACCGCGCCCAGTCCTTTCCTTTCTGGTGTGCCGCGGCGCGCAACCCGTCTGTCTGTTTTTGTTGGCCGGCCCCAAACAAGCTCCCAGTCTGCAAAGCTGATCCCCCGGCTTTCGCTGGGCGCTGGAAGGGGAGGAATGTTCCATGACAGGCGGGGTGGATACTGTTGTGTCCAGGCATGCCCTTGCCAGGATGCCAGGATGCCAGGATCATGACCGCATTGCCCCTTTGAGAGGCGAACTGGCCGAGTGGGCTGGCCGTCCGGGGGTTCGGTTCGGTGTGAGAGGGCGTGATTGTCGGGGAAATGGGAACAAATTGTATCTGTCTTGGGCGATACAGAGAGAGCACACGAGAGAAAACCATGGAAGCCAAAGGGAGACCGGTCTGGGCTTCTGCCAGCACGTTCCCTGCCTTCATCCCCCAGTTTCTTACTATGTACAATACATCGTACAGACATATACGATGTAGGAGATGGTTCTCAACCAAAGATCAAGTAGACGGCCAACACATCGACGCCGACGTAGCGTACAGCACACCTCAGATGAAGAGATGGGCTAGTCGGGGAAAGGGAATCGTCTTCTGCAGGGGTTTCGGCAAGTTGGGGACTTGCTATCCAAACGAAACGTAAGGCGAGAAAGGACGCCTTCTCCCAGCGTCCGTCTAGTCTGTCCAGGGTCAGTCATTCCATCCACCGGCCGGAAGTCGGAACTTGTACCTTCTTTATTTCCCAACGTACCTGCCTGCCTGCCTGCCTGCCTGCCTGCCCAGGTACCTTGCTTGGGGTGACGAAAAATCGAGCGGGAGAACCTTGTAAGCCGATTGCCTCAGGTGCTAATGCTCTCAGGTCCCCTTTCCATGGTCTACTGCCTACCTACCTCCGGATAGGTAGGTATGTATTAGGTATGCAGAGCAAAGATGCATTCCACCTCTCACGGTGCGCCGCCCGGCTGCGTGTCCGATCCTTTCCCTCTCCGCCACATCGCCCAAGACAAGATCAGAGACGAAATGGAGAGAACTCAAGGATCGGCCGGTTTATCTCTGTGTCAAGCATGCAAAGTCCCCCAAAGCGCCCGGCAATACACAGTACGAAATACAGGCTAGTTTCAGCCCCCCCTGTCTGACCACAGAAGCGACGGGGGCAGGAGGACAGAATAGGTATCCTCCAATGGTCACGGAGTATCGGTTGGTATTCCTGGAAGCGATGTGGTTGCGCGGTATGAATCCTGGCAGCCCATGACATTTCCCCTTTCCGATGGCAAGTCGGTGCTCACCCATCCATCCATCTGGACGTGATGAAATTGCTCTGCTTGATAGGTAGGTAGGGACGGGGAAGACAGACTTACACATACACGGAAGGAGAGGGTGGTGAAATTTTTGTTGCCGCGCTCCACTTTCCAGGTACTGTACGCAGTACGTACATTAGATACGTACCTACTTGACGGTACCCGGTACCTAATCTATTCGTACCTAGGTACCCGAGTAAGGGGAATGTGGGGTTCTCTTACGGTTTGCGGAGAAGCCCCCCCAAAGTAAGGAGCCCCCAACTTCCTGCATTCCCCAAACTCTGGGGATACATACATACCTACGTGCCTAGGTAGGTACATACCTAGGTATCTAGGTACCTAACTGAGCGACGGACGGGCAGGGCTCATCGACTGGACAGTCCGGACTGAATACTCTGTCGCCCCCATGCTGGTAAGCACAAACATTTCTGCCACGAGGCTGTTTGTGGCCATTCCAGCATACCTACAGTACCTCAAATAGGTACCTACTTATCTCGCCCCAGGCCAGCGCCTACAGGGGATAATACTGGCGGAAAATGATGCGAAATCAGGGAACCTCGAGACGTGGCCCGCCCGCCCATTGATTGCTTGCTTAGGTACGCAACCCGGGCAGCCTCATCAACGATGCAGGACAATCTGAGTGGCGGTTGTTCCTTTCTTTCTCAGGCCCCACGTCGTGCGACCAAGCAGCCACCTCGTATATGGCTTCACCACTGATACGTAAATAGCCTCCAGCGACTGGACTTGTGTCTCCCGTCATGGTCTGGTCTGTTCTGGTCTCGTCTGTGCACCTTCAAGCCCCGGTACGGAGAGACCGTGCCTTCTTTCTGCCGCCATCCAAGGCTTCATTTCACCCTCCGTGCCAACTGTCGTGGCGGGGGGCCGCCCTCTTGTCCCTGCATTCTCCCCTCTACCCGCCCTGTGAGCCCTAATCCGGTGCGACAATGGCGTCAAAGATCAGAGCCTCTGGCTTTCCCAGCGTATTCGTGTCACCGAGACTTCGACGCACCTTGATGCGACTGGCTTGACTTTGCAAAGCCTGCCGGCCTCGGCCTACGGCTGGCGCTACGCTTGGGCGAGTGGGAGGTATCGACGTGACAAGTACGATACATATACCTTTCATCACACTTTACGTGGCCTCTTGCCGCCCAAAAGCTGCAGCCCCTCAACCCCCGGACCGAGTTGTTATGTGCAACTGTTTTCTCGACCCTCGATAGCTGACTGGCCATGTCGTGTCTGCGGCCCGGCGACTATCCGGCGCCTCCCCCCACCCCCTGAAGGCCGCCCTCCCTCAGTGACAATTCACATCTCCAAGGGCGGTGTACGAAGTTGCATTACTTTTCACTGACTCCTTTCATCTCGTCCAATTTGTGGTGGCCCGTCGCGGAGCACCCATTGATCTGCCCGCTACGGGGAGCTGACGACCTTGCTACACACAGATACTCCCGTTCCCCGCATGTCCGTCCACCCAGCACATGGCGCCGCGCCCCAGTTCCCCATTCCATGTTATTCTAAACTACAGCTCTAATATACATATACACCCGCAGCTCTTCGTATCATGTCACGATTGCGTCACAGCATGTCTTTCCTCCTGGGGGCCGGCAAAGCCTCTTGTGTATCATCAAGCCAACGAAATCGATTTTACCCTCGTATCTGTATATACCCTTACGGACATGTCTGCTTGGACCCCGGATTCCATTCCATAATGAGCCCCGAAATCTCCACCACATCTAGTTGAGTGAGGTTCTGGCCGAGTGGCTGTCTCGGGCGAATAGATTTTGGGATAATGTCAAACGACGTTCCGGATATCAAGAACGGTCTGGGCGCAATAAAAGTTGCCGGTTTGAAGCGCCTCGGCGTTCCAGACAAGAGATCGTCAAAGTGACATTACGATACACTTCCGGAGTCCTTTCCGATCCAGCATCACAATTCGATGGCGAGATATACATCGTGCAGATGGTCGCAATGCTCGTGTGAGCTCCGGCTCCTGTATGACTGTGCCACTACGGCAGTATGCAGCCAACGGAAACTGTTGGGAGTCCGAGTTGCTGCAAGTGTGTTTGACGTGGTCTGCAAACAACGCGTTGCTGACCGGGCCTTGTAGTTGTATTGAGTACACCGGAAGTTGATGCATCCTTTCCGGCGCCCGGGTCAGACGGTATAGACCACCGGGCAGCTTGTTGAGGGCGTCAACTAGAGTGCCCCCCTGCAAGCGTGTAAACTTGATTCATCCCAGGGACATCCCATAGCCTTCGAGTCTTCCCGGTTCCCGTCGGGGGCTGGGGAAAACTCGGAAACATTGGACGGTTCTGGTGTGACCGGTTCTTACCGCCGGGGTTCCGATTCGTCGGCGGAGGCATCGGTGATGCCTGCCCAAGGATGCAACCACCGGCTGCAGTCAGAGTTTGGACGATACAAGATGGGTCGACAGCGCCGGCTTATGCTGGGTAACTCGCGTCCACTGGCGGGTTTGCCCGGCATTTGGCTTTTACCCGGAGTTGAGTCCGGGGAACTGGCCTTACACATTCGTGGGGAGGCGCATCGAGGCACCAGGTCAACCTTCGCGTGTCGTTTCAAATACAGATATTGACGTTGGACTTGTGCCACAGACTCTGCTCATGCTCTGTTGAGGCGCCTGGACCAGCATCCCCGCATTCTGGCGAGACCTTTCTCCTCGACAACAAGGGCAGGTGAAGCCATTTAGCAACTTTGTCTCTGCGAGGTACTGCTAAAGCGGGCCCGGCCACCGTCGCGTTCCGCAACCAAAGACTCTTCTGCGGATGCTGTCACGAGTGGCACGCTGCTGACTCGCCGTATTCGGGTGTCTTCGCGCAGGTCCGGCCGTCCGCGCCGCGCCGCGCCAGAGCTATGCAACCCCAGTCCGTTCGGGCCGTAAGGTGGGGCACGCAGAGTCACTTCCGGTAGCGCAGTCTACCGTTTCGCCGTCAGTCCAGCGACATGCTTTTAAATGGACATTCCGAGGACTTGATGAGCGATCCGCCGCATGCGTGCCGCTTTCTCCGGGCTTGCTCTGGGTCTTTCCCACAATGCCGCATTCGTTCCCGAGACCTGGCACAGAGTAGATATCGGGAAGAAAAAGGATCACCGCCAACACCAGTGTGGGCGTCCTTGTCAGTCGCGTGAGCCAGCCACGAGGTTGCCTTATGTACTTGGCAAGATGAGTTTCTAGATCCGTCCGTATTCACCGGTCCTATTACAACTGGCGAGTGGAATCTACGCCTCCGGTGGTGAAACGAAAAACGGCCTCAAGTAGGTCACTACTTTTTAGAGATAGCTGTTTGACTAGATGTCTTCGCAAACCCGTGTTGTGGCGTTACAGGTCTCGGCCGTCTCGATATGCGAGAAATTTTGTGCCCAATTTCGGGGTATTGAACAATCCCTCCACGGCTCCGTGGAGATTGTTTTGATGTCTATTACCTACCTAGATGGCCAAAAAAGGATACCCGCCGAAATGACCCCGCAGCCTTGGCGTCGGTGACCTATCTCAACGATAAAGCATCATACTGAAACCAAGCCAATCGGCTTTCGTGCTCGATCTTTCAGCTCGAGATCGAAAAGCGGTATATATCAATTGTTGAATTGGTGCGGCAAGGATTCCTTGGGACTCAAGCACCGCTTGCCCGGCAGTAAGATGGTGACTGGTAACACAGGGGCAGGTAGACAATGCAGTGTTATCCAATGGAACAGCACACATGGTAACGCGTACCCCCGGGCGATATATGTATCTTCATGAAAGATAACAAAAGATGTTACTTGAGACCAGCATACTATAATCACTCAAAAATCCCACTCCGTTCCGCTTTTCTGCGTTATCCGAGTACCTATCCCTTCTTCAGGATCTCTATCAAGTGCTTCGCAGAAACAGGAAGGTGTACAGCTGATAATGCAGTAAAGGAGAGGGAGGGGCTTACTGAGCAGGGTTGCTGTTACCCCGCGTTCAGTGAGCGGACATATGTGCAAACTGCTTTCTTTGAGCATCGGCAGATTGCAATCATCTAAAAGGTCTCAACCTGGCGGCCATCGACTCGTGAACTACACCAACCACCAATCTGACTTACAACTTAAACAGCGTCTGCGTTACTGCTACTTTCGTATCCAAATTCATCGAAGACAGAACCAGGCAATGTCTGGTCCGTCCGAACTCGTTCAGACCTTTCACGATCGATGGAACAGGCACCCTACCCAGTCTGCCACCATTCTGTTGGCTTTGACACTCCTTCTGTATCGGCTGTTGGTAACGGTGAGACAATATCGGAGACTGCGACACTTCAGGGGTCCACCGCTGGCTGCCGTGTCAAATTTATGGTTTCTCCGGGTCGTGACTGGGCGCCGTGGAGACCTCGACTTGTATCGTGTCAGTCAAAAATACGGTGAGTTGTCTCGGGATTCCATGATTAGGTAGTTACCTTATCTTGGTATTATTCTCAAGGAGTAGTCGCTTACTTGAGACCAACGTAGGATCTCTCGCGCGTGTGGGCCCCAACGACCTCCTCAGCGACGACCCGGAGCTCTGGAAGCGCATGCTCGCTGTGCGGAGCGAGTATCGCCGTCCAGACTGGTACGACGGCATGCGTTTTAACCCGGCCAGGAACAACGTCTTGTCGGCGAGGGATGAGGACGAGCATTTCAAGCTGCGGTCCAAAATGAAGGCTGGTGTAAGTCACACCCTCCCATCAAGTTCATTACAGCATTGCTCAACAAACATGGCGCGCCTGATATTGTGCAGTACTCTGGCCGTGAGATAGAAAACCTTGAAGATAAGCTCGACGAAAACATATTGCGGCTTTTCCGGCTACTTGATAGCTATATTGTTGCGGGCAAACCATTCGACTTCGGGCGCAAGGCGCAGTTCTTCACCCTGGACGTCATTTCGGACCTCGCTTTTGGAACGCCGTTAGGCTTCATGGAAAACGACTCGGACGTGCATGAGTACATCAAGATAATGGAAGAGAGCCTTCCACTGTTCATAGCGACAACCGTGTACCCTTGGGTTATTCGTCTGTTCGCCTCGCCCTTGTTCCGGACACTGCTGCCATCGGAGAAAGACCCTCTAGGATTGGGAAAGGTGATGGGGTGAGTCGCTTTTTTATCTGCTTTGGCCTCGCATAGTTTTGGACAATGGTCTCGTTTGCTTACCCTTGAATTTAGGATTGCCAAGAAGGAGGCCGCTGAGCGCTTCGGGCCTGACAAGAAAGTTCAGAGGGACATGTTGGGCTCCTTCGTCGCGCATGGCTTGACACAGGAGGAAGCAGAGTCAGAGATCATCCTCCAGATGTAAGGTCATCACCTCTTCATTACCTCCAGGATCCCCTAAAATAACCTTGACTCAAGCATTGCCGGCTCCGACACAGTGGCAACCACAATCCGTGCCATTGTTCTCTTCGTAGCCACCAACCCGCGCGTTCACGCTAGACTCCTCGCAGAGATATCCTCCGCCGCTACTTCGACTCACCGTCCTTTGATTACCGACGCAGAGGCTCGCATCCTGCCTTACCTCCAAGCCGTTATCAAAGAGGGGCTCCGCATATTCCCGCCGGTGGCGGGGATCATGCCGAAAGAGGTCCCCGCTGCCGGGGACACGTGGAAAGGGCAGTTCATTCCCGGCGGCACACGTATTGGGTGGTCCGCGTGGTCCATTTTCCGCCGGGAGGATATCTGGGGCGCGGACGCACGCGAGTTCCTCCCGGAGCGCTGGCTGACTAAGGATCAGGGCGGGACGACGCCGGAGCAGAAGCTGCGCGAGATGGAGTCGACGATCGATTTGATGTTCGGCTATGGAAGGTACCAGTGTCTTGGGCGACCCTTGGCGCTGATCGAGTTGAACAAGACAATCTTCGAGGTAAGTCGGAGCGAGTCTGTCGTGTTGCTCTTCCCAGGCTGCTTTTGAGCAGTGTTGACTAGGTATGTTTCTGACGTGGGCTTTGGCAGTTGTTTCGACGGTATGAACTAATTGTATGCGATCCCTTGAACCCCTGGGAGTCTGTCAACTTCGGCATCCACGCTCAATCAAACTACTGGATCAGAGCCTATAGAAGAGAGTAATATTTGACGCCACGATGCTTTGATATGGAGTAGCTGGGCGGGCGGCCTGCTTGCTTTCCATCCGGCATGGAACAGGACAAGCGTATATACATGCTATTCGGACGGCAAAAATACATAAATAAAAAAGACCAAGTCTCAGTCGTGGCTAGTACAGGTAAACATAACCATCAATGATGATCGTGAGAGGCATGAATTCCAAAATGAGATAAGTTCAAGAATCTGCTACGTCGAGCTGTTTCGATAACAGCCCCAGAGTTTGTCAAGGAAATCAACAAATGTGTGGTGATGAGTTAGAGGTGGTTGGTGGTGACAAACGTGTCCATGCGAGGTTTGACTTCCACCCATATCCTTTGGCTCAATTCATCGTTTCTCAGTATGTAGTCTGATATCTGTTGGAAGTTGAATGGTTCCATTACAAAACATGTCGGCGCCGTGCTGGGTTGTGCAACGCCGCGATCCCGCTGCAGGATGTATTTTATGAGTGTCATTTCAATGTCCACACCTGGAGTGCTTAAAATAAAATAAAAGGAAGAAAATAAAATAAAAAGAGACGCCAACTCGCGCCATGTAGAGGAGACTATCGTCGACCTTCTTACACGAGACACCCAACGAAGGCGCTCGCGCAAGTACCTAGCGAGGTTTAGAAGGTATAACACCCAATTGGCCAGCCCCGCTCAACCCCCCCTCCAAACAGGGCTATGCCATTGGCCGCTCCACGTCCCCGCAGACCCACATCGCACCCCCGGATTGGCCGGCTGTCTATCGTGCCTCGGCATCTCGCCTCATCTCGGCTGCTGCATCAACCTCCTCACGTCATCCAGACCTGCAAAGTTGCAACGCGCTCTTGCCCTTTTACGTTCCTCTTTTCTTCATATCTTGCTGCTCTCTTTATTTTCTTTTCGTTTTTTTTTTAAAGCATTTTACAACCGCGTCGACCACGGTTCGTATACGTCCGCTTTACACTAGTTACGCTGAATCAGACGGATTTACTCGTTGCCACAACTCAGTTTCGAATCAATATTGCCGTGCCTCACTGTCTGACTGACTGCACCGCACCTCACCGTATCCAAGCTACTGCCCGATACAGCAGGTCAACAAGCCCGCAATGTCTTCGTCTGACGAGAAAAAGAAGATCGTGCTGTATCACTACTCGGCTTCGCCGTACGCGAGGCGGATTGTGTGGTACCTTGCGCTCAGGGGCATCCCATACGTCCAATGCGTACGTCTGCCGAGCCACTTTGCTCACTCACCAGGAAACGGCGAACTCACATGACACACCAGATGCAACCCCCCGTCCTCCCCCGGCCGGATGTCGAGAAGCTCGGCGTCGTCCACCGTCGCATACCGATCCTCGCCATCGGCCGCGACATCTACTACGACACGCGCCTCATGCTCCGCAAGCTCGAGCGGCTCTACCCCTCGCGCCCGCGTCTCGGCGCCGCCGTCCCGGACCAGGCCGCCGTGGAGCGGCTCCTCGAGGCCCTCGTCATCGACGGCGGCGTCTTCTCCAGCGCCATCAACGTGCTCCCCACGAACCTGCCATGGCTCCGGGACCCCGAGAGCACCTGGTTCAAGGACCGCGGGAGCTACCTCGGCAGAGAGCTCTCGGCAGAGAGCATCCGGCGCGCGCGGCCGACGGCCGTCAACGAGATCCGCCGCATGATGGAGCTGCTCGAGACGACGCTGCTCGCCGACGGGCGGGAATGGGTCCTCAAGACGGACGGGCCCGGGCTCGCGGACATCGAGGCCGTGTGGCTGCCGCACTGGCTCGCGGGCATCCCCGGGGCCCTGCTGCCCGAGGAGCAGATCTCGGCCGAGCGGTTCCCCAGGGTGTTTGCATGGATCGGGCGCTTCCAGGAGGCCGCTTCGGCGGCGAAGAAGGCGGCGCCGAGGGTCGCGACGGTGTCCGGGAACGAGGCCGCGGGCATCGTCGCCTCGTCGCCGTACAACGAGGCCGCGGGCCGGGTCGACGCCGCGGACGCGCTCGCCGCCGCCGAGGGGCTCGCGGCGGGCGACGACGTCATCCTCTGGCCGGCCGACACGGGCGCCTCGCACAAGGACACGGGGAAGCTGGTGAGCCTCGACGGGAACGAGGTGGTTATCGAGGTCCAGGGGCCCAAGGGGCCGGCGAGGGTGCACGCGCCGCGACACGGCTTCCGGGTGGAGAAGCTGGACAAGTTCAAGGAACGCAGAGCTTCCGCCAAGCTGTGAAAAAAAAAGAGAGAGAGAGAGAGAGGCCTTTCCCTATTCCTCCCGCCGGTACAACACGTGCAATGGCTCATCGTGGAGCATCTCTTCCTAGACATTGGAATGGTGGCGGAAGACGGTTTCGGGTCTTCGCTCACCTGGGGAGAGGAGAGGGGAGGGCTTCGGTGTGACAAGCATGCCAAATGGGGCGCGGGCCGGGGCACGTGAAAACACGATTGGAAAAGCGCACGGGAACCGTTCATCGAGAAACCTCGTGCCCATCTGAGCTGGGACGGAGGGCTGAGAATGCGATCGTCCACGTCGCACAAGACATCTCCGAGCGTAACCAGCCCACATGCTGCGAGGGAGGGAGGGATCTTGGTTGAGATACTGTAGGTAGGTAGGTAAGTAGGTGGTAGGTAGGGTATGCCGCAGTCCGTTAATGGTCCGATACGGCGGGCGGGTTGTGTGCAAGTGGTCTTTCTCTCCGTCCGCGCTTGCGTTCTACCAAGACGAGAAAAAGCTGCTTTCGGTTTCCTCGTCGCCGCCGCCGCGTCGCACGGACTTGGACACGGAGGAGCGGCCGAGTTTTCCACGCGCGTCTGCCGCACGTTGAAATTTGTAAAAAACCAAAAAAAAACCTTGTTGAAGCTGGAGAGAGACCTTAATCCTACCGCCGAGTAGTTTTCTAAGCCGAACTGTGATTGATAGGTAACTCGAGATGGGGAGTGGGACATTCCGCACCCACACACGAGAAAGAGAAGCTATCGGGCGATATGGCCCCCTCCTGCTTCCAGAGCTCCGGCACTTTGCCGCCATCGATCGCGGCTGTGAGACACACTACATGACACACAGCATTTTGGTGGAACGAAATGGCCGCCTGGGATGGCCAGACATTTGCCGGCGCGGTTCACTCCTCCTCCTCCTCCTCCTCCTCCTCCCTCTTCCCGCCCCATTTAGGTGCCAGGATCGCCGTTGAAAAGGTGTGAAGCTACAAGGTGAGCATGTCACCACCATATGGGGGCCAAAAGTTGATCGATCCAGCCAGCCCACCCACGATTTGAAGGCGTGTGGTTGTGTTTTTGCAGCTACTACCTACCGCGGGTGGGTTTGGCGTACGGAGGTAACATGGGCCAACCGGGGGACACAGGATGCCCCCATTGGCACGCGCGAAATGCGCCGATGACTTCGGGAGTCATGTATGAATCGCAAGCTGGGCGCCGAGATGGGTGGAGAGTTTGTTCGGACGAGATCCTCCGCCAGGGGCCGGAGAGGGATGAGCTTGAGGCTTAAAGCAGTCGCACCTGTGGCGACGACCCGAGGGAATGGGCAGCGGGGGGGGGAGAGTACGGATAGATGCGCCAAGCTACTGAGCTAGGTCGACTAGACAGCACGAGAAGACGCCCTTTTTTGCTATAATAGGTAATCAAGCGTGTGTGTGGTGTTTTCTCTCCTTGCCCCATCCCCCCCCGGTGCGTGGCGTGGGCGTGGATGTGGGCGTGCGTGCGTGCGTGCGTTTGGATCTGAATTTCCATCCGACATTCTTGATCCCGCAAAGATCGGAATCGAGCCTTGGGCAGGTAAATCGCCAATACCTAGGTAGCCAACGACGTGCCACGGAATACGGTAGAGAGGGCTTGGTTGAAGTGCTGCAGCTGCTTATCAAGCGTGCCGTCACATTCACCAAATACGCCGTAATCGGCTCGTCTCCGTCATTGTTCCGTCAGTATACATACGATGTACGATAGTATAGGTGCATCCCCGATTGCTTGTGTCAAACTCGGTCCGAACTATAGGTAGAGAGACTCCCTACCTCCCTACCTACCTACTACCTACCTACCTACCTAAGGTACGGTAAGATACGTAGCAATGCGACGACGCGAAAGGCAATAAATAGTATAGGTAGGTAATTCAAGCACAGTGCGGGTGCTCGTGTCGTGTGGTGCTGGGATAGCACGATTAGTAGAGGAGCCACCGCCGGCTGCGGGCACAGGGATTGTGCTCCGGGTCTAGTGCGTCATAATTTGGTAACTGATGCCGACAAAACTCTTTCTCCTCCTCCGGGGATGCGATACGTACCCTGCCTGTTCTGTCCCGTTCCGTTCCCAACCTGCGACTCAGGTCCCAGTCGTCTCGCTCCTCGCGAAGCGAACGCAGAAAACCCAGCCATCCGTCCGTAGGCCCATCCGGAACACCTGGAAGACGATGAAGAGTTCGCCTGCCACGGTCGCATACCGACCTACCTACAACACTAGGTAGGTAGGTCCTGTCAAAATCGCTGCCTGCCGTCGATAAGATCGGCCCTGAGGCGCACGAACCGAACCGAACGCGCGAATGGAATGGATTGTTTTGTCGCACAATACAGACAGGCAGGCCCAAAGGCCCGTTGGTTGGCTAGCTTTTGGAACTTACCGACCGTGCCGGGCGACAAGCGCAAGCGACACCGTTGATATTTGGCTCAGTACCGTATCCTGAGCTCATTGGGCCATACGAAATCAATAATACACTAAGGACCTACCTAGCCTACCTAGCCTACCTACCTACCTACCTACCTAGGTAGGTATCCCATTTCGCGCCGATAGTTCAACAGCACACGGTTACGTCATGTCCAACGACGCCACCAACGCAGCGCAGAAGCCAAATACCTATGTACGATGTACGATGTACGTAGCACCAAGACCGTCACGTCTGTTTGGGTGCACAGGCCGAAGCCGCCGTAGTCTCGGGCGCGCGTACTTGTTGTGTTTTCGCGAACTCTATATTCTTAGCTGTCCTCGTCTCAAGCCTAAAACAAACGTGTCCGTGACGTAATGGGCGTTAGAGAGAAGTCGAGTCTGTCTGTCGCCTTCAACCGGCCAACCCAAGACAAGACTCAGGTAGGGAATTGTCAGCACAAAATCCATGTCGGTAAACAATGCTGAACAGAGAGAGCGAGCATGCGACGAAAAGGGTGGGAAACGGCGCGATCGTTCTGGTTCTGCGTCTCCGTGTCTGGACCCGGAAGTGTGCTAGTGCTGTGACGCAATTTGTTAAAAGGAAGAGAGAAAAAAAAAAAAAAGGTCGCCATTAGGAGGGCGGAAACAAGGTGCCGGGCCCCTCCCTGGCCAATTCATGGCGCTATGCAGCATCTCATTGGTGGGTACCAATCACAAATTTGCCACCTAGATTGCTAGTCGCGTTAAATCCCTTCATTTTGCCAGCCCACCACCCTCGCGCTGCTGTCGTTGTCGGCCCCAACTAGGTCGAGCAGGCGCGGCTTGCAATCATGTATGCCATGTACACAGAGCGACTGCCCTCAAGGCCCTGGGCCTGGTTGATCGATCGTCTACAGAACAAAAGTCTGACACGGCCAGGTTTCGCGAGTCTTGTCGAATGCGGTCGGGTCTAGAGGATTCATGCTCGTACATGTGTACGCCACTGCTCCGTCCACTACTATAGGTAGGTGCATCTGCTGCACGGGTGGGATAGGTACCAGGTTGCGAATGGGGGAGGGGAAGTGTTTTCCAGAAAGAGGAATGCAAACGTCGATCACCTCACCGTAACGTTTTGTCGAGGGCCAGATTCCTCAAGACGACCTGACGGCCGCATGGTTAGACACTTAGCGCGACCACACGGTGCGGATGGTCCGATGGCGCTGACTGGTCTAGAACCTGCGAAAGACAAGGCACGGCGCAGCGCGGCGGTCGAAGAAGTCGTAGCAGTGATGTGATGCGAAGCGTAGGAGACTCCCAGAAGCGAAGCGAGCGAGCGAGGGGGGCGAAACTGGATGTTTGTAGGTTATGATGCAGCGAGCCGTGGGTGAGGCTCGGCGGACGACTATAATGGACCGACCGGGCTGTACCGAATACGGGTACACTTCATCCATATCCACACCAAAGAAGGCAGAAAGAGAAGGGCAAAACGGAGGGGAGAAAAAAGGCAAACCGCCAGAATGAGAGAAAGCCGGCGGCGGGTTGCGATGAGATGATTGCGACAGGAAGGAAAAGTGATGCAATCAATGCAGGGGTGGCAGCCTCTGGGGGTGTGGGTGGGGGGGGGGGGGGGGTCGGAGTGGGACTGCCGAATCATGGGCGGGACAATTCGCAGCCACAGTAAATAACGATTACTGCAGACACGGTGCAAAACGGGGGTGGACGGACCGGCAGCCCCCCCCTGGACTTGCATTTCCTCCTTCCTTCTTCCTCTGACCGTATGGCTTCTTGCACACTGGTTGGCCATGGCGGACAAGTGTCGACACGCGTACAGTGTGACACTGGGCACCGGTCAAATTGCTCCTAGCAGACCACCTAGGTAGGTGGTATTTGGTTCGCCTTCTGATGAAGGAGTGAAGCACTGTGGAAGAGGAAAGCCTATTACCAATTACCTGCCTGGGCCGGTCCAAGACGTCTAGACCCCAGAATGCAACGGTCTCGACAGTCTTGTGCGATTTCTTCAGCTGATAAATCAAGTTAAGGCGAAGCCGAAAGGCAAACCCGCACAGCCGAGGGAGGAGCGGATGGGCAAGACAAGATAGACAGACAGACGCCTGGCCTACCTAGGTACCTATCTAGGTACCTATGTGCTTAGGAAGAAAGAAACCCTCCGAGCGAGATGGTGCGCGGCGCCATCGCGTCGTCGGTAGCCCATCTACCATCCATCCTTTGCTTGAGGCAACAATATGGGACGGAGTTTGATCATTGTATGTGTATGTGGGTGGGTGCGTGGGTGGGCAATGCGTTTACCTTTTTCCTTGGCCGTTCAAACGATATCAGGGCAGCGGACAGAACCGGATCCAGGTTTGAGCGGGATGCCTAGGTATACCTACCTACCTAGACGGAAGTTGCTGTGTGTGGTGTGCCGAAGGACACACAAGGCTGGCTGGAGGGCGTCTCCCGAAGCTGCTATTGCCGGCAATACATACTTCAAAACGTTGTGCTGTCATCGTTCCGTAGGTAGGTGCGAATAGGTAGGTCAGGTCATGTCATGTCAGGTAGAAGGAAAGGTAGATAAGTATTCGTGTAGAGGTGCGATACGCTTGCCTGGGTGGGTGGGGAAGGCTAACCCTCATTCGTAAGCCGTTCGTTCTCTGGTTACCCGGGCCAGTCGCCGTACAGTGCGCAGAGACGGACCCACATGCATCCCAGCGTTTCTCGCAGCAGAACGGGGAGGGAAGGAAGGAGCAGAAGGCAGAAGGCAGGAAGGAAGCAACGCAACAGAAGGCGCAACAGCGCGCAGGAACAAGCTGTCGAGCAAGACTGGACCAGGACGGGGGGGGGCGTGGATGGGCATGGGGCATGGACATGGACCTGGGCGAGGGCGTGGGCGTCCTGGTATCAGGAGTGTGCGCCGCTGCCCACCCTTTTTCTTTTCTCTCGTGCGCCCTCGCCCTTTTTATTATTATTAAAATCAACCGCCGCGCAACGTCATACTTGACCTGTGACGTCTGCCGTTTTTTCCCACCCAACATCCCATCCTCACTTCGATACTCGCTCTCGCTCTGCACCCCCCCCTCGATCTTAGCACGGCCCCGGGTACGCATCCAGAGAGGCCTCAACTACGCAATCCCTTTGGGCATTCACCTGCCGGCCATAGCGAGTACACCTTTTTTTGCTTTTCTTTTTTTCTACACTCCTCACCACGTCGTCGATCGTCGAAACTTCCATTCCCGTGCCGCTTCCAACTCAGAGGAGCGCTGCAATACCCGTAGCTGCTGCCTCTGACTGACTGACTGACTGACCAAAGCCTATTCCCTGGCCGTTGCCGTCCGTCTGTGGCTGCTTTGCCTGTCTCTCCCACGTTGTGCAGGACCATCGCGCTTTTCTCTTCCCTTCTTTTGCTTCCACTACTCGGACTCTGCTTCCACCCGGGCTTTCAAGCTTTGCCTCCCACTGCTCGCTGGCTGCGTCTTGTCCTCTGACCTCATCTGGCTTTATTCCCCCCTAACACCACCATACATCATCCCTACCCTTCTGCCGTCACCTTTTGCCTTCGGCCGTCACCCCCACAAACGTCGACAGCCCTCTTTTCCTCTAGTATAATACATCATCGTCGTCATCATGGGCACCTCGCCGAATGATGCCTCGACCAGGGGTGATACCAAATCTCCCAACCAGTCCAACAATGCCACTCCGTCACGCCGAGGTACGTTTAATCTCTATTTGCATCGCGATACTTTGCCATTTCCTCAACGCCCGTTTCTTCGTCGCCGCCGCCCTTGTGTCGTCGCCGTCCACTCGCTCATCACTACTACACAGATTCCATCTCCGAAGTGAAGCAGCCCGACCCGAGTTTGAAGCCCGATGCTGACGGCGCGAAACCTCTCGGCCCCCCTCCTCGACCTGGACCAGCCGTCGCCGGAAACACTCCCGATTACTTTGGCGGCGGAGCCGCTGGATCTCTCAGTCTGGAGCCCAACCCCTTTGAACAGTCTTTCGGTGGAGGCGCGCCAGAGACACCCGGAGGTACGAAATTGCCATCCGTTGCCGCTCTGACTTCTCCCTCTTCGTTGCTGCCCGGCAACGGCGCAACTCCGTTCAACTGGGGAGGTGGTTCTCTGCGGACCGGTCCCTTGAGCCCGGCCATGTTGTCGGGTCCGACGAGCGACTACTTCAGTGATACCCATCACCTACGAGGCGGCTTCCCGACCCCGAACGAGTCCTCACTCAGAACCGGCTTGACACCAGGTGGCAGCGGGTCTATGTTCCCTGCTCCCAGTCCCAACTCTCAACAACTTTTTGCCCAGCTTGCCAGCGGTGGTGCCACACCTAGCACCATTGATTTCCACCGAACTGCTTTGAGTGCTGCTGCGAAACGTGAAAGCCAGACTCAGAACCAAACCCAAAACCAGACCCAAGGCCAGCAACAGCCACCCGTCACTTCGCAGCCTCAGGATATGCCCAACGGCGCGCCTGCTGTAAAGGCCGAAGCCAAACAGTTCGATCCCCACGATAACGACGCGGCAAACGGCCTGTTTATGCTTGCCCAAGGTAGAAACGGCGCTCAAGCTCCCGTATACGCGTCGACAACGCAGCCCCAGTCCAAGTCTCACCCTGCCCCTGCCCCTACGCAGGGCATCGACACGTCTCCTCGGATGAGTGTGAACGGTGCCGGCTCAGTTGGCGCTGGGTCTTCAGTGCGAGGTGTCAGCGAAGGAGGCAGTGCCATGTCAGATGAGAGCGAGCAAGCTCGTCCTTCGGCCAGGGGCAAGGGTAAAAGAAACTCTACCGGAGGAGGCTCAGTTAACGGTCGTCGAAAGGCCGAAGAGCCTCCGGCCAAGGGTCCCCCTAGCAAGAAGTCCAAGATTAACAACTCGGCCCCTCCCGATATGAATGGCGACGAAAGCCACTCAGACGACGACGGCGACATGAAGCACGATAACGAGGAAGGTGGGACCAAGTCTAAGATGACAGACGAAGAGAAGCGCAAGAACTTCTTGGAGCGTAACAGGTGAGCTACGACATCGACATGGCCATATCACTGGGTTCAACTAACGGCTTTGAACAGAGTTGCTGCACTCAAGTGCCGCCAGCGCAAAAAGCAATGGCTGGCTAACCTCCAGTCAAAGGTCGAGCTATTTAGTAGCGAGAACGACGCCCTGACGGCTCAGATAACCCAGCTAAGGGAGGAGGTTGTTAACCTCAAGACGTTACTCCTCGCCCACAAGGACTGCCCCGTTACACAGCAACAGGGCCTCCACGGTGCTTTTATGCAACAGGCGATGGAACCCTTCAACCCACAGATGAACCCGTACGGAATGGCTGCTTCTATTCCAAACCAGCAGGTGCTTGCGGCGGGACAGGGTGTGCAGCGACGTTTCTCATAGAACGACGAAGCGTCGTGCGGGGACGTCGAAGCGTCTTACGACTATGTCCTCGGGTAAGACTGAGAGTATTAAGATCGCGTCTTATCCGTGAGCAACCAGCAACGGCTACCATTTTATGGCCTGTGCTTAGCCAGCGATGAGAAGACGATGTTTATGCTGTTTTCCCTCCTGGCTTGGCCTCGCCACGCGGTTCAACTGTATCATTTTTTCCACGACACTCACGCTCCATTATCGCCACTTCACTCTTCCCACTTACTCATGGAGGCTAGTTGAAGTCGGACTGTATAGTAACGGGAGCAGTCCTCCTCGTTACGGAGGAAGGAAATCGGCCGGCGTCATTGGCTGGGATTGCCGGTAATGCGTTCACCCTTCATCGAGAGGTGTGTAATGCATGGCATATACATCAAAAGGAGTTATGGGTTTGGCAGTTCTATTGAATGAAATGCGGGAGGCGTCAAGGGGCGGAAGTCGGAAATCACACCGTCTGCCGCCAGTTTGGCTGATTTGATTTTTATTTTGAACGTAGCAATGGTAACAATAGCTGCATGACTGGCAATGCCTCTGAATTAAACACTTCACATAATAATATTCGCCTTTGGCTTCAGAATAGTGATCAAAATGATGGGTCTGTCCATTTCCTTGAATTGTGACCGCTCCTAAACATATTCAAGATAACGTAGTTGCATACCGCTGGAAATAGTCTCATAGGACGATACACGATTTGAAAGTCGGGAAATTGTTGCCTTGGTATCTCGACCTTTGGAGACTGGTGAGATGATTGCCAATTACCTACCTAGGTATGAGACGCGGTCGGTCGGTTGTGGCCCGTGATTATGACTGGCTGTTGGGAAACTTCCTAAAGGGGTTTAGCGCAGCCTCCCGGGTAAATCATCCCTCATGTAAACAACATCGTCAAGAAGCTGCATCTTCTCCATTTCGCGCCGCCAACTACCCCAGCAGATCAACGCGACACCCACGACACCCACGACACTTCCCCGCCGACCGAATGCGCAGCGACCTCGGAAATTTCAAGAATTTTCCGATCTTTAATTCGACTCTTTGTCCTTTGCCCGCCGATTGACGCGTTTTTCGTCGTTTCAGAGCGCGATTGACGTTACCGCATTTCCCAGCGCCGGCTTTTACGTCTCGACCATATGCACTCTGTGACGCGCCATCCATGACGACCGTCATCCGCACCCGTCACCCGTTGCAAGTCATTAGCATGGGCAACGAGCAGCCTGGATCGAGGAAAAGCAAGCGCCTTGCGGGTGGGTTTGAAGAGCGCGAGGGGAAAGCGGAGATGGTGCTAACAACGCGCGCAGCCACTTCGGTATACGACGAGCAAGATGGCGATTTCCACTTCACGCGCGGATCAAAGTCGAAGCGAGTTAAGAGCGCGGAGTCTGAGCCGGAGCCAGAGAGAGGACCAGAGCCTGACCCCGCGCCCATAGTCGCCAAGAAACCGGGAAGGGGCAGGCCCGCGAAGGCACGCGCTTCAGCGGCGGCCAAGGCACCCGAACCGGCCCCAGCGGTAACGGCACCCAAAGCAGCGACTTCATCGAGGCCTCGGACGCGACGAAGCGCAAGTTTGCAGCCGGCAGAGGAGGATGAACTGGAATCCGTTGCGCCAAAGCGTACGACGCGTCGAACTGCGAGTTTGCAACCAGTAGAGGAGGATGAACTGGAATCCGTTGCGCCAAAGCGTACAACGCGTCGAAGCACCCGCAATTCTACAGGCAAGGCAGAGAAGCCGGCGAAGGAAAAGCCGCTCAACAGACCAGCACCAGTACCGGAGGAGGAACATGATGTGGAAACAGCGACACCAATGGAGGTGGAGAGGCAACGGGCGCCACGCGTCATGGACGAGCCGGTCGAATCCGAGAAAATAACGCTTCCTGTCAGTGACACGCCCGTCATCAATAGAAACAAGGAGATGCGGAAAAAGGGAGGCGGCAACCGGCGGAGTAGCACGGGCATGCGAGGCAGGAGAGCAAGCTCGCTGATTGAGAGCGGACACAACGCGATTCCTCATCGGGAGGTCGAAACCGCGGAATTTTACAAGCATATCGAGTCTGAAGGCCTAATGGAACCGAGGCGGATGAAGCAGCTGCTAACCTGGTGCGGCGAACGAGCACTGCTGGAAAAGCCGCCGCTCGGTCAAACGGATTCCAACACGATCCTGGGCGGTAAGTTTGCACGCCAGGTTGATCAAACCACATTCAGCCGCTAACTCCGTACAGCTCGCTACATTCAAGAGCAGCTACTCAAGGACTTTTCGACGAAATCAGAGTTCTCAGACTGGTTCAGTCGAGAAGAGGGACCGAAGAAACCCGTGATATACAAGCCGAACCCTCGTAACATTGAACACCAACAGAAGATTGAGCAACTGGAACAAAAAGTTAAGAGGTATGGTCAAGCCACATTCGGCAACTAACTCGCCAGGGATCTATGCTAACGAGACGTAGACTAAAGGAAGAAAAGAAGAAGTGGCTGGCGCTGAAGAAATCGCGCTCAGAACTCTCACCGCTGTTCCCAGAGGCGGGCACCGCGCAAACGGCAATGACAGACGCATCGGTGCTCGATCCGAACGAGGCAGAAATGCTGAGCTGGGTCACCAACCCAGCGTCTTCGTTTGAGAACATTCGTGCCAAGACGCTCTCTCGTCTGCAAAACACACAGTCGACGCTGGAGTTCAAGGTGGACCAGCTCGCTGACGGCATACACAAGCTCTTGCAGCGAGTCGACACGGCAGGCCGGGAGGCGGATAAGGTGCTCTCGCTGAGCGCCGCGCGGCTCAAGGAGCGAGAAGCGAGGGAGAAGGCCAACGCTGGCACCAAAGAGATGCCCGTTATGGAGGTGCTGCGCAGCCTAGGTAGGATACTACCAGAGGGCGCGGAATAGACGGGGAAGAAATGTACATACGGGCATCTCCCTTTTCCCGTCTGTGGCGCGCTCAATGCTCTCTTCCTTTGAGGAAGAAGATAATGACTGACATGAGGTTGTGTGGTTGGCGGGTTTCTGCTCAAGCTGTGTTTCCCCGGGGGGACTTTCTGTGACGGATCGGGCTGGCAAACAAGCATATTTGTTTTTCATATTTCGCTTGATGCTTATGAAATGGCGCCTGAGGGGGGTTTCTTAGGAAAAGATGCTGAGAGACATGCATCTCGATGGAGTTTTCAGTTAACTACCCAATACCCACGTTATCTTTTGCTTCGTCGGCGGGGACTCCAGTGTATATCCCGGGACGCTGAATTCGTTACAACCTCGACTGTCTCGATGATGGCGAGAACTCAATCGAAGAAGAGGAAGAAGAAAAGAACAGCTCATGCTATCCTACAGCCCATCAGACGAGATTACTGAACTCAGAGTGAAGGGGAGATGTTCCTCCGGGCGATACAGTGGGAGGAGGGGGTTGGACTTGGTGGCACAAGACGTTTCTGTGGAGGAGGGGCCAGCGGTAGAATGAGAGACATACTTATATCACTTTGCACGATTCAAGCCGTTATCGAGATCGAACCGTCACACAGTAACGGCACACAGTACACAACTTGCACGGCCCAGGCTCCCTTCGGCCGTCAACAGCGATCCCAGGGCCCTTAGCTTCCCTCCGGCTCCGCGCTGCGCTTGGAGTAGACGGATACCATATCTACAGTTCGGAGAGGTTCGTGATGTGATGTCCGTTATCTCATTCATGACTGTTCAAATGGCGATCATGGTATGTATGTATACACTGCTGAAATCACTCGGGAACCCCCCTCCGAGATGTTATGCTTTTTCCGAGTTGGCGTCGCAGAGACACTCGCCGCCGCGCACCCGCGCCCAACACAACAACACAACATCTTTTGTCGTTCCCATAAATTCTTTGCGATTTTTGGTAGCTGTTGGCCGACTCGCTTGCTCCGTTGACGAAGACGTCTAAATAAGGTGCTTGGACCTGCATTGTTTGCTGTGGTTAGCTTTGAAGGCCCATGTGGCAGGGATGGGGCTCGCAAACCTGAAGTACGCCCGCAGGTACATGATCTGCCAAGCCCACAGGCCGACGAGTATCAATGTCGTGCCGATACCGAACCACTTGACGCGGGTGTTGGTGCTCTCGTTGGTGTCGCGCAGCTTGTGCTCGCGCGCGCGCAGGTAGTCCATTTCGCTGTTGATTTCGCTGACAAGCTCGTCAATGCGCCGCAGCTCCGCCTCCACGGGCTTGAGCTTCTCCGTCGCTTGGATGGCGTTCCAGTCCTTGGCGTCGGCACCAATGTCGATATCGAGCTCGACGTGACGGCTCATGGGACCGCCGCGTCCAGCTGTGCGAGTTTGATGTCAGCTTCTATTTCTTCACGGCTCCTCGAGAAACACCCCAAGGCATTGTGCTGGAGGTCCTGTAATCATGGACATTGTGACCAACAGGCAGATGCAGAGTCAGGTTCAAGGGGAACCACATACAGCCAGACAAGATGTTCTCGAAGCAGACGTCGAAGGCCGCATCGGCGTGGGAGGTGAACACAATGCGCTTCTCGCCGCCAGCAATGTCTCTGGGCTTGCCGTAGTCGTTGCCAACAGCGTCCTTGATCTGGAGCGCAATGCGTGGTTAGCAACCCATACAAATCAAACGTGGCTCGTGTTCTTTCCCCCCTCCTTCCCTTTGCCCCTCTCTTCATTGGTATTGTTCTTTTTCCGGAAAGCAAGAAAAACTTCCGCAAAATTTGGCCCTTTCCTTCGCCTTCCGTTTCCTAAAATGCTGGAAAGAAGGGGAGACATACGTGCATGTTGACGGTCATGCCGTCACCCTTGTGACCGTCCACAATGGCCGTGACGACAACGAGGGTGTCCCGGCCAACAAAGTTACGGATGCATCGTTCCTTTCTGCCCTCGTGGGGACTCGTGGCTTGCAGGTCGAACCTGAGCGCCTGGGCGCAGCAGGCGAGGAGGACGAGGCCGCATACGTAGCGCAGCAGTGATGTTGTCGGCGCCATCGTTCGTTCGGTTCGTTTCGCAAACCTGTAGTAATTGAACCCGCAAGTGTTTCCCGAAAATCGATCAAATCGGGCCAGTCACAGCAGTGAAAGTTGAAAGGGCAATGGCGGAAGGGAAGAGAGGGAGGGGGGGAGCCAGGCGTGGATTGGATTGTCGAAAGCTGGTCGTTGAAAGGAGCTCCCTGGGCTAGCGATAGGAGAGCTTCAGTCTCAAGGGACCACCTTTGGGGATTTTTGGAAATCTGTCGCGTTCGAGAGCCTGGACCACTCATGGACCCTTGTTGACGGATACGTCATGGTCGAACCAATCAGAGATGGGGAGGGGGGCAGCCTTGCTCTTGGCACTCACGTGCGGTGGCAGCCTTGCAACTTTTCCAGGTGTGGCGTCCGGCGCGGCGCGCGCTACGTCTGTCTGCTTTTCGATGCCCGTCCTTTCTCATTGCGAATGCGACGCACTCTTCCACACCTCAAGAGGCCATTCACTGAGGAAACGATAGAGTACTCTGGTTTCTTGCATCGCCAGCTTCGAGCCACATAATTCACCCGTCGTTCTCAGGAGCGCAATCAGCCACGATGCCCAAGTGTAAGTCCCTCCCCCCTCCATAAACCTCAACAAGATCCAGGCTAACCCGAGGTCCCAGTCTTCTGTACGGCCATTCCCAGCTCCTCCTCCACCGCTCGATCTCGAAGGTCGAGTCCGACTAACACAGTTTCGCAGGCGATTATTGCGACGTCTATCTGACGCACGACTCCATGAGCGTGCGAAAGGCGCATAACAGCGGTCGAAACCACCTGCGCAATGTCGTCGACTATTACCAACGTACCGTCAACCTCCCCCCCGCCATTACACCTCCCCGCGCAAGCAAGAAAAGCTAACCCCGTCTCACCAATACCAGAAATCGGTCACGAAAAGGCGCAGTCCGTCATCGACTCCATCACCTCCTCCTACGCCGCTGAAGGCCAGGCGCACAACAACCCCATGCTGCCGCAGAACCAGCCGGGACAGGCCTTCCCGCCGCCGCCTTTCCCCTTCCCCGGAAGTTAGTAGAAAACCCCCCATTTCCTCGTGTGCGCGAGCGCGAGCTCATTGCCAATCCCATCATTGACAAGCTAACGTCAAGCTCACACAGGTATCCCGCCTTCCTTTCCCGGCATGCCCGCTGGCGCGCCTCCTTTCCCTCAAGGCATGATCCCGCGTGAGTCCCGCCAGTCCCTTAAGAACAGCTTCTCTCCGTTCCTTGTCGAAAGGTTTGAAACTGACCTGCGCGCCTATAGCCCCCGGACCAGGTGGCCGCGGAATGCCTCCCATGCCCCCCTTTCCCCCGGGCCCCAACGGCTCACCCATGCCTCCTGGCGGCTTGCCCTTCCCTCCGCCGGGCGGTCTTCCGGCCGGTCTGCCCTTCCCGCCTCCTGGCGCACCTGGCGGCCTGCCCCCCAACTTCCAGTTTCCCGGTATGCCGCCGCCGGGAGCGGGCGGATTCCCGCCTGGCCCTCCTGGGGCGTTCCCTCCTGGTGGGGGTCCTCCGGGCCGTGACCCGCGGTAAGGTTTTGTGGGCATGACATCTCTTCGCAGACGGGTGCGCGGGTGCGCGGGTGCGTGCACGTGTTGTCAAGTTCAAATACGGTGTTTAGGCGTCTAATCTGGGAAGGGCAAAACTCTTGGCATGGCAGAGGCACAAACTCATACCACAAATTACATTGAAAGAGTGCACCGGGAAACGGGATATCAATATACTAGAGCGCCGACGTTCTTAGTCATGGACCTGTGCAAAATGGTATCTTCACAAGCAATTTCTATATGGTACAACAATAACCGTCCCCGGCGTTCTCGTAACAAAATCATGCATTCCCTAGGGTGTTGGAACCCGAGCGGGGTCATCATTGTCGTTTCAAGGTCTTCAAGTCAACCGCATCCCGGAGTTCGTTTCGGAGTACGCGGGATTGGACTTGGGTCGTAAAATCCTGTAGTCGTAAATGATGCTTGTTCGTAACGGTCGTAATACCTCCCACGTAGCCATTTCCTGCGCCCTTCTGGGCGCACCAGTCTCCTCGAGTAATATTACGCGTGATTGCTCTAGATGAATCCTCTCTGGCTGGTGAAATTTTGTACGTGCTTCGGTTAAAAATGGTGAATCGACAAGTTTGTTTGTTGGTGCGAGTCGCGATATGTGTTTGGTCGAATAACGTCTCCCACGCCATCCCTTACTTCGCGCGGCCCGCTTATCTTTTGACGCAGCTCCTGCGTTCTCTTTTCTCGTTTACGCTCGTTCATTTGTCTCGGGAGGTTTTGCAATCCCTCCAACGTACCCGAGATAGAAAAGCGTCTTCTCCTTTTCGGAACGCCTTCCTCTTTGGTTCCGCCTTGGGTGACGGTGCTCATGTAGTAGACGGGGTTGGCTGACTGGTCGCAAAGTGAGTCTAGACTGCCCCGGCGCCTCATGACGCGGAGGTTGCCACTGTCCGTCCGGCGTATGGTGCGTCTATCGGTCTCATTCCGCGTCTCTGACGAGTAAAAGTCGCTCTCACCACGGCTGGGAAGTATTGCAAAAGTCTTCTTCACCCGCGTGCTGATGCTTCTTCGTGCAGTTGGACGATTGTCGATCGGGGGGTACCGATACACATTACTGACGGGCTCGTCCTCCATTTCCCTCTCCCACCTGTCGTCATCCTCATCAGCATAGGCAGGACGCCAATGCGGATGGAGTCGATCGTCCTCGGGCGGTGTTGGCTCGCAGTCCGGGCACGAGCAAGGACCTTCCATGGAAGAGTGGCTTTTGGAACTTGAACCTCTACGCGTGAGCGAAAAGGTCCTCGTCAATAGTCCTTGTCTGCCGCTCTTGGGCGGATACTTCTCAGAATTGCGTCCTCGGGCTAGAGCCCTGCGGACGATAGATCCGCCTCTCAGCGGCTGCTCATCCGCCATTGTCTCAAAATAGTTGCCCATGTTGCGCTCTCTGTCGTGATTCGGTGTCAAGCCTGAAGGAGTTGCAGGGATTAACTGAATAGCAGGGGGGATCACGGGAGGTACTGGGGGAGCAGCTCGAGGGTTACGAAGTGGCGAGTCCACGTCGTCCATGGTATTTTGAGGATGTGGGGGCGTCACAGGCCCTTCCCCGTCTGGACCAGTGGTCACTATCGAGGGCCTTGGGGGTGACTGTGGCAGTTCCCTCTCCGTCTGGGAGGCGTCGGAGCACTCTGAAGGCTTGTTCGAGTGGTTCACCACGAGGACGGACGAATTTTGGTGAGGATACAAGCTCACAGCCGTCGCTTCCGACACTTCGGGGGCGGTACCGCTCGTCGTCACGGAAGCTGCCGAGAAAGGAGTATCCTGTGCAGATAACCGTTTGCCAAAGAAGGGATCTCCGAGATGGTCTACGTTGAGCTTGTGGTCCCGATGATGGTGGCCGTTGTCGGTCTCGGATGAGGTGGCCCTCTGAAGGGTCAAGGCGGGTGCTCTCGTTTCATGTCCCGATGGCTGGCCCAACAAAGCGTTTTGAGCCTTGAGGCTCTCCGCAGTAAGTGAACCAGCACGAGATGTGTTGCGGCTGGTCGGCGCAGACAGTGAAGACGATCGCTTTGGAATAGCAGGTGGATAGTCAATAGTCCGCTGATTGGAGCCATCAGACTCCGACATGGACCGGTTCCTCCGCCCTGGCCGCTCGAATACTGGCGTCGGTAAGTCGTGACTTCTCGGTCCATTGGCACGAGTTGCCGAATTCAAGCTTGGACTTCTTTTGGACCTTCGACTGCTTGTAGACCTCAGAGAAGGCGCCCTGCTGGACTTTGATTTGATAGATGAGTGACGGTCCGGAACAACAATGACCGGTATGGCACCGCTCTTCCAGATCTCCCTACGAGCCTTACCACTCGAGATGGAATTAAAAGTCGTGTTCGAGGCGTAACTATTGTGACGACTGTCGCTGGGGCGAGCCAGCGGTCTTGGACGCCTCGGAGAACCTTCAAGCTGAATGGCTGAGTTCGCGGCTGAGCTGGTAGGAGATCGGTCGGACCCCGAATCCCTCAGAGTGAGTTGCTTTTGCACGTGTCTGAGGGTCTGTCGCCTTTGCGGGATTGAGGGGGCATCAACCAAGATCGCCTCAACAATAGTCGAGGCATTCGATCTTGTGGATTGTGCAGATTTGACGGACATGCCTGAGAACCTCCGGGCATCGCCGTTGACCAAGGATCCAGAAGTTGACGTGTTGGGCCAGGCGATCTCGCTCGGGGCGTAAAAAGCTGCCCTTTCGCGCTGAGACATCGCGCGCAACGCCTTTGTCGCGTTCGTTGGCGTGACCACACGATCTTCGAAGATTTCAACCTTGCGCCTCCCGGCCCGAGGCGCGGTTTTTGGTTCCTGCCGCCTCTTCCTCACTGTGACAGTCCTGCCCAAGTTATCGTCCCACTCTTGTTCCACTTCATTGTTGGAAGTCCATTCTCCGTCAAAGGCATTGAAATCGCTTTTCATCCTTGGAGTTGTAGCATCCTCCGAAGGCGACTCAAGGCCTAGCCCTAGCCCCACCGGTGTTGGTGATTTTGCCCTAGGTTCAGAGACCCGACGAACTGTGTTTTGGGAGGTTCGCGCAGAGAGGATGTTTGGCCTGACGGTGGATTGAAGGTCGTCATCTTCAGAAGAATACGGCTCTTCTCTGGCAGTTCTGAAGGACGCAGTCCGCGACTCGGCTGTGGTGGCTTTCGAGACTGTGCGATCGATGGGGATCGGTCGAACAGCCTTGGGGCGAGTCGCAGATTGTGGAGGAGTCACGTCGGGCGTTGGTGGGCTTTGCTGATTTGGAGGAGTGGCAGGTACACGGGCAGGTGTCGTTGGCGTTCGCGACACATTCTCGGCGGGCGATGGACTCGTAGGCAGGATCGAGCGACTGCTCGACGAGGTGCGAGAATGCGAAGGTGGTGTCGGAGGCAAATCCGGTCCGCTGCCTATTCGCTTCGGTTGGTGTCTCAGCGTTTGGGGGCTCGGCTGTTGCGACGCGTCCATTTGGGACGCTACACAGTCGACAGCCAGATCATGCTTCCTAGACGTTGATCGTACTCGATAAGAGCGCGGTGTGTCGCTCCTCTGTCTGTTGGGGTGCGGTAGGACCTTGTGCGTTTTGAACATTCTCTGCCCCGCCAGGGCATCGTCGGGCGAGCCCAAGGAGTAGTTTTTGTGTCGAACCGACATGGCGTAGGGGGGTTTCCAGGTCCCCGGAGCAGTCATTCTAGAGGGTATCTGCCGCTGATATGCGTTCTACAAGATTGTGAGGTGCGCTAAATGCATAGACAATGACCCTTCGCAGGCTAGCGAGGATGCGAGAAAACCAAAGTCGTTTGCATGCTGGGTAGAGTAGAGTTCATAGAAGTGGCCGAGTAGTAGTGTCAATGGTCACGATGCAGAAGGTGTGCGAAGAAGACGAAAGACTCGAATGACGCCGGTTCAAGACGTGGGATGCGGTTTGATCAGGGCCAAGTGGCACAGACCGAAGCAGGGAAACGAGACGGGACGTAATGTAAGATTAACGCTGAACTTCGGCGGCCTTAGTAGAAGCAACAGGAGAGAATGACGATCCAGGGCTTCGTGTGGCATGCGGCGGACGGACGGTGGCGCTATTTCGGTGCAGGACACGGCCGGCTCCAGGAGGTTGAGACGATGGGGGACGGACGACGATTCAGGGAGAGAGGGAGGAGAAAAGATGATTGGTAGGACCCGAAAGGGTCTGACGCAAGAAAAAGAAGAGAGACGCGCCGTGTGTAAGGGGAGAGAGAGGGAGAGGGAGAGAGAAAGGGACAAGGGCGAGCAAAGCAGAACAGAGCAGAAATAGAGCGGCAGGTGCAGAGGTTCGTGATCAGGTACCGTAGGTACCCAAAGTAGGTACTCAGGTAAGTAGGTAAGTAGGCAGGTACGCAGGTAGATATTCGTATAGAGAGAGAGAGTATGGAACACGGAGCCAAAGCTGGCGATAGGCGCGCGAGAGAGAGAGAGAGAGAGAAGAAGAAGAAGAAGAAGAAACGGGGTGCGCCCAGTAAATGGGCTACATGGCACTGGCCTGTCAGTCAAGCTACCTATGGTGGGATAGGTACCTACCTATGACAGGGCGAGGTCAGGGAGACATTCCCAGGTACCTCCCTGCAGAAGAGAAGTACCTACTTGTCCACTAGGTAGGTACAAAAGGCACGTCAGGCCTTGGATTGGAGACGGCGGGTCCAACCAACCAGTTCGTTTCGTGGCGGGCACACGCGAAAACGGACTGGACTGGACAGGACTGGACAGGTCATAAGGGGAGAATCCTGTCTGTGGGGGGGGGTATTTTTCAGGAATCCGCGTGGACGGTGGATTCGGGGCTTCCTAAGAGCCAAGGCTGGGCCAAGGACCTGGAAGTGAGAAGGGGGATGGATGAAATCGTCACAAAAATCGAGTGGCTGGAAAGAGCAAACTCCTCTCAGGCACACGCACGCACGCACGCACACTGAATTCCATGACCAGTACATACTATTCCTCTAACCTTAGCTACCTACGTAGGTAGGTAGGTAGGTACTTTACCTTAGTAAAGTAGGTAGGAAAGAGATGTATAGTACCTAGGGTTGCTGCCACTTAGTCACATTTCGAAAAAGAAAAGAAAAAAAGTTTCATTCAAGCCAAGGCAAACAAACATTGCAGTGCCCAAATAAAATAAAATAAAATACGATGTGAAAACCATGTTTGCGCTCTCTCCTCTTGCAGGTAGGTAGGTGCAGCTGTCCCGTGATAGGTGCATACGCTGCTTATAGGTATTGTATTGTACGAATATCCGTACACCATCTATCTCTGCAGGGAAGGTGTGCGTAACCAGCAGCAGTAGCTCCGCCAGGGGGCTCCGAATAAGGAACTCACAGTGCACTAGAGCGTCCTCTATCGGCTGTGTAGCGCCCTACACTGACCGATGGCGGGCCGGCCAAAGTGGGGCTGTCTCTTCCCATAGGCTGTGTCTCCTTCTCAGTGGTTGCATCGTGCTGCATCTTGCTGCATCGTGCTGCAGCATTGTTCCCTTCTTCTGCAAAGCCATGCCAACTTTTTTGCCGCCTTTTTTCTCTGCTCTCCTCTCCTCTCCTCCCCTCCCCTCCCCTCTCCTATCCTATCCTCTCATCACCTCTCCCACCGAGGCTGCCCTTTCCCCCTCCTCTCTTTTTTGTCGTCTCCCTTCCCCGACTGGTTCAGACGACAAATGGCACCCCACCGTCCTCACCTTCCTTCCCCTCTTCGACTCAACTACGAATACCTACCCACCCTGCCAAACATGCGCCTTACAAGCCATGTCGCCTGGCAGCCGTCTTCTGTGTTGCAACACCGGCTACCGACTGACATCTGCATACCTGACTCTACCTATATCATCCATCACCGCGAACATTCGGATGACACTGGACCTCCGTATTGGAAGTAAACGTTTTGCCGTGACCCCCACCTCGGATTCTTCTTCCCACCTCACCTCACCTCACCTCGATCGCGTTCGCAGCTATTGCGATCTGGTTTACGTTGATGTCCGTGATTACACCGCGGGTCTGTGGCATCGCAGCCGCTCGTACCTACATCTCATCGACGGTGCAACTGCAAAGCGCACAGAGGCTGCGTCTCTCCAAGAACAAATCAACACTAGGTACGGGACGGCTCATGGCATCCGGCGCTTCGTTCTCAGACCTGCATACCTAGCCTCCAACAAGCCTCGGAGCAAATCAACGGTCTTCTACGGCTCGATGCATTGCGCCACATGCAGATTTGGAAACAGAGGCCGCTTGGGTAGCTGCAGGAAGACGAAGGGGGAGGGGAACGCAACTGTGATGCGCCGCAGGCCACTGGGCATACGCTATCGAAAAAGTCCTTCGCTAGCAAGGATTCTGACAACTCGGGCTCAGGAGTCGATGCTCGCCTAAGGCCAAGGGGCTGGCTCTCAAGAAAATAGCCCTCTTTCGATGCGTCGAGTCTCGAGTCATGCGTCTTCCCGCAGCCATCGCAGTATGAAGTTTTTCAACGTCCCTGTGGCTCAGTCGGCCGGGGACGGCATCCATCTGCCGGAAGTGTCCACCCGGCTGCCGATGTCATCGTAACGGAGCACTTCCGGGCCCCGGCGTGCGACCCACAATATGCTGGGCCGGACTCGGTCCGTCACTGCCGGCATGAGCGACCTCAAAGTGTTTGGCTAACAAAATGGGATAGGTTGGCAGTACCGCGTTGACTGATGCGTGCTGATGTGTAGCGGTATGAAAAGAATGAGTAACACAGGTGCAGAGTTATAAAAACGGGCAGGGAGACGCAAGAACTTATACGTGTCGCCACTAAGATGCTGGTCAGCAACCGGCGAATCGTGAAGGGCGATCGATTCTTATCCGTCTGGCCAAAAAAAAAAAAGAGAGAAAAAAGAAGAAAAAAGCGACGGCCATGCCACGAAGCCGAGCTTCAAGGAAACGAACATCTTATCTATCCTCCGCTTCCCGGACTCGCAGCATCATCATCTTTATCCTGCTCGCTATATTATCCTACGGAGGCAACCACCCTGCAGAACGCGCATGACGGACTGCAAGCGCAGCGAAGTAGTCGTTACTGCTTGTTTGCCTATTCGGGTAAGCGTCTAGCACAGCTTGCATATGCTAGCGTGCCGTAGCTTTATCTTATCGGCCCCGCGTGGGAGTTTGCCCCACGTCATCCCAAGGAGAGCCTATCCAAGAAGCACGTCAACACATCTTTATTGAAGAAGACTCTTGGGGGTAGGCGGACGGTCGCACTTTGAATGATTCATGAACCAACCCAACTTCTTCCCATTGCTCATGGACATGCTGTCTTGTACCAGTTCGACGGGCGCTTCCCCACGGCACTAAGATTGTGCTGTAACGGGTCCCGAGTTCGGCAACCCCTAGCCTAGTCGGACGGCCCTGCAAAAGATGCATCTCGGAAACCCATTTTGGCTTATCTAGCTCAGGGTTTGCGTCGTAGCACGGACGAATTCTTAATTCACCCCCATAGGTATCACTGCTCGTGACGTCGCCGCGTCGAGACCGTTTCAAAGACCCTTGGTTCGCTTTCATCAAGTGAATGCCACCCACCCCGCAGTCGGTTCGGGCGGTTGGCAGCATCCCTATCTCGACATGTGCCGAACGTTTGATCTTGGGGAATTCCACCGGTGTCCGGAGTGCAGAGATGACCAGACCAATCGAAACTTGGGCCCGAAATCTGCGCCGATCCTGCAAGCATCATGGCACTGGAGAAGGGGGGAGCTTTATCTCTGCCCCGCACTGCGAACGACTCTGCCACGGCCCTGGTCTTTACCTAACACCAACACGTTAATGGTTTGTTCGATACTGCATATGATGGTACCCATTGACCAGTCTTGACACAGGGAAGTCCCGTCGGTGTGTTGAGGACCAACGTTGATAAGCTTCCGAGCCTGTCCGGGGCCATACCTGATGCTGTAGTCCATCATCATGCGTGGAGAGAGCTGTCGAGCCAAGCGGCCAATCTGCTTCTGATAAAACTTTGGACCATGTAGCAGGCCCGGGATTAATAAAAGCATGGAGTTTTCCCCTTTACAGTTTCGTTGAGTTCTTCTGATTGTCGGCTTCATCTTGAACTCATCTTCACCACCAAGCCCTCAGCACAATGATCTCTCGAAGCATCCTCGCCCTTTGCCTTGCGGCAACCGTCCATGGTCACGGTGACCATGGCGATGCCCAAAAGACCATGGCCGGACCTCACAAGTCTCTCTGGTACAACACTCTTCCTGGTGACGGCGGCACTCAGGCATGTCTTCCGATTGACCAGATCAGGGCCTGTTGTTTCTAACCCGTGGCCAGGCCGACTCCGTCTTCTCCGGCATCTCGACCTTTGGCCGCCTGCCTTACCAGCCGTGCCTGGGCGCAAAGGATGTCAGATACGACATTGCATTTATTGGTAGGAAACACGACGACACCCGAATATGGGCGCTGCTGACAAGGCCCCAGGTGCCCCCTTTGACACCGGCACCTCGTACCGTCCCGGTGCTCGATTCGGCCCTTCGGGAATCCGTCAGGGCTCCCGCCGCTTGAACCTCTAGTACGCCCGCGTTCGGAAAGACCCGTTGCACGTGGAAGAGACACTTACAAGCTTGCAGCGGAGGTTACAATGTGCCCTTGGACACGAACCCCTTCAACAGCTGGGCTACCGTCTTGGACTGTGGAGACATCCCGGTCACATCGTAAGCGCCGGCCGTCCCGCAACTACGTCAGCCTGTACTGATGAGCCACCAGATATGACAACACCTGGGCCCTGCAACAGATTGAGGAGGGCCACTTCAACATCCTGTCTCGTCAGCCGGCGACCGATGCGGCCAAGAAGGGGCCTGCGAAGAACGAGCGGACGCTACCTCGTGTGATCACTCTGGGCGGTGACCACACCATTACCCTCCCTTTGCTGCGCTCCATCAACCGCGCGTACGGCCCGGTCTCGGTTATCCACTTTGACAGCCATCTCGACACATGTAAGTCGATAACAGTCGCCCGCCCGCCCGCCCGCGCCGTTCCAGCACTGACTGCAGCCAGGGCGTCCCAAGGTGTTTGGCGGCTCTCCGTCCGAGGTTGCCAGCGTCAACCACGGCACGTACTTCTACCACGCCTCGCAGGAGGGCCTGCTGCGCAACGACTCCAACATACACGCCGGAATCCGCACCACCCTCAGCGGCCCCAGCGACTACGAGAACGACGGGTACTGCGGCTTCGAGATCGTTGAGGCCCGCGAGATTGACACGATCGGCACCGACGGCATCATCAAGCGCATCATCGACCGCGTCGGCACCAAGAACCCGGTCTACTTGTCCCTGGACATCGACACCCTTGACCCTGCGTGTAAGAGACAACAGATACGGCGCTGAAGAGGTGAATCGAGGAGGCTCTGTGGCTAACGAGTTGCTGATAGTCGCCCCGGCTACCGGAACCCCCGAGACGGGCGGGTGGTCGACGCGCGAGCTCCGCACCATCCTGCGCGGTCTGGAGAGCCTGAACTTGATTGCCGCCGACATTGTCGAGGTTGCTGTGAGTAACTAGTTGTTGTTGCTCGTTGCTGTTCAGTGACCGTAGATGAGCTAACTGGTGCAAAAACCAAAACAGCCCGCCTACGACACCAACGCTGAGCACACCACCATGGCTGCTGCCGACGCATTGTACGAGATCATGAGCATAATGGTCAAGCGCGGCCCCCTCAGCGCCATGGTCAACCAGACGGAGGTCTACGAGGAACTGTAAGGAAGAGCGGACGTGGGGAAACCACGGGAAACGGGGGGGTTCGAATGGCGCAGTGATGTTGGCACCGGCGTCTCATGCAAACAGACGGGAGGGGGTTTTCTCGACGACGAAATAGGCGTTGTCGGCGGTTGGAGTTGCGAGCGGAAAACTTGGTGGTCGGTGATGTTGTTACTGGAATGTGGTTGTGTCATTGGTGCCCGAGGGGGGGGGGGGGGGGGGGGGGGGGGGGGGGGGGGGGGGGGTGATCGATGAGTTGGTTGCACAGGGACTAAATGCATACTTGTACCACGATACTCGCGGTGCCATTTCGCTCCTAGGGTGTTGAAATGTCACTGCAGATGACAGTTTGTTCGACCTCGACGTTATTGTATGCATTTGGCTATTGCTGTGCTATGCGGGCAGAGAAACCTCCGGGAGGAGCAATGACATCACCACTCGAGGCAGTGTACATTGTATCGTGCCTACGTGGATGGCCCTGCAACATCCGCTGAGGAGCAAAGCCGGTTCGTGATGTCCCTCTCTCGCCGTGGTTGCGTGTTGCCACGACAAGACAGCCGGCGGGTGGAATGCCCGGCCCAGCGCGTGATCGCGTCACAGGTCGTGGGTTTTACACCAAACAAACCACCTACATAGGTACTTACTATGTACTTTACGTACTGTACTTGGACCCCCAAGGCAGTGTGGTGTGGAGAACCATCTCGTCTCGGCAGGGGCAGAGCTCTCGGGAGCAGCGGGGGAACGAGGGCGGGCCTCTGCTGGGAATGCGCGACAGGGGCTTTAAGTGTTTCTATTTCGGTTGCAGGGGAGACCCAGGGCTAGCTGGGCCGGGCTGGGCTGGTAACGTTCCGCCGGGACGCCAACCGTCCCAAGCAAATAATCTGTATTTCGCTTTCTCTCTCTCTTCTCTCATCGTCCTTCCCCTCTTGCCACATTCGAACTTTACCAGATGCGGTGGCGCCCTCTCAAACGACCAGGACGACCGGGTTCCTATCGACTCTGGCTACCTGGGCACCTAGAGACGCCAGGCGAGGCGAAGCGAAGCACCACTGTCGCCGACGGGGCGGTGCCGGCAATTGCGCGTCTCTCTGTATCATGACGTTTGCTCAGATACGTCGGAGGCTCGGCAACGGGGAGACCAGCGCGCCCGAGACTCTTGTGCCCGGGCAGTCGTGCTGGTTCTCTGGACGTCCTCTGCTTTCCCTCTGGCGCACCAGTCCCGGAGGCGTTGCGGACTTTGCATGGCGCACCCGAATGCCACGCGGCGAATGCGCGAGTCGTGACGGAGGCGAGAGCTTGCGACGAAATGGTGGCTTGACGGATGGATGCACGTTGCCTCTTCTCGCCCGTCTTCCTGTCCATGGTGTCTTTCCCCCGTTCGCGCCGCCGTCTGCCGTTCTCGGCAGTATCGGAGGATGTGGGCGCATGCTTTGAATTCAACCCCGGCCACTTTCGGGTTTTCGTTGTCTGTCAGCCGTCTCACTTCCTTCCATATTTTACTTTGTTTTTCGTGCCCACCTGCGCCGTCTCATATCAGTTCACCTTCAAGGGGGCGAAGAAGTAGAAGAAAGACAAGACCTGGAGGGAAGTGGCCCGCGAGTGAATGTCACCAGGGCTGCAGATAAATGCCTCCGAGTGGAGAGCCAAAGGCCAGGAGAAGGATGGCTTCAGGCAAACTGAATATGCTGTTCGCAACGGATCCCATCTCCGTATGCTACCACGAGGAACGCATCTCGATGGGGGGTTGGAAGCCCCTGGTGATGTCAGCGATACGATGTCCATTCATGTCTCTGCCGATACGCTGATGACGGCGTAACGATACGATGGGTTCCCCGGCCTGCCATCCCGCATTCCTTCATCCCTCCGTTGTAACTCTCCTGTGTTACGGGTTGGAGAAGACTGCCACTACCAGCTCGTCCGTCCGTCCATCCACACGTCCGCGTGGCACGCGCCGCCAAAGAATTGCGCGTCCTTGTACCGCGAAGCCAGATAACACCAAGAAATGGCCGCACTACCCGCCGTCGGACAAGTCATTGATCCTGGGACGCCATAAGCAAGGTACCACCCGATTGAGCCGTGAGATGTAATCCGGCTTCGGAATAGAGGCAACCAACCTACCCAATCCGTCTCTCGACCAGGAACGTTTCTCAGGGCGTTGGGAGCCACACCCAATTCGTCCATCGACAGAACCCGCTGACAAGCGCCGCCGCCAGCCTCAGCCCAGCCCGGCTTCGCCATTACGGTTGACGTTGTCTCAGTGCGCCGCGGTTCTCGTCGCTTTCCGGGTCCAGCGGATGGATTGTAGAGCCAAATGCTGAGATGCTTGGCCGCTTGCTTGCGGTAGACCACAAACCTGTCCCCAGCCTCTCTGGTCTCAGTCTTTCCTCTTCGTGCCTGGAGATGGCTTCGACGCAACCTTCGCCTTCACAGGCTGCGCATCACCCACAGCCTGGGTAAGTATATATGGACAATCTTGTTTCCCCCCCCACTGCTTTTTCACAGTGCCTTGCCTTGTCTCTCATCGCCGCCTATATATCACATATACAGCACAAGTATCACGGTTGTGTGAGCCCACACATATATAACACCCGTCCCATTGTCGCCATCGCCAACTCTTGTCGTCGTGTCGTCGGCTGCACCACAATACTTCACCACCGCCATCCCGACAAAGATGAAGACCTCGGCAACCCTCGTCCTCGCCGCCTCCGCGCTGGCCTCGGCCCAAGTCGTCTAGTGCGCAGCTTCCCTCCTCTCCCCACTCATCCGTTCCCAAAACTAACACCGCGCCCTCCCCCAGCAACTCGACGACGGGCCAGTACACCTGCTCACGCCCCAACGTGGCCTTCTGCGCCGGCGACTCCCTCGCCACCGACATCATCATCCGCTGCGACGCCAACGGCCTCGGCCAGCCCGGCCGCTGCACCGACAACCTCGCCGGCCAGTTCCCGCTCGGCGTCCAGCCCGCCCTGTGCTGGCAGTCCCAGCCCCAGGCCGGCGACGCCGCCTGCGCCAAGAACTGCGTCGTCTACGCCAGCCAGCCCTTCCAGCTGCCCTCCAGCGTCTGCACCCCCTACGCGACAGCCTCCGGCGCCGGCGCGGCGCCGACCGTCACCTTCTCCCTCGGGCCCCCGCGCACGATCGTGACCAACTCCACGGTCATCAGGACCGCCACGAGGCTCCGGTCCTCCACGAGGCTGGTGTCCGCCACGAGTCTTGCTTCATCTGCGCCGCGTCCTACGGGAACTGGTGGCGCCGTCAGCTCCTCCCGAAACGGCACTGCGCTGTCGACCGCCGCCGGCGGCGGCGGCGGCTCCGGCGGCCTGTCTCCGACCCGCACCCCCATCTCGCCCTCCAGCTCCGTTGGTCCCGTCACCGTGTCTACCGCCGGCGCTGTGCAGAATGCCGCCGGTTACCTGGCCGTTGCCGGTCTCGTGGCCGCCTACTTCATCTAGACGCCCCCTTTTTTTTGGGGGGGGGGGGGGGGGGTTTTTTATATCATTCTATTTCTTTCACCTTCCTGATCCGTCTGCAATGCTACGCATCCTGAGCAGCCTTTCAACGACATGCTACGAGGGAACCTCCCCTCCACGGCTCGGGTCTTTAATACTAATCGACAACTGCATCGGCGGTGGGCATGCAGGGGCCGTTAGCGGCACGCGGGCGTAAGGAGTTTTGTTGTTTTTAGTTTGTCCTCGCCTGGGACTACATTGGGTGGATGAATGTTCGGGACAAGTGCATGCCTCAGTCCAGGCTGGATATAAGGGGAGGGGAGGTGCAAATCACCATCATTTTTGCAGCCGTAAGAAAAGAAAAGGTGTGGTTTGAGACGCATGGAAGCACTACATATGATAGACACTGATCAAGCATTTAAATCTCGTCGTCTTTTCAAGTTGCTGAATCTGATATACGCCCTCCAGCTGGTCGTTGGATGAAGAGTGACCCAGTCCTTGTGGCCGGAACGTCTGTTTTTACATGTTCAAGCTCATGCATATCATCAGAGCCAACTGAATGCGCAGGCCTTGCGTCCACCGCATCCTCTAGTATGTCCTGATCCCGTTCTTCGTCATGTTTCCCCGATGCTTCTGAAATACAGTTATGAACGCCGCCCAATGCATAATGATGAAACTCAAAGCAACGCAAACATGAATGAAGCAGCCAGTAGGGCCACAGGCATCGCGGCCTTGGATCCCGCGTTCGGGAAATGCTTCTGAATCTCGCCCGTCACACTGGGTGAAATGCTAGTGCAGCTCGCAATGCCGCACTCGTACCCGCTCGGACAACAGCCGGGGACGGGGCCGCCCTCCTCGCCACACAGGAACCAGCCGCCGGCGCAAGTCTCCGTCGCCTGCGGCTCCGGCACGTCGGTAGCTGGTACGACAACAGTAACGCCGTTGCTGATGATGGTGACTGAGGGGGTAGGGGGGCACGAGGTAGTGGCACAGTCGCGGCCGGTCTGACAGCAGCCTCCGCCGGCGCGGGCGAGGCAGGCGTAGAAGCCAGTCGGACAGTAGGCCGAAGTCACGGGCGGGCCGCCACCCTCGCCTGGGTTGATCGACGTTGGTCGGAAAGGGGGCACAGCGTCGGAGGCACCCGAAGTCGTCGGGAGGCTGGAAATCGTCGTCGGGTTTCCATCTGGGTTTTCGGGGGTTGTGGGGTTAGTGCCGGGGTTGATTGTGACGATGACGGTGACGTGAACAGTGGTGGTTCTGCCGTCTGCGAGTGTCGTCGTAGAGACCGTCGTGGTGGTGACGGTCTCCCGGACTGTCGTGCCGCCTGATCCACCACCACTACCACCGCCGCCTCCGTTTCCACCTCCGCCGCCTCCATTTGTGGCAGTCTGAGTGGGTGAAGTGCTCGGCGCTGGGGGAGGACTGGGCACACCTAGGACAGTCAGCTCATGATCATGCCAGCAACCAAACATCATTGTGTAGACTTACAGCCGAGGCCCTGACAGACGTAACCTGGAATGCAACATCCACCACCGAGCTTAGCATCACAGCTGGTTGTGCCACTGGGGCATATACCCACCGCTCCGCCACAGGAAGCACCGCTCGGACAACAGGCGACGTTCCCAACCTGTTCGTCCTGGACCCTCACACAGAACTCATTGCTCATGCAGCACTTGGTCGGCGAGCCGATTCCATCGCAGCTGTTCATATTTGTCGGGCATGACTGTCTAGCTTCGAGGATATGAAGGACCTCGGCGGCACGTCGTAGGTGCCCCCAGCCATGGTTGGCGCTGTCAAAGTGCTCGGCGAAGGGCGGGCGGTAGGGGAGCGATGCGTTGTAGAAGAGCGGGTCGTCGGCCATGCGGGCAGCGACGAGTTCCTCGCGGGGCGAGAGCGGGGTGACGAAGACATCGTTAGAAAAGGAGAGGTCGTCTGGCAGGAGCTTCTCGCCGGCATTTGGTGGCATTTTGCGGATGGCTGCTGGGTGCTCTGCTTTGACGTGGGCTGCTATAAGAAGCAGGAGCGAAGAGGGGAGGCCGATAAGTGAAAGGGAACGCATTGTGCCGGATTTGAGGCAGATCCCTCGTCTCGCTCCGAAAACACTGGCCGTGTTCTCGGTGATGGTGGAATGGTCCAACCAGGTTGAAGTGGTGAGCCAGCCCAACAGGTTTTGTGTAAGGCAGCTCGGTCGCGCCTTGTCAGCTGAGCTCACTGCGACTGCGGCAACCGTAGAACGGAAACCTTTGACGTGTGTGCCAAATCTGCACAATGAAGAGGTGCTCGTCGCTCAGATAGATGTAGGAATTCTCGACAATGACCGGGCCAGAAATCACCTAGTGAGGGAGGGGTTGAGAGTGGTGGTCGAGTTTCGAGGCGCAGAAATCGGTGGCTGGGCGAGAGAATGAGAATCAGAGAAAGCGAGAGAGATGGAGAGAGAGGACACGGCGGATTCCCACCTGCAAGGTGATGGAGCTGGGTGCGCTCGAGGCTGGCAGCTGCGACAACTCACCGCCCCGAGTCTGCGCGTCTCTCGTATCCGACCGCTGTCACTGTGTTGTCTGTGACCCGCAGCGAGACACGTCGAACTCGGGATCCGATCACCAACAATGCTTTTGTGCCCGTTTGCTCTATGCTTGTTTCCCTGTGATTCCCGGATCGCGCGCTTGTTGACTTCTTTGAACAACGGCTGACTACCTAGGTACATAGGTACACTACCTAGGTACCTACCTAGGTAGGTACCTAATGCACCAATCCCGCCTGTCTGGTTGGGTACGTACCGGATAACCAGGCACTGTAGATCAGGGATATCCTTCAAGGGGGCTGGGCCGGTTGACAGTTGCTAAAAGGACGTCACAGGTTCCAGGCGGGCCGGCGACTAGGTAGCCCACGGGAGAAACACAGACCTGGGCGCTGTCAGGGGTTCGCTCGGCTGTAAACTTTCGCAGGGGTCAACGGCAAGGGGGCGGGCGCCACCCGGGCAACCAATCCGCTCACTTCAGCCAATCTCATACGCTCGACATTGGCATACACTGTAGTTTACGATGTAATCGCGAGCCTATCTATGCACCTTTGACTGTCTAGCGCAGCGCGCTTCTCTTACTGTCAGTGTTTGCAGAGAAAAGGATTTGCGCTTTGCGCACTCGGATTGCCAGGCCAGCACTCTGTGCCCTAGATGTTCGTTTACAGATAGTCGTACAAGTATGGTACAAGCTATATTACATGTCTCCCCTTTGTATCAAAACAGACTCTCTCCGCCGTCTGCCTTGCGAGCATCTTTCTGCAGCTTCTCGGTGAGTGTAAAGGGTGGCTGGACTCCTCTCAGGAACGAGTTGCAGAGCAAAGCAGTAGCCACGCTGACGTTCAAGCTGTCTACCGAGCTCGACATGACCATGCGCGGGATCGTGATCTCACGAGATGCCTTCTTCCTGATATCGTAGGGCAGGCCACTGCCTTCGTTTCCGACGATCAGGATGGTCGGTTCTTTGGTGAGAGGCTTGGCGTCCTCAATGCCTTCAGGCGTCCATTGGCGATTGTCGTTGCGCAAACCGGCTGTCGGTGCGACGGCCGCGTATGAAGTCCATCCGGACTTTTGAGAAGCGTCCAGAAATGCGGCGGGGTCCTCGACCGAGAAAAGCCTCAGTTCCTCGGCAGCTCCCGCTGCAGCCTTCAAAACCGTAGGAGTGATGGCCGACGATGTCCTCTGTGTGATAGCCACCGCTGAAACACCAAGGAATCGGGCGGTTCGAAGAATGGCGCCCAGGTTACCGGGATCCATAATCTCGTTCAAAAGGAGCACAAGCGGTTTAGGGGATCCAGGCCGGCAGGGGATGAAGCCCTCGGTGCCGTTGATCTCGGTTTCCTCTTTGGACTGACGAGCCACATGGACAGGGTAGCCCCGCAGCTCACTCGATTCTGCGCCGAGCCCCGTCAGCGGCAGCTGCGGCAGAGGCGACGCCTCGATGACCATGCCATTATGCGGTCGGCCTTTGCTCATCTTGTCGAGCAGCTTCTGGTCGTTTTCGTAGATGCGAGTGACCTTGATCTTTTTCTTCTCTGCCAAAGCTAGAATCCAGTCGTCGTCTTTGGTGCCGTTTTTGTTGCTGCCCTGGTAGACATAGAGATGGTAGAGCTTGCGCCTCGAATTTTTCAGTGCCGCTTTCACGACGGAACGACCAAAGAGAAATTGCGACGCAGCAGTGGTATACTGGACGGAAACCGGGAAATCCGATGACCTTTTCGCATACGAATCGTCGTCTTCAGCCCTTCTCGAGTCGTACCGCCGCCGAGGGGCTTCCCCACCCTCGAGTTCTCTACGCGCCCCATCCCTCATGGATCTCATCCTGTCCTGTGTGAACCCGGGCCTCCGTGTCGAACGGTCAGGTTGGCGGTCTTGGTAGCGATCCTGACGATGGCCAGGTTGACGGTCATTGTAATCGTTTCGACGATCGTTTGAACGATCATTCCGGCGATCATACTGAAAGGATGACCTCGGAGGATCCTGATCGGGTGTTTCCTGCTTCTCCAGCAGCTTCGACACCTTGTCCTTCAACTCGCCTCGGTTGAGCTGGTACACTAGACTCTTCTTTCCAAAGGAAAACTCGGGGTCATTGAACCGTTTGCTCCGCGACTTTCTCCCTCCTTCTTCCTCCATCTCCTGCATTTTCTGGAAGGCCTTCTTCGGCTTGAAGTGGTGGCGCGGCTCGCGGTCCCGGGGGCTGTCTCGGTGGTTGCCGACGGCACCTGAAAACCGGTCGGCAAAGGCATCTGGCTTGGATTCGGCTGCATCCCTGGGTCGACCTCGTCCACGAGAATCTGTCAGGCGCGACCGGGAGTCAGGCCTTCTCGTACGATCGTTGCGAGGCGCCTTGTCAGAACGCCATATTCCACGGTGAATCGCTGAGAGCGAAGCATTGCGCGCGTGACTAGTGAGCAGTGGGCTCCGGGCGAGGAGAGGTGTTGCTCTTTGCGACGTTGTGAATGGGCGGCAAGCGCTCCATCTGGAAAGAAGACTCATTGCATTGCGTAAATGGGATGGGCCCAGTTGTCGATGTTGTTGTTCGGCTACAACATGGAAACGTTCTAAGCGTCTCCAACTCCTTGCTTGCTGAGACTTTTTTTTCTGCCACTTTACTCCTAGGTAGGTAAGCAGGGTCTGGGCGGTAAAGCTCTACTGCAGCCACTGGTCTTGGATTGGGCGAAAGGGTGGGGGGGGCTTCCCGGCACCGTGGACCCTTTAGCGGGTACGTATCCGTACACCCGCACTGAATGTGCGCGCTCGGAGCAACGCGGTTTCGATCGACTCGTCGCGTTAGACTTCACAGACGAGTAATTGATTACCTACCACCACCCGCCACGGGCAACTCACGACTTGCGAAATTCCACCACGGCAGCTGGCTTAGTTGCATTGAGCACTTTTCAACTCGCTTCTTTTTTCTTCTTCTTCTCTTTTTCTCTTTTCATCACGGGCAAGAAACCTCCACCCGCCCCTCATACCGCGCTAAATGCTGTAACGTCGCACTTGTCGCATCATGGACGACGTTCCGCCCGGCGACAGCGATGCGCTTTTTCAGTCGCTAACGGGATCGCCCAGCGATGCGTTTTTGGGACTCGACAACTCTGACCTTGATGTCTCTAAAGAACCCGACGAGATCAATATCGGTGACGACAATACCCTCGAGAACCCCACCGAAGTCACAACAGACAACGAGTTGGTCAGCGAAACCACTGTTAACAATCCTGCTGCCGACGAGACCACTGGAAGCGAGGACGCGCAAGTCTGGAAGGAAATGAGTATCGAAAACGACGAGCACATTCCATCTGTTGAACTCGACGAGGCATCCACGGTTCCCGAAGCCGCTGTTATGGCGGCCGCCAAAATGGTAGATGACCTTGAGACAGAATATACCGAACTGCAGAGATCCAATTGGCGTACTTTCGAATTCGAAATTGTCCTCCCCTACTTGTCGCCAGGAGAACGCGCAAAGTATGTCTCGATCACGAGCGACGTCGTAGATGAGGTTCTCGAAAAGGTCACACGCCATAAGGGCCAAGTGTGGTACAAGGTGGAGTTTACAGATGGCCGGCAGGATATCGTAAGTGTTATATTCTATTTCCCGAATATCAGGTTTCTCTCTATTGCTCTTTCCTTTTAAAGGGTGTTCTTTCCATTTATTTTTCTTGCATGGCCCATTAAGTTCTCTTTTGATAACCTTTCCTTAACACTTCTGAACCACCCATCGCATTTCCTACCTTCTCTCTTCTGTGTCAACTTCTCGCACCAAGGTAATTCTCTGTTTCTACCAATCTATCTGCCTTGTCAGTCCTACCTTCATCGCGGGCCTCCTATCTCACAATTGTATCCCTCTTTCATTTCTGTAGCTACCCACTTTGGGAGTACTAAGAATTAATACTTCTTGCTTAGCCAACTCTTGCTTGCAGTTAGGTGCTAGATGGCTTAAACGCTATTTCCTTGGCGCTTGCCTCACTTGCTTTTCTATCTTTTCCCAACTTCCCTTCCCTAGCCAAACAAAAAGCAAGACCCAATCTTTAGCACCCATTCACGACATCGTGAGAGTATATGCTAACAGCTTAAGATACCGTTTGAGAATTTATCTTCATACGAAAACGGCCAGCTCGCTCTTTTGAGATTCAGTGACAACATGGATGATTGCGGGCTGAGCAGTGTTGGCGACACCCGAGCGAGGAAGAGGTCCTGGCAAGAGGATTCGGATGAGTCGGTTGCTGACTCTGACACCGATCTCGATATGGCGCTTGATGGTGATGACTCTCCCCGCCACTCTAGCCGCCAACGACGCATCTCAACTCGGCGTCAAACCCGCCAAGATTACGTCATGGACTCTGATGAGGATGTCGGGCATCATCGCCCTAAACGTCAACGTACACTGACGAGAGGAAGCACCCGTCGCAGCTCGCGGGTTATCTCGGATGACGATCATAATAAGGAACCCAAACCGCAAGGTCGCCAACTCAGAGAACGCACTCAGAAGCAGCTCAAGTTAACAAGCATGGCTTTCACCAATTTGCCTTTGACTCGCGATGACGACATAGACGAGCTATCTCAAGAGCCTGCTCGCCAGCAGTCCGATGACGATGACGACGACTTTCAGATCATCACCTCAGACCTCCTCCCAAAGCCTTCTTCGTCTCGGCGCAAAAAGTCCAGGCGTCTCAAAGCGAAAGCCAAGATCACCCAGACACCTAAATCGCGAGGCTCATCGATCGAGTTCGAGGACCGTCGCCGGTCTAGCAGATCAACCAGGAACAAATTCACCATGCTGGATGAATCCCTGATGGATGAGGAGTCATTTTACGTCGAAGACACGGCACCAGTCGGTGCGCCAAAGATTGCCAACATCAAGGAGGTCTTTAAGCCAGTTGACCGAAGCTTACCTTTCCATCAATTTCACTCCAGCCTCTGCGGGTCCTGCAATTCCGGCCCTGCTGCCAATAGGGGTCCAATGATTGGATGCCAAGGGTGCGCAATGTCTTTCCATAAAGGTTGTATCGGCTACAGATCTGCGCGAGAGCATATCGTCACCAAGATTGGCGACGATGATTTCGTTCTCCAGTGCAAGTACTGCATCAGGCTCTACGAAAAGAAGGACAGAAATAGTCCCCAGCACGATCTTTGCCAACAGTGTAAAGGGGTGGGACGCTCGTGCGCCCCATTCTCCCCTAAAAGAACTCCAAAACAAGAAGAGAAGATCCGTCTCGAGAATGGCGGCGAAGATCCCATCACACCTGTAGACCCTGCCTTGGTCAACAATGCCGACAACCTGCTTTTCCGGTGCATTATGTGCAAGCGTGGCTGGCACTATGAGCATCTGCCTTCGTCTGAGATGGACTCCGACTTATCTGACATTCGTCAACAACGTCTCTCAGAGTATTCCGTTGACTGGAAGTGCCTTGACTGCGGCACAGTATCCGACAAGATCCAGACATTAGTGGCCTGGCGACCTGCTGAAGAAAAGTCCCATGACGCCGGAAAGACATACAGTGACTTTAGGGAGGATGAGAAAGAGTACCTTGTCAAATGGCAAGGCAAATCCTATTTTCACTGCAGTTGGATGCCTGGTGCTTGGATCTTCCACATCGCTGCAGGCGTGATGCGCACCTCGTTTGCGAAGAAGGATGCAAATGAAAATTTGGCACTGAAGTTGACTAAAGCCGAGGCGATACCTCAGGAGTATCTTCTGATAGATATCATCTTTCAAGCCAAGGTGAAAGGCGGAGTAAGGGGGACTCTGGAAGACGAGATGGACCGCATCAGCAATGTCGACAAGATCTACGTCAAATTCCAAGGTCTTGGATATGACGAGACGGTCTGGGATTCCCCGCCAAAACCGGATTCTGGGGAACTGTACAGCGCTTTCAAAGCCGCGTACTATGAATACCTCACTGGCAAGTATTTCAACAGCCCTCCTAATGCCAAGATGAAGGAACGGGTGAACGTATGGAAGGACCAGCCATACGTTCAAATGAAAAATCAACCGCCCGGTCTCCGTCGAGGAAAACTGATGGACTACCAGATTGAAGGTGTCAACTGGATCCTGGAGAACTACCATGGAAGCAAGAATGTCATTCTTGCCGACGAGATGGGCTTAGGAAAGACGGTGCAAGTCGTGGGCTTGATTTCAACTCTCATTCATAGCGAGCCTAAGGTACGTGCTTGCTCTAGGTACTCTGTGACATTCGGTGTGCTAACTTACTTAGTGCTGGCCGTTCCTCATTGTTGTCCCGAATTCCACATGTCCAAATTGGCGACGCGAAATCAAACAATGGACTCCAGACCTCCGAGTTGTCACTTACCACGGCGGTAAGCAAGCACAGGACCTGGCATATGAGTTTGAGCTTTTCCCGAACCGCTCTCAGAACATCAAGGCACACGTCGTAGTCATGTCGTACGACTCTGCTCAGGACGATCGGACGAAACACAAGTTCAGCTCAGTTCAGTGGGCTGGCTTGGTCGTCGACGAAGGCCAGAGACTGAAGAATGACAAGAGTCTTCTGTACACGGCTTTACGGTCTATGCGATTCCCCTTTAGGCTTCTCCTGACGGGGACACCTCTGCAGAATAATAAGCGGGAACTTTTCAACCTACTGCAGTTCATCGACCCGACTCAGAACGCAGCGAAGCTTGACGAGGAGTTCCAGGAGCTCAATGGACAAAACCTGCCCAAGCTGCATAGTCGAATCAAGCAATACTTCCTTCGGAGAACGAAAGCCCAGGTTCTGAAGTTTCTACCTCCTATGGCACAGATCATCGTTCCTGTTTCTATGTCGATCTTGCAAGAGAAGCTTTGCAAGTCGATCATCGCTAAAAGTCCTGATCTGATCAAGGCCATCTTTGCAGATGACAAGATTAATAAGAGGGACCGCGGTAGTCTCAATAACATCCTTATGCAGCTCAGAAAGTGCCTTTGCCATCCCTTTATGTACAGCGAGGCCGTCGAGGAGCGATCGCTGGACGCTGTCAAGATGCACCAAAATCTCATTTCGGCATCAGGAAAGCTCATGCTTCTGAACATCATGCTGCCTAAGCTGAAAGAAAGAGGCCACCGAGTTCTTATTTTCAGCCAGTTCCTGGATCAACTGGACATAATGGAAGACTTCCTGAATGGACTCGGCTTTCAGCACAGACGACTCGACGGCAAAATCAACAGTCTAGAAAAGCAGAAGCACATCGACGCCTTTAACGAGCCAGGTTCTGAGATCTTCGCGTTTCTCCTCTCGACGAGGGCGGGTGGCGTAGGTATCAACCTAGCGACAGCAGACACTGTAATCATCCTGGATCCAGATTTCAACCCTCACCAGGACATTCAGGCTATTTCGCGAGCTCATCGAATTGGACAAAAGAACAAAGTCCTCTGTTTTCAGCTGATGACGAAGAACTCGGCCGAAGAGAAGATTATGCAGATTGGCCGGAAGAAAATGGCTCTTGACCATGTGCTTATCGAGGCTATGGACGAAGAAGGCGAACCGGACGACCTGGAGTCTATCTTGAAGTTTGGAGCGTCGGCGCTTTTTAGCGACGACCAGAACGACAAGGACATCGTCCGCTACGATGACGCGAGTGTTGACAAGCTTCTCGATCGATCTGACATCGAGCAAACGAAGACCGGCAATGACGAGTCCGCCGAGTCACAGTTTTCCTTTGCACGGGTCTGGGCCAACGACAAGGCAGGCTTCGAAGACACTCTGGCCGAAGAGAACGAACCTACAGTCAATCCAAATGTCTGGGAGGAGATTTTGGCAGAGCGCGAGGCTGAAGCCAAGCGAATCGCCGAACTGAACAAGGAGGTTCTTGGCCGCGGTAATCGGCGCCGTCAGGTAAATAAGCAGACCCTGACTCCGGTGCTTTTATAAGCTTACTAACCGTATCCTAGACAATCAACTACAAGACCAATGGCGGCAGCGGTGTTGCTACCGAGTTTGCAGCTGATAACAGCGACATCTCTGATAATGACGGAGATTTTGTTGGCGAGGACGACGAGGAACCGGATACTGACGTGGAAAACAGGACCTTGGGGAACAATTCCAAAGGTAAAGGCAGATCTGCTTCTACGCCTCGAAGAACAACAAGTGTCAGTAAGAGACAGCAAGTTAACAGCTCTACACCACAGAAACCACGCCAAACCAAGTCTCCGAAGAGCAACGTGCCATCCAACAAAACCAAACCAGCGACTCCACGAAGACCGCAAAAACAGCCACCACCTCTCGGACAAAAGTCGCAAACCCCGTCACCGGTCAAGGCATCAACCACACATGGAGACTTAACTCAGAGCAGAACCGCCAAGCCGCAGGCGCCGGACCAGCCCAGGGCAGTAGAGAAGCCCTAGGGGGTAACATCTTTGTTCAGCCCATCGCCAACTCTCACAGCCAGCAGCCAGGAAACTCAAATTTCCAGTACTCTAACCCTGGACAAGCAAGTGGTGGTAATCGATCCCTGAAATATGACGTGGCTTGGCTGGATAGTTTGCGCAATACGACTGTATCACCTAACTATCCTATGGCGACAGCTCAAGGTACTCGTATAGCTTACCAGCAGTCAGTCTTACCTACAGCACGCCCACCGGCCAGCTCATATAGGTTACAGACAGCGGCGAGGCATTTATCTGGTTTGTCACAGACATATCCCGAGGCACCTATGTGTGCAAGCTGCGGCGTGCAGCATCTATTACCTCCTTGCAATCCACTTGTTACTGAGGTTCAGTTACGCTTGGCTCTGGATCGTTTGAAGCACTTGCCATTGACCGCAAGAGACCCCGTTGCAGAACAAAAATTGATGCAAAGCCTGCGCATCATAGCCCAAGAGAAGGCTGTGCTCCGAAATAATGGAAGACAGTGACATACTTGCTACACAGAGAAATTGGCCATGGAGACCTCTCTATATTTGAGGTTACTGGGAGGCCGCCGGGAGGACGATGGGATACGTAGTTCTGGATTTGGTATCATTGGAAGGGAAACCATTACTCGGGCGGCGAGACCCGATCTCGGCTGGGCCTCTGGTTGGCACTGACACGCTCGCGATTGGCATAGAATATGAGACTTGCAGACACCGGACAGGACAATATACCAGACTAGCTTTGCTCTGCTACGAAGCTCCTTGAACAGGCCACATGGGTAACTCTGGTGGACTTGTTCAACCATAGATGACAGCTGTTTGTCACGTGCTGAGGTACAAACCCAACTGCAGCTAACCGCGTGAATGCCGCTGGGCGGATCTTGATCTCAATTCGGTCGAGCAAACGACGATAGCAACGAATAACGCTACCTCTCTCACCCTAGCTTCTATTGCTTAAAGAGCTCCGCGTCTAAGGCAGCAGGGTCTCATGTCTGAGTCTTTGGCGTCTTGGTCTGCGAGCCCTATCCATCGTGCACGCAGCGGACGGTGTCAAAGTCGTCTTTGATGCAAAGAAGAGGCTGATTTCGACGCGCAGGAGGTAATTATCACGGTCAACGGCATTGGGGGTAGGCAAAGAGCGCTGGCCTCCCTCGCCGTTTGCAAGGCGGCCCAAGGCTTCCATTTATCTTCCGTGCCCTGACTCTTTCTGACTTTTCCCTTTCCTCCACAGCCACAGCTGCCGCTGCTCACTCTCTCCCGCTCTCTACTTCTCTCGTTCTTCTTCTCAGTCCCTATCACAGGATGGAATCGAACCTGAACCACTCATCATCCGACAAGTCGTATTCTCCATCTAGCTCCCAAAGCTCTACACGAAACACTACGCCTGATTTCGACTCTGGCGTGTCGCTCGCCTTCTCTGACCTGGGAATAAGCGGCAACCCTCGATCTCTCCACATGGATGCTCACCAAGGCCACTACAAGAGCCCATACGTGGTGTTCCGGCCTTCCAAATACCACATCGAGGATACTAACTGTGTGGCGCCTCACCGTGTCGATGCCGCAAGCTGGCGGGGAGGCTATGGTGTGGGAGCTGGCCGGGGTCACGCTCAGGGGCGCTACCACTCGCTCAACTCGGCCAGCGGCCCCGAATACCTGATGACGGAACCGCAGATTCCGGATCGTCAGATGGGCAGGAATGAAGGTTTGGACACAACGGGCTTTTACGCATACTGCTTGGATCGCGGCAATGGCAACGTCACCCGACTCATCCCGGCCGACTTGCTTCCGCCCCTAGCCGGCATCCCAGCTGTACAGGCCGCTGTTGACGGTATGCTTGTTCTTCCGCCCCCTCGGGGGTCGGACCCTCACAGTCTGTCTGGCACTTCCCTCCAGCCAGTTGCTTTCAAGGTATGCGTGTTTCCTTCGTCCATGTCATCTCTTGTCAAGCACCAGATCGTTGGCGCTGAACGCATCAGACCCCTCCACCATCACCGGCACCGGGATCTGATGCCCTCCAGGTAATGCTCACCGTGTTTCTTTCAGACCCCTTTTCATCATGCTTTTCTATCCTCACAGCTAGTTGTTTTGTACTGACAGGAACATTTATGACATTAGAGAAGAATCGATCACATTGTGGCTTCCTCTCCCACGCCGCCAAAGAGACCCAAGATCTATTGCGACAAGTGGGTTCACGAGGGCGTTTGCGCCTTTACGCAGCAGGGCTGCAAGTACAAGCACGAGATGCCGCTCGACAAGGCGACGCAGAACTCTCTAGGCCTGTTCCATGGATTGCCGACGTGGTGGAAGAAGCAGCAGGCCGAGCTGCAGCGGCAGCAGTCGCAGACACTCGTGGAGCCGAACAACGGTCCTGAAGCCTTCTTCGATGCTCGACGACAACCACAGAGTGGTCTCGTTTCGCCCATCAAAAGTGAAAAGGGTCACGTTGGTCTGGCAAGAGCCTCGCAGTCTTGGCGGAGGGCCGAGGGAGTCAAACTTGAGCCTCAAGGACAGATTGGCTCAGTGTCATCCCCGAGACAGACTACTGGGTACAGACCCTCTGCTGGTAACTGTTACGAACTTCCCGTATTAGAGCCCCCAAGCTGACACGAGTGGCAGAACCGCGTTCTGCATACCAGCAGAAGGCCGACTCCCCTACTCCCTCCTGCGTCTGGGGCCCGATTGGCCCGCCTTCGAAGCAAACACCCGGCCAGAGCCAGATATACCATCAGAACATGAGCAAGTTCAACGCAGCGACCAATTTCGCGCTGCTGAGCTCCCACGACATGAACATTGGCGAGAAGGGCGGTAACCTCAATTACGAGTCGCTCTAGAGTCAACATCTGGCACAGGATCATCTGGAGAGGTTGCTTGGTACGGGCACGTTGAAGAGGGAATGAGATATGAAGTATGAGAGATTGGGGGTATTGGTAGAGCACTCAACTTTTCAGGCTTGAGAGATAGTATTCATTATAGAAGCCGCGAGCCAGCAATGGTGGGGAGGCCTACGAACATCGAATCGAACACAGATACTGTGTTGGAATGCCACCACCTTTTACTTGCCTTCCATGGGGGGAGAGTCCCTTCATCGGGTCATCTATAGCCACTCCAGGCTCCATGTCTCCTTTCCCGCACGGAAAGGCACGACCTGAATACCCGCGCCCTCGAAAGTCTGGCTGACGACGGCGCCCCCGCGTGTGAGGCGGACGCGCTCCTTCCGGGCATCCTCGGTACCGTAAAACTTGCGGCCGTAGCCGCTGACGAAGCCCTCGAGACGGTCCTGGGTGATTTCCTCGTCCCGGAGCTCGCCCCGGGCGACAGCCTCGTCGAGGGCCGCGAGAAGGTACTGCACGGCGTAGGGTTGGGTGAAGACGCCAGCGGCGGCCTTGGACGGGCCCGTCTTGGAGGTGATGGGGTGCGGGGCCGAGTCGGTGCCAAGGAAGAACTTGCCATTGCTGTGGACGACGGCGTTGAGTAGAGCCTTGCGGTCGGCAGGGAGCTGTGGTGGGTGTTCAGTTCACGTTCTGACGAAGGAGAATGCGGCCAAGCGGGGAGACGGGGTGCTCTTCAAAGGGCTGGACAGGCCTCACCTTGGCAACGGGTTTGCAGAAGTTAAGCTGGAAGATGCTAATATTAGTCTCGTGGAGTCTGGTTAACAGGGGCATTTCCGGTCATACCGCGTCTCCGACGACATCGTCGATGGTGATGAAGAGGTGGTGGCTGCAAAATGAGCATCAATATCTTATTGGAGTCCTGGTTCAGGAAGCATACCATGTGATCGTGCCAGAGACGTTGGGGCCGCTGGGGTTACCGTTAGTTCCAAGTCCCATCTGATTTGGGCTTTTTCTGGCTTACCATGACTTGACAGCCTCAACAGCCTCGGCGGTTGTGCAGTGTTCAAGAACTAGAACGAATTAGTCATTTCCAACTCAGGCACAGTAGTGGGCCTGGCTTACTGATTCTGAGCTTGGGGTACTTGGCATGAAGTGCCTTGAGCGTGGGAAGGAACTAGGATAGGGCTGTCAGTGAACATGTCTGATACTTCCGGGACCATTTGCTCACCTTGGACTCGGCATTGAGAGTCGTTATGTCGCTGCCAGCGTGGGACGGGCACTCGCCGTGAAGGCAGAGGATGAGGTCGACCTCCTCCATGGCCTTGAAGACCTCGTGGAAGGCATCGTAGTCCACGACACCGGCGGAGCTGTTGGTCGTGACGCCAGCGGGATAACTGAGCACGGGTTAGAGACGGGTGTTGAAGCAAAATGGCAGTCGGGAGAGCGTAAGGCTGCAACAAACCTCTTGACGGCGGCAACGCCGGCCTTCTTGGCTTCTTTGATCGTCTCAGGGGTGACGTCCGGGTGGAGGTAGAGGGTCATGAGCAGGTCGACTTCGTCCTTGCCCATGGCCTGCTTGATGCGCGCGGAATAGTCCAGGGCCATCTTCACGGTAGTCACGGGGGTAGGTGCCAAATTGGGCATGATAAGGGCCTGCGGAGATGTTAGGGATGCTTCAAAGTGCCATGTCTCTGTTGATGCGGCTTACCTGGTTGACTCCACCCTGACGGACAGTCGGGGCAACGATCTGTGAGAACCATTCAGTCAACGTACTCAAGAGTTGGCCGGTATGCTGCGCATCAACAAACCTGGCACATGTCGCCATCACGCAGGTGGACGTGGGCGTCGAAGGCAGCGGGTAGCTCAACGGTATCGGGGAGAGGCATTGTAGATAGTGAGTCTGACGAACAGCTAGTGAAATTCGAAGTGAAGAGAGATTCTATGTCCAAGATCAGAAAACGCAGAGCTGACAAACTTCCGATACCCTGCCACTTTGGGTTCAGAATCTTCTTACTGCTGAATTTTGCTTGATATTGTCGGATCAGTCGTCGCGATGGTTGGACGAGTCTGAATCCCTATCGCGAAATGTTTTTTCAAGTATCTATGGTGGGGGCGGGGTAACAGACCGGGTTCCTCAAATTCCTACAGCGAGCGAGAATGACTTCAAAGGCTTTGTTCCCAGACACACTGTCACGAATCCACGATAGTAGTGCAGGTTGTATCCAAGTCCTAATTCATAATAACCCAACAGTATTATGCTAGTGCATAGCCGTGATACGCTTTTCAACTCTGCTGATTACCTATTGTTTGAATTATCTTTTGGCTACTTATCAAGTTATATGTCTGTTCCTGCCTCGTCCATGGTTGTCTTTCAGTTGATACATTTCAACGTCATTTTCTCTTCAATCACTCATATTTTATTCTTTCAGACAATACTACAAAATCACAGGTGGCTAGGTGATCTTGGGAAAGAGATAGATGGAGATGGCAAGGGACAAGATGTACGTACTTAGAAGCATCGAGGATGAGAGAGAGCTGCAGGAGGGGCACCACCCAAAGGCCAATCAGCCGAGGATTAGGCGAATCGAAACATACTGAGTGCACGGGCCAATCCAACCCCACCGCCGCACTCTCGTGGGTACCTCTCTGCTGCTAGCGACCTAAGCTTAGTATCAAGGCTGCCTACCATCATCCTGAATTGTGCCCTGCACTTGCGATTCTCTGGCTGGCCCTCGACCGAACCGATTTATATAACCTCCCCCCTCATCTTCGACCTCGAAACCCCCCCAGCCAAAGTCGACTGTTCCTAATTCTGCGTCCTCTGTCTGCCCATAGATCTGTCGGGGCGCAAGCTCGCCGCATCCTCCCAGCGTCTCTGTTACTTCGGATAGTTGTTCCGATCGCTGGCAAGATGGAAGAGGTACTCCTCTACTTCGAGCACGACAACTATGCGTCCGACGAGGTCTACGACAAGACCGTCAAGAACCACATAACAAAGATTACCCGCTTGTTCAAGGACCAGGCTTCTGCTGTTGTTGCCAACGCCCCGCAACTGCTCCAGGTCCGTCGGCCCGCCGTCTCCCACTTGTGGCCATTTGACGTTACTAACTGGAATTCTGCAGATTGTCAACCCCGACAAACACTCGATCTCGCACCTCGCAATTCTAAACACGCTCAAGCACATCGACGAGGCATCTTTGCCGATATCAGTCGATGCCTTCCGCGAGCATGTCGCTCGGTTCTTGCTGTCATACGACGCTCGGCAGATCCGCTACGTCGGTGACGTCTTCTACGACTTGGTCAAGGATATTGTGGAATGCAAGCTCTTCCCGGTAAGACTTTCATTGCGATCGGGAATACGTGGTTTTACTGATGACGTTCTTCGTGATAGGCCCGTCAGTCGATCGAGCTGGTTGTTGCCGCCCTACAGCGACTTGACCCGGACTCTGCTATGCTCACGAGCCTCCATCTCGCCGTAGTCAAGCTAGCTTACGATACGGCGAACTGGGACGAAGTTCTGCCGATTATCGAGAAACCCTGGGTTTTCCTTCCGGGCATGAAGGATCAGTCCCGTGCAAAGCATCTTTGTGATCTGACGGCTTCACCAGCCGCCTACATTAGCCCATCCACACAACTGACAGAGCATCTAACCCGCGAAAATGTGATGGAGCATGAATACGTTTCTGCCATGATCTTCACGGCCAAGAAGAAATGGGCAAACGCGCATAATGCATACCAGAGAATCGTCACTTGGCCCTCGAGAGAGTCGTCCGTGAGCAAGTTGATGACCGACTCGCACAAGCGTTGGATTCTTACCGGCCTCCTAGCCCTTGGCCAGCCACCAACACTCCCATCCCACATTAGCCCGAGCGCCCAAAAGTCCTACGCAGCCCTTTCGAAACCCTACGCGGATGTGGCAGCTCAGTTCTCGACTACCAATGTAGAACAGCTCAAGGCCGAGATTGAGAAAGGGGCAGAGACGTGGGTAACTGACCAGACGACTACTCTCATAAAGGAAGTCGTCATGGCCTACCAGAAATGGCAGATCCTTGGCCTTGCGGACGTGTATCACAAGATCAGCATCTCAGAGATCCGTCAGCAGACCCTTAGCGCCGAAACAGCCCAGAATCTAGGGACTGATGACGAGGTCGAGGGGCTTCTACAGGAGATGGTCAACATTGGAATGCTCCAGGGGTCACTGGAGGCCAGCCCCGATGGTACCAAGTGCCTCACTTTCCTCCCAGGCGACAAGGAGATCGAGTACACTGAGTACCAGAATAAAATCAAGGATGACTCGCGCATTAAGACGCTCAACAAGCTCACAGAGGTGAGCGACGCTCGTCTGGCAGCGTCCAAGGATTATGCCAAGCATATCCTCCGCGAGCAGAAGCGCCAGGACAAGGATGGTGGCCAATCTCAGAACGTCGAGCTTGGCTTCGATGCATCTATCGAGGATGAGGATCTCATGTCTGGCCTCCGGCAAGACTAAACGAGTCACGCAGGGGTGGCTCAACTACTATCCAGAGGCTTGTTCAGGACTAGATGTCGACATTTCTCGGAAACGGCTCCGTGCCTTATTTTCACGAAGTAACGAAGACACAGAAAGTGAGGTGAATCTCCACATGAGGGGGGAAAGAAAAGGAGCGGTGGATAAGTAGATATTGTGATGTCACGAGGGTTGCGCTCGCCATGGCTTCGAGAGACGACAGGTGGTGGCATCAGGTTGGCGTTACGAGATTAGGCTCACTAGGGAAATCAATTGCTTGCCGAAGCAAGGCACTACCATTAGCATCACATCAGGGCGAGCTCGAGTTTGTAAGACTCGGAAACTAGAGAAGAACAGAGAAGAACGGTCTTCTCATCCACCATTAGTACTTTTCCAGCTCAAGTATAACGTTTGATATTTGTGTAACCGCCGGCCTCTTGCCTCGTAGCTCATCATATTCTACCCACCTCTGCCCAAGCCTTCCTTTTCTTTTCATTCTCCACCCGTAAGCGTAACTTCCACGCTGGCAATATGGTTGTTTCCTTCTGTGCAATACACTACACCACCGCTCTACGAGCTGATGCCAAACTGCTTGATGAGCTCCGCGAGCTTGGCTCCCTCGGCCTTGTAGTCAATCGGGCTTGCACTCATGACCTGATAGCGTATTCTGGAAAGAAACAATTAGCCTCATTGCAAACTAGAGTCTAAATAGGAAGCGACATACCTCTGTGACTCGCCAAAGCTGTCCATCTTTGCGCGGCATCGGAAGTTCAACTTTCGGCAGTTTGCTTCCTCGAAGGCCTGGGCCATCTTCGTCTCGTCCTCCTCCCGCAGGGCCATGAGCTGATCGGCCGACATGCCCATAACGACGCGGCCGACGTCATCGAAGCAGCTAAGCCACAGCTGGTTGGTGTGATCGCACACATTGACTGACATAATATAACGGTACTCGGGTTTGGGGTGGGACACGTCGCACTTTTCGCAGCGCCAGGTGCCGTCGCCCATGTCAGTCACCTTCTTGCTGCACCCCTCGTTCATGCACGCAGGGTAAGCGAAGTTGTCCTGTTTGATGTAGACAATGGTGGCCTTGAGATTAAAGTAGTCCTGTTGTTCCATGCCGAGGTTTTCTTCCTTCACCTGGAGGATGGACTTATCCTGGTCCTTGCGACCAGTGGCGTTACCCATGCTAGCCATGTTGTTGTGATTGCTGAAGGTGTCGTTGCGGCCAGATGAGTCATACCAGCCCTTCAAGCGGTGCGCATCAGGAATATCTGGGTCGATAGACATCGTGCCCGAGGAGAGCAGACTGAGACTGCGACCACCAAAGTCTGATACCTTGGTACCCTTGAAGGCTACCACAGACTCGGGCTTGGCGTCAAAGTTAGTGGCGCTCTTGCCCCAGATGGTGACACGAACAGAGTAATTTGTGTCATCCACCAGGGTGAGCTCGCGCTTCTCATAAGGCTTGCCTGTCGACTTGGAGACGATTTGGGACACCTCATCAACATCCTTAAGAACACCAATAATATCCACGGTCGCATCCTTCTCAACCTCCTGAAGCTCTTGGATGTTGCAAAAGTTGAACCGCACCTGAGGCACGCTACTCTGATCCTCAGCCTTCTCGATCACGGTATCGCGCTCGAAGGTAAGCTCGTAGTCGTTCGGCAGGTTTGTGAATTGCTTCCTGGCAAGTTGGACCTTGCAGGGGCTGGAGATGTAGTAAACGCCTCCCTCCTGGAGCATATCGTAGTACTGGTCGACCTGCTCGTTGAAGCCGGTTGCCTTGATCTCGCCACTCTCATCAAGCAGGTTCACACTGAAGAGCTTGCCTTCACCACTGGGCTTGTGCCATGTCCTAATGTCAGACTTTTGTGTGACACGAGCCTTGATGGTCCACTTGTGAGCGTAGGGAGAGAGAGCTTCGATGGGATAGATGTTGCTGCTTCCGTGTTGGCCGGTCGCTCCTCCAGCAGAGCGAGAGGGTATCGATTGTTGGGGCTTGGGCTTTGTCTCTTCTTGCTTAACACCGTAGAAGTTCTGTCCGCCGATGGTGGTGTTTGCTGCGGGAGGAGGCTTTGCTTCGAAGGGTTGGGGCTCGCCAATCTTGTCTGGTGTGCCCAACTGCTCAATGACCTCGAGTCCAAGGATGATCAAGATACTGGCAAATGGTTAGTTTAAGTCGACGCCTTCAAGAACGTGATCAAAAACACTCACTTCTTGCCCTTGACAGAGTTTGCCTGGTACTGAGTGATCCGCACGATGCAGTTTCTGACCAGCTTGTTCTCGTGAACGACATGGTTCACTTGCGTGGCCAACATGCACTGGACGTAGTTATTGACATCGCTCAAAACGATGCGATATCTCTCGGCACCACCTCCTGCTTGCGCAGCCAAGGGCTTGATCTGCAGGCACTGAAGAACGGGGACCGGAAACTTCGCGTTGGCGCCTTCTGGGTCGTTGAAGACGGCGCTGCAGATGCGGAATTAGTACGACAATATAGAACAGGAGACTTTGGCAAATTTACTTACTCCAAGGCACCTTTCGTGATCTTTGATTCAGCATCCATATTGAAATCGGACAGAAGCGTTGTTATTTGGTGCAAGTCTGTCGGCTGGAATTGGCTGGAATTCGAGGGTTGGTGCGAGATGGCAAAGACGCGTCGACCGCGTCCTGATCAATTAAGAATGAGGGGCTCTTAGGTAAGCTGGCCACTGAGGGGTCCGTGTCGTGTGCGGTACCTTACTACTGTAGGTACTCCGTACAGAAGCAGACTGGCGGAAACAGTCTCCGAAGGGTAAGGGACCAACGGAGACTCACTCCGTCAAACCAGCATCTAGGCACTCAGGCATTGTTACTAAAGAGCCTAAATCGACTCATCCAGTGATCATCTTCCCACATAATCCATCAATCCCGGCTTATGTCATCTATGCTCAGTTGCACGATGATCACGTGCTATTTGTTTATGTTATCCATTTCTAGCCCCTTGTGCGCCCATCTGCCCACCACACGCAGTATGTATGGCAACTGGCACTGACTGTTACCATAAGCAACAACACTACAGGGTGCAGCTTCTTCTGATTGGCCCATATCCAAACATGATTCTTTTAACGCGCTAGGAATGCCTGTGTTGTTATCCTCCTTGCACTCCATCAACACTTGGATAGTTACAGGCTTCTTTCAGCGTTTATCCTGCTCAGAAGCTCGACCAAGAGGAAGACGTGGCCTGACTATCATCGCCAGCTCCAGAAAAAAAAAAGAAGAAGAAAAGGAGGCTGAGTGGGCGCGCCAAGCTGATCAGGATGGCTGCAGTACCGTCATTGCCAGTCGATATCGGTGGCCACAGGATGTCCTTGAGGAGCAGGACTTCTGCAAGACAGCCTCCAAGGCAGCTCTCAACGTCGAAATTCAATCAGAGCGAATCGCAAACATCACCATCCGAATCGACGCGAAATAACGCGAGGCCGCAGCCGCAACCTCAATCGAGATCCCGCGTGCAACGGCACTCGGCGTTTTTTGACAGCTCCGACGATGAGATACTCGTTCCGATGAAATTAAGTGCCCTTACAAAAGCACTGCTCAATGACGAACAATCCGAATCTGGCGCCAAATATGCTACAATAGGTGACCAGCAAGCATCCCCATCGGCCCAGCCTCCGCCCCTAGTCTGCGCACGACGCAGCGCACTTGCAGCTCCTACCTCATCTATATCCAAGGATCGTGGCAATCTACGCGAAAGCGTTTGGCAACGCGACATTAGGAGAAGCACACAGGCTGACGACCTGCAACTCCCGCCCGCAAAGCCAATGTCACCAGCTGCATCCCAAGGTCGAGGTAGTAGCCCGGCTCCTAGTATGAGAGTTGTGCGTCTCAATAGCACACCAAGGCACGGAATATTGCAAAGCGAGTTGCGACGCTCCCTGTCGACGTCTACGCAGGAGACAAGAGTGGAAATGGAGAGCAGGAAAAGATCCGGCGAAAGGGAGTCACATTTCCAGACACAAGCTGAGATGGACGAACGGCAACCCAATCAAGAGTATGCTCAAACAAGCATCAATACGTCAGTCTCATTAGAGTGCACAACTCGAGCTTCACTTGGTTCATCTGGACGGAGGATTCGCTCAGCAGGCTCATCAGTCGTCACTTACAAGCGCTTCAGGGCGGATGGCGATGCCATCACACCAGCAAAGTCTGCTATCGCAGAGCGAGCCTACGTTGCCGATAATGTGGACAGCGTGTCACGGGGTGACAATCCGGGCAAGAGAGAGGACCTCGAGCTTCGGAGTACGATGCGCTCAAAGCGAGTCATCAGCGTCTCTGGAAGTCTCCTCGGTGGCCCAGCTCGTCGTGGGCGACGAAGACAGACTGAAGATATAGAAGCGTACGGCGAAGAGCTTCTCGCCACAGCCCAGGATCTTGAGAGTCAACAAGCTCAAGACATCGAGCCTGCTGCAATTAATCAGACCGCCATGACTCGATCAACCTCGAGACCTCCCATTTCTGCCGCATTTGGCAGTCCCGTTCAGAGAAACCACCCAGTTACTGCTGCGATCGGCAAGCGGGCATCTCTAGCTCGCCTCTTGGACATGGATGCCCAACGAACTGTGTGCAACAGCGAATCACCGCACCATGGGCCTGTCCCACTGCCAGAGATCCCTTCGGTTCGTGCCAAGGAAGTTCAGGCTTCAGTGCCAGCTAAATCCAGGCGGACCTCAACAAAAGTCTTTGACAAGGACTCCAGCAAGCCCGCAAGTCCGGTCAGTCTCGAAACAGGACCGTGTGCTCCGCAGCAGTCCCCGATCTCCTTGGAGAGGAGGGCCTTAGCCGTCAAAGGCCCGAACAAACACTGTTCATCCTCAACACTCCCACCCCCCAAGACGTCTGTCGTTGAGACCTCGACGGCAATCCGATCGATCAAGAAAAGACAATTTTTGATGAGGGTCAACGGCAGAGCCTATACGAGGATAGACTGCATCGGGCGAGGAGGCTCAGGTAAAGTGTACCGCGTTGCCACGGCAAGTGGGACTGTGTTCGCCTTGAAGCGAGTTTCGCTCACGCATATGGACGAATTTACTGAGAAGGGCTTGAGAGGGGAAATCGAACTGCTTCAGCGACTGCGAGGTGTTGAGCGTGTTATTCAGCTCATAGATTATGAGATGAACACAGAAAAGCAGGCGCTTTCTGTCGTAAGCATTTTCGCTCTATATAGACACATGTCCTACTCTTTATCTTTAGAAACAAGATGGCTGATACAGACAACAGCTTATGGAAGTTGGCGAACTTGACTTCGACTCTCTCCTCAAGAACCGCCAGAGCAGACCTGAAGCACCAGCACACAGCTTCGATATCACATTTGTGCGATACTACTGGAAGGAGATGCTTGAGTGCGTGCGGGCGATTCATGCGCGGGCGTGGTGCACAGCGATCTCAAACCGGCCAACTTTGTACTTGTCAGGGGCAAGTTGAAGCTCATCGACTTTGGAATTGCCAACGCGATCCAGACCGACGTAACGAGTAATGTTTACCGCGAGTCCATGGCCGGCACAGTCGGCTACATGTCGCCCGAATCACTGATGGACTCAACCCAATATGCTTTCACGGTGATGCAGAGTGAGCAACCATACACTCCGGCCAGCGGTGCGCATAGGGTTGTGAAAATCGGCAAGCCTAGCGATGTATGGAGTCTAGGGTGCATCTTGTACCAAATGGTCTACGGTATCTCGCCTTTTGGGAAGTTGGCTGGTCCACGGTCGCGCATCCAGGCTATTGTCAACTGGTCCCACCACATTGAAATCCCGGCGACAACAGAGGACGGGTCATGTGTGCCTCTCGCTCTGTTACATGCGATGCGACGCTGCCTAAGTCGTGACCAGACGGACCGCCCTACATGCGAGACTTTGCTGTCTGAGGCAAACAACTTCCTCTACCCCAAAGAATACGGCGCCGCACTCTCTGCGCCCCGAGAGGGCCAGTTTCTGCCCATGACCGAAGAGCTGCTTGGCCGTGTCATCCAGAGTGTCAGAATGCGCTGTAAGGAAGGATTTCCTGCAGACGACAGAGCCCTGGCCGCCTGGACTAAAGCCTATTGGGTGGGGCTCGAGAAAGCTGTAGAAGAACCGAAGCCTCGATCTTGAACTGCTAGGGGGCATGGGGCGGTATTCTTCCTTGGTTCTTTACGGCGGGCAGCGTATGCAACTTTGGTGACCTTTGCGTGTATCTATGTCTGTGCTGCCCAGTTCTCTTCCTTGCTCTTTTCTCAGCCTGGTGTATGGTGGGCGTTCCGTGGTGCTATTGCTATTTCTATTGTTGATTACATTTTGGCGTATCTCCAAATTCACTATTTGGGAGAATTCTGCGGATTACTACTGTTTATGCTATCATCGTGAGTCTTTAGCCTATCTGTAAGTCTTTTGACTTATTAAACCTTGATCGACGCTGGGATTTTGTTTGGTCACGATCCGGTCGAATTATTTCAAAAGGCCTATCCAGCCTAGAGGCCAAAGATAACAAAACAATCACGCTCGCCCTCGATTATGTTGTATTAGATCGACAGACCTCTGGGTGCTAGGGCCAGGATAACTTCAAGTAAACCCTATCTAGTCCTGTCTCCCTAGGGCCATATATAAATTAGGGAGGACTAAGTATATCAAGGCATTTGTCTCCTACTATGTACAAACAAAGACTTTATCGTAAGTCTTGTTATGATAACCTCAGGGACCTAGGTGTCTTTGCCTGTTGTCGGAGCTGTTTCCGGTGGCCGGTGTGACGCAAGGATAGTGGCCGGGGTGGCGGATGTGATAGGGAGGGGTGATGTGAAGAGAGGGCCCACTGGGGCGTTGGTGCTGCAACCAATAGCATCTCTGCCTTTAATGCGTGCCCGCAGGCGCCCAACATCTCTGCCGCGTCCTCCCATCTCCCCCAGCTCTTTTCCCTGCATCACAGTGACCTCTGCACTAACACCCTTACCCCACCCAGCAAGATGACCCAGCTCGACGTTGCGACCAAAGCTCCAGAGAGCGATGCCGCAGAAAGCGTCACCGAGCCTGTGACCGAGAACACCTCCGCCGCCGACACGCCGGCCCAGTCGACCAGCCCTACTGGGACTTCAGGAGGTGCTGGAGAGCACAGCGAACATTGCGTGTCGGATAGACCAGCTCGTGAGTGCTCTTGTGAAGTAACCGGCTGTATGCACAATACTAACGTGAATCAGCGGCCGGCCAGTCTTCGACTGGCGAGATCATTAAGATCAACGACGTTGAAGTAAGTAAACTTTTTCTTGTCTTTCCTGGCAACGACGAGTGCCTGGATCGCATTTTACTGACCTTGCGCAGACGTACGTTTCGAAACCCGCCGATTATCCTCATGCGCCAGCCAGACTTCTGCTCCTGTTGACAGGAGGCACTGGCCTGAAGTCGGTGAACAACCAGCTTCAGGCCGACAAGTTCGCCAGCGAAGGCTTCGTAGTGGTTATGCCCGACCTCTTCAACGGCGACGCCGCACCCAACTCTTCCACGATCGATAACAGCGAGGATACCGGGTCGTTTCTGGACGCCTTCAAGATGAAAATCGTCGAGACGGCGAAAAGCTTCCAAATCGACATGTGGTTGGCGCGACACACGGAAGAGAAAGTCCTACCGATTCTTTACAAAGTTATCGAGGGTGCCAAGGAGAAGTTTGGGGATGCGGTGAAGAACGGAGACGGCATCTATGCTGTCGGTTATTGCATCGGAGGACGCTACATTCTGCATCTAGGCTCCGACAAGAAGGTTGCGACTGGAGGCCAGGAGCCTGCCGATGCTGAAGCTGGTGAAGTCAAAACCGGTCCTTTCATCAAGGTTGGAGCGATAGCACACGGTGCCTCTGTCATTCCCGACGACTTCACCGGCATCAAAGTGCCCATATCTCTCGTCTGTGTTGAGAACGACCCCCTCTTCCCTGAGGAGGTCAGAACATTTGGCGAGGACGCCATGTCCAAGGCGAACTTGGAACACGAAGTTCATGTCTACCCTGGCGTGCCGCATGGTAAGGCTGTTGTTTCCAGATCCGGTTTGTTGATCTGCTAACCATTCGTCAGGTTTCGCTGTTGTTGGCGAATATCAGGACAGTTCCATCAAAGACGCTCAGAGCACCGCTTACGAGCAAATGCTGAAATGGATCAAGGAACACTAGAACGGTGGTGGGAGAGAATGTTTGCTTGTTTGTTGTCAACAGCCTTTGCTCTTGGCATGGAGGGGTCCATATCGAAACTCATCATTATCCCAGTTTTCTAGTTGAGCCCTCTTTTACAGTCCAAGAGGTATTATGCCACTGCTACAGTACTCCTCCCGTACGTCTTACCCCGTGTTTTCGCACTAGTGACCCTCAACATTCAACCATATGTGCAACCCCATCCAACTGTGGCATATACATCTCCCCAGCGTCTATGGGACTCAAATCATTGCGATCAGATGTAAGTGCTATCATAGAACCTTGTTCACTTGAATCAGCTAGTAGTGCTGAAGTTGCGACTGGATAATTAAGCGTCATGTGGATTGCAAGCGATTGTTCCAGTAACATTCCTGAAGATCGGTCGTTTCCGCTGTATATGTCTCGCATGAGGTGCAGCGCGTTGGGCATACAGACCCCCCGGATTTCCTTGCAAAGTTCGATTCAGAGCAGCGATGAATGAGATGGACTCTTGATGGCTGGGCGAAAGATTCCGGGTCAAGTCGTCGCATTTCACTTAGTACAATAGCAAACGGCGGAAAGAGTATCTCGCAACCCCGGCGAATCCCCTTTTCTTAGCCGCTGATGTGACCTGAAATGGCACGTCAAAGACGGCGTTGATCATACTCAAACTACTATGGCAGCGCGACCACGCACACCTCGTCGTTTTCGACTCGTTCCATAAGACTGCCTCATCAAACTCGGCAATAGTTCATCTCGTTGGCGTATTAAGCCTCGAAAAAGAGGTGAACACTCACGACGAAGGCAGAGGGATGGCTGGCCTGTGAGAGAACCAGAAGCTATTCAAATGCCATGCACAGGAATATCTCACATCTTCTCTCGGCAAACTAATCATCCGTGTAAAAAAGTACGACGGGTTGGTTTAATTGCCTTATGTACCTGGAACCCCCCAACCCCCTAGGAGATGGTGCAAACAATCTTGCCCGAGTTCTTGTTCGCCTCCAATAACCCATGAGCATCTTGGACCTTCTCCCAAGGCAGCACCGTATCAATGACAATCTTGAGGTTGCCCGTCTTGAAGTGCGGCAAGTACTCCTCGAGCCGATCCCTCAACTTGCCCTGGTATTCGACGTCCCTGCTCCGCAGTGTGCTGCCCTCGAGCCTGATCCTCTTGTACAACAGCGGGCCGATATTAGCCCCTTCGACGTTGGGCCCGCCCAGCAGACCGAGCATGACAACCCGCGCGTCCCGCGCTGCGACGTCGAGGTTCTTCTGAAAGTAGGTGCCGCCAACGAAGTCAATAACCACGTCGACGCCCTTGCCGCCCGTCGCCTCCTTGATCTTCTCGGCCCAATCCTCCTCCTTGTAGTTGAAGGCCGCAGTGGCGCCGAGCTCGCTGACGACAAAGTCGCACTTCTCCTTGCACCCGGCTGTTGCGTAGATGGCAGAGGCGCCTGCGTCCTTGGACAGTTGAATGCCCGCGATGGAGACGCCCGAGGCGCCGGCATGCCAGAGGACGGATTTGCCCTTGGTGAACTCGCCCACGAGGAAGAGCGCCTGCGTTGCCGTGATCCAGTTCTTTTTGTCCCGTCAGTCATTAAGTTTTCTACGGAAGGCTGGGAAGGTAAGAAGAGGAAGAAGAAGGAAAAAAGCAAAGCGGTGTTTACCTCGGGGATGCCGGCAGCCTGCTCCCACGACAAAAAGTCCGGCTTGTGCAGCAGCATCTTGCTATTGACGGCGACGAACTCGGCGTAGGCACCGCCGTACGCGAGGCCTAAGACCTCGTCCCCGACCTTGAAGTCCCCGTGCTCGCCGTCGCCGAAGGACTCGATCGTCCCGCTGAACTCGACTCCCAGTGTCTGGGGCGCCTGGGGCGGGAGCGGGTACATGCCAAGACGTTGGACCTGGTCCATGCGGTTGATGCCGAAGGCCTTGATCTTGACCAGGGCCTCGCCGCTGCCCGCTGTCGGCTTGGGGGTCTCATCGTTGATGAAGAGGTTCTCCTTGGGCCCCTTGCCATCCTTGATGTCTTGTGTTTGTCAGCCATTGACAGTCGAGTTCACGACGCAGATGCGACATACCGATTGCTCTCATTTTGGAAGCCATTTTCTCAAGACTGTGAAGTTTTCGGGTCTTGAGAACGTGTGGTTGGGTGCGGCTTTGTAAGGAATTATAAGCTCTACCCGTCGTCAAATACTTATCATCTCACCGAGGCTCCGGCGTGGTTCCCCTCAATGACGTGCCCCATATCCACTTACTAATCCACACCAGGCAACGCCGTACCCCTCCGATACCGACTCCGAATTCCCGTGCCGTGTCCGTCCATGTCGCGACAGCCCCTCCGATTCAGCGACCATTGTTGGTCGCTACTAGTCCGATGAAAGCTATTGTCTGGGGTTCAACAGTTCAGTGTCCACCTACTCTGACACAGTCTGGAGTGTCTACGAGTGTTCGCTCCGACTGGGACAAGGCACAATGAGCCCGAGCCCCTGTCGTGGTTCGCTCTTTCGCGACACATCTATTGCCTTGCTCGTTCGAGTACCATGAGGACTGTGGAATTGAGCAAAGGAGTGGTGGTGCAGCAAGCCGACTCGACTTGACTTACACTGACGTTTGCTCTCATTGCAGAAGTCTTGGCGCTGAGAGACCTCAAGCCACCTGCTCGCACAAGCGGAGACTCATTGATTAAAAGATAAATAGAACATTGATCGTGTTGAGGCTAATGACTTATCGGGAATCAGATGCAGGAGCTGACCTGTGTGGATGCAGTTCGGCGACGCCATGCAAGGCTGGTTATTGGCCTGCTTTGATATGACCTGCTCTTCGGGAACTTTCCCTTTTGCCAATTGACGCGAGCGTAGCCTTCACGTATTACCCGCAAAGAATCATGTGGTTGCCGAAGTTGGTCCAGACTTTCGGCGTCAACACTTGCTGCTACGCTAGCGTGTTCCACGTCGGTATGTACACGGAACCTTTACGAATTCCGAACGGATTGGCAGTGTTCAATCTTTGAACTCGCTCGTTGTTGTTATTCTCCTTCTGTTACCGAAATGCCAACAGCTAGAGAGGATGGCTCTGCCGAAAAGCTGCCATTGAGCGCTTCGAGCCGCAGTCGGCTAGGTTGTGATGTGATACTACCTCGGGGATGGGATATTAGTCATGTGCCTGCCTGGGAAGATACGAGATTGACCGCGAGAAGACACAAGGAAATGTCAAAAGTACTAGAGTGTGTCAAAACGCCGAAGCCAAAACAATATAACGCAAAGGCTACGGACTCGTTCGCGTCTTCTTGCTTAGTCGACGAGCTGATTCGGAAATAGTTGACATTGAAGAACCCCCCCTCCCCCCTAAAGTGGAAGGAAGCCGCAGGTACAATCCCAACCTGACCTCGGTTCACACCAAATGCAAGCTGACGGAGGAGGCGGAGGAGGAGGATGAGAAGGGGTGGAAGTGTGACGATTGACCAATAGTCCCAGCTGCAATGCCCAAAGGTCCGTATTTATGTGGAAATTAGATGATGGCCAAGCGGTGCAACGCCCCAGAGTGGCCAAGCCATCTCCAAAATCGCCGCACAGGCTACCCACACCGCTGAAGACGACCAGGGCACAAGTGGCCCGCTGGGTCACTGGCGCTTGTAGGCGGCTCGTACATCCGAACGAACCGGATTCGCTTCAATGCATCGAGGGAGCTTCAGGTCCCGACCAAGTTCTATGGGGGGAGCTAGTCATGAAGCTGGTGCCTGCCGGGAACCCAGGACAGCCGGCAGTACGGATACGGGATATCGATTCCAGGATTCCAAGAGAGGCCCCCAACGGAGCCATCACCAATGGTCAGCGTCTTAGTCGTGCCTTGCCTTCGTGGCTGTGCCGGACTCTGCGGTCGACAACGGGGTGGCTGTAAGGCTATGCGATGTCGAAAGCTTTTCCCCAGTCCGTTTGCCTTAGTAGCAGGAGAGTGTATGTGGGAGACGGGTGTGATGAAGCCGCATAAAAACGGCCACTACCGTGAAAGGAGAAGAATAAGCTTAAGAGTATGCTAATACTGAGGATACGGATGGTGCAGAGCAAAAGGTCTTGCACGGCACGCTTTGTGTTGTTGGACTTGGATCCCCACGTCGTTCGGGGCCCGTGGACAGGCTGCCCGCTGTTTTGCCAGTTTACAACGTGGTACCGGATCTCGATACGCGATACGAGGGCAGACGACTCCCGATGGACGATCAACGATGATTTGCTCCGAGCGATAAACACATCGCGTTCTCCGCCTTTCGTCTCCGCCGGCGTTGGTTCAAACGGCGAAATACTATGGACATTAGCTCTAGAATGGAATTAGGAGCCAGCGGGCTGTCGTCGAGTTGTCTGCAATGACAGGGAAGGAGGTCTGAAGCTGTGATGACGGAGGGTTCCGAGTCCCGGGGGGGCTTCGGGGCACCATTCAACCACTTCCCTGCGTCGATGAGACACTGGCATGTGAAGAATAAAGAGGCAAAAATTAATATAAATAAAGGATTATGGAGTAGGTAGCCACGAGGCCCTGGCCCGCTGGACAGGGGGTGGGGAGTGTCCAGGAACCTCAGACCTGACCGAGGCCGTCTGTCCAATGTTTGGCCCTCTGACCGTCGCTCGTTGTTTGCATCCGACCGCACGGTTCTTGGACGAACAATGTCCAATGCGGAACCTTCACCTGGAATGGGTTCGTCAGGTATGTTTCGCCGGTGCTCGGTCGCTTCCTAGCTTGCGGGCAGCGGACGGACGCAAACGTCATTGACTCGACAAGAACGTGCCAAGAATGCCTGTCATGAAAATGCGGGAACCAATATATGAAGTCGGGAAATTGGTACGGATACCTAGGGAGAGGGGGGAAGATGGGCACGTTATCGCAGCATGCATCTGGCTCTGACTCGGCCGCGGCATCTGTCAAGCGGCCAGCCACAGCTGTTGCAACTTCAATTTCCGTCGAGATTATCCTGTCGCCGCTTTAGTCGAACCTTGCGTTGTTTCCCCAGCTCCCGCTCTCTTTCCGCTTCTTCGGTAACATCCAAGGAGAAGACAACTGCAGCTGTTCAGGTGCACGACACGGCGTGGCACAGCATGAGAAGGAGTCACGAGAAGCAGCCCTACTCCCAAACGGGCGCAGCATTCATTGCCCAAAGCCCTATAGTCTCGTGGTCGGGTTTCGCACCACGCGAACGGGCAAAGCGCGTGGCGGCGATGGCTTGCGACAGCCGCATGAACCTGGCCAACGGCGTCGATTTCTACCCTGGTTAGGCCAAGGCGCAAGTCATGGCTTTCGATAAGGAGCGTCCAGCCGCCGCGAGATGCCTCTCTAGATAAAGTGTTACTGGCTGCTTGGGGTTTGAGTCTCTTTATTTTTGTCACCTTCAGGTAAGCAAGCCGACGGGGTGGAATAGCAAACAGCTCTCTAGCCCATACCCGCCTTCGATGCTGGATTGGCCGACGACACCGCTGCACGGTGCCTGCATTAGTGTCTGGTCTGGTTCCTGATTTGCACGCCGCCCATGATGCAGACCAGTCAGCCGTCAGCACCAACGACGGCGGGGGGTAGTAGAAGTCGACGAGTGTACAATGTAGGTTGGCTGCCGCCACATTGACGATGGTACCTCTCGGAGAGTCTGGCGCGTCTACCGGTCGTCTCCCACGAAAAGCAAGACAGCCCCCCGGTAGAGCAGCTTGCAGTCGAATCAAAGATGCGAACGGCAGAGAGCGTCAACAGGAGGCGGTCTGGAATCTCGGATCACGGCGGTACACCGAGAGAAAGAAAAGATAAAAAGACGAAGAAGAAAACCCCACCTTGGAGAAAGCATAACGTTCAACATGCCAGAAGAAGCGTTGCATACGTACGGATACGGGTTAGGGTTAGCTAGGTGAACATGCATTGGCAGTAGTCGACCCACTAGAATTGCTCAAGCCAACCTGACATCCGTTTCTTGGGGGTGGACTCGAGTCATCTCATCTCCGCCGTCCAAACTCCTTGCAGATTGCGTGAGATTCAACGGTTCGTAGCCAGCTGTAACCGTGGGCCGAACACGACGCAGGGAGATAGATGGCGGGAAAAGGGTGTTCTCGAACGGCAGACGAAAAACAAAGTGCAGGCGATCAACGAGCGATCATCAAACAAGGCAAAGCAAAGCAAAGCAAAGGCAAAGCAGGCGGGCGCTTGCTGGTCGGTCAGTCACTCCTACAGCTCTGGGTGGTCCATCCCGGTTAACTGGCTCACTCTCCCCTTTTGGTGCATAAGCATGTCCTCCTACCTTACCTAGTAGTAAGGTAGGTATGTACCTAAATGCGTGTAAACATGCTTATACTGTAGGTAGGTAGGTACGAAGCCCTGCGCAGTGATAGCCACACCCCCTGGATTCTCCCAAGAGAGAGAGATACGTACCCATCTAGTGTACGGAGTACTTCGTTGGCACATTACTAGCTTCCAGCCAGCCAGCCAGCCAGCCAGCCAGCCAACCAGTCAACCTATCCGACTTCTTTTCTGCTCGTCTCACTCGCTCACTCACTCACTCTCTGCACAACCACGCATACAGGCACACTTGATCCCATCCCCTGCTCACTCGCGCAGCCCAATGCTGCCAATCACTGAGTTTGCCCAGTCCCGTCACAGGGCAATTCTGAACTACCTTACCTTAGCTGGGTACCAAAGTCACTATGTAGGTAGCGAAGAGAAGCCGAGAAGAAAACGTGGTCCACCCCCTTTCTGCCCTTTGCTTCCATGGTCACCCCCCGGGGCAGCCATCCTCGCTCGGACGCCTTGGTTCTGAATGGTCCAAAGTAAAATAAGTCGGTTCGTGAAGAGCACAAGGCAAAGGGAAAATTGGGTCACCCCCTGTTCGGCCATTGATAGTGCCTATCTTAGCATTGGCCCTCCCGGTCCAGCTCCTCTCTCATCTCCAGGCGCGATGCAATGCTCCACCCAGCATGGCCGGGCAAAGGCGCTGTCCCTGAACCGTCCCATCCATCACACTCCATCCCATCTCATTGCCCCGAGGCAAGGTTGGTTGCACTAATACTACGCAGTATGTGGGTGGTGTACAACAGGTACTACACTACGGTCTACCTAGGTAGTCAAGGTGGAGACCACCACACCCTTACTTCTCCCCATGTTCGTGCTGTGTCCATCTCCGTATATAAATGCATTTCCTCCAGCCCATCCCCTCTCGTGTTCCCCTTCCTTTCCTCACCCACACTCACTCGTTCACTACCGACCCAGACTTTTTAGTCGCTTTCATTCGTTAACCCAACGCAAACTACCTAGTCCTCAACTCGCAAATTTACCGCTCTTCCGAGTCCTAATACCAAAATCCCTCACATCCCAAACCAAACACACAAAAACCCGTCAAAATGAAGTTCTCCGCTGCCGCCCTTGTCCTCGCCGCCACCGGCGCCCTGGCTCACAAGAACGTCACCTACGTCACTGAGGTCGTCTCTTCCTACACCACCTACTGCCCCGCCGCCACTGTCATCACCCACGGTGACAAGACCTACACCGTCACCTCGGTATGTCGATCCCGGAAGACGGACCAAAGGGCCCTTGGACGAGTCGCGGAAGGAGAGGAATCGCAGCAAGCACCTGTGCTCGCGGCCTCCCCCAAACTTGGACAGGCCCCCCGGAACGCTCGTCTTCGGAAACCCCGTCAGTCGTGACGGTTAGCTAACAAACGTCTCCCTAGGCTACCACCCTGACCATCACTGACTGCCCCTGCACTGTCACCAAGCCCGTCATCACCTCCTCCATCGTCAAGTGCGACAACTGGTTCGTCTTGCCCGTCATCCCCCCTTCGCCAGAGATCAGTAGCTAACCACCTCGACAGCGCCGCTCCCACCAAGAACGGCACCGTCCCCATCGCCACCCCCGTCATCTCCAAGCCCACCATCCCCGCCACCGGTGCCATCACCCCCACCAAGCCCGCCTCGGTCCCTACCGCCGGTGCTGGCAAGGCCGCTGCCCTCTCCGGCGCCGGCCTGGCCGGTGTTCTCGGTTTCGCCGCTTTCGTCCTCTAAATCAATCATCTTCACGTCTCGCCATCCACGTCTTCCCCTGCGGTCTCTGACGTACGATAATGTCTGGATTCGTGGGAGCCTACGACACCTTACGACTGGAGCGCGGTTGTGAAGCATCCAACCAAACCAGGTGGGATGACTTTTGTTACGGACGGGAGTTTGGGGGAGGAGTCTCTCGGACAGAGAGCCTGGAAGGACTACCAAAAATGACGGAGCGAAGCGACGCGCCCACGGAATAATACCCGGTACATTTTCTTGCCATGCGTGGTACCACGGAATGCCTTCCTCTACCTAGGTAGCGGAGGCACGGCCAAGCCAGCGCAGCCCTCAAAAACATCCTGTCAATACTGCAACTTCTTGTACTTGCTTAACGAAACCCCCCACAAACGGTTCTAGGCTCCGGTACTCCGTCGATCGCCTCATATATACCCAAGTTTTTTTGTTTTTTTCGAGAGGCTTTCCGGGAATATAATGCGACCATGATAGGTTGCTCTGCTGCCTCTTTTTTCAAACTCGCGGCAGACCATCTGTTGACAAGTTCCAAATTCACTTATATTCTTCTCCCGAATGAAGTGCACTCGTATCGCGACCGACAGCCGCCGGCGCCTAATATTTGTCTATGTCCTTCTGTGCATGCCTAGTTCATTTCTCTCACATCTACGCTCTTGAGGGCGAACAATATAACTGAACCAGTCTTTTCTAACAATATGCCGAAAGCTCTATGCTCTTTGTCCACCGCCAACGCCCTTATCCGGTGGGTGTGCTCTAATATGGAAACATTTCCTAGAGGCCAATTTTGGTCTAGCAAGGTAGTCTTGAGAGAAATGATGGCAGACCTTGAGGAGGCCATATGGGCGGGCAGGCCTGTTTCACGGTCATGGGTTCGAGTTCGTCGTCGAAATGCAAACAGCAAGGTTCCTCACCGAAAGCCCCCCCGGTTAAAGCTACTGGAGAAACAATGAGAAACAACTGTCTCGATTTAGGCTTATCCAAGCTTGCAAGACCGTCTAGTCCTCCCGTTTCCTCGAACGCCGAGAATGCCGAGACATACCCAGCGCGCGCGACATCTTGTAACGGGCCGTTTGAGGACGGGCGCCGACTGGGGGTCACCTCATCTGACGTGTGTGCCGTTCTCTGGCTTTCTCTTTCTCTCCCGCCCGAGGTCCTCGCGGTCCGTTGGCGTCGCTGGCCCTCTTTGACTGCCAGCCAATATTCGCACCAAAACAGGTTCCAGTACCAGAGGGATGGGGTTGATGGTCCGGCCCCGAGCGTGCGGGGCCTGCGAGGTGGGATGCCACATTTGCGGATACGGTGATTACGAAGAGATAGGGGAGAGAGGGGAGGGTCCGCCCTGCGGCTTCATCTCGCTTGGGCTGAGCGCGCGTTGTCAGGGAGCCCGTATACCTAGCTAGCTAGCTGTGTCCTTGCTTGGGAGGGGGGCACAGTCCGGCTTTTCTTGCGCCGCTGCCGTGCCGCATTCCTCGAGTGCGTACGAGCGTAATCTTGGAGCATGTCTCGGAGCATGTCTTGGATGCTTCTTGGGTGGTTATTGGAGGAGCGGCAAACGCGTCATATCAATTCCCTCGCCTCTGGATGCCTGGATGGAGTTGCCCCGGACCCGGCTGAAAAGTATGTGTGCGTGTGATGTGCGACTCTGTTGCATCCCTTCGATTAAGGTTGTTTTGTTTACTCTGGTTGGTCCCTCAAAGTCTAAAGGGCGTCAAAAGGGGGGGTGACCCCTTTTCCTAGGTAGTTTCATTCTGTGGCGCTCATGCGCTGTACCTGCGTCTTGCAGGGCTTAGGGAGGTGCGCTATTGCGGTGTGACGAGTTTGCGTCGGATTCGGACGAACTGGAATGGGAGGTATTGGATGGCTGGGTGGTCTCCGGCCCAGGTACCTGGGAATGCTAGGTACCTAGGTAGGTGAGTAGGTACCTTACCTACCCGGTTTCTCCATTGTTCGGCCTGACTTGGACAATGCAGCTAAGCATTGCATGGAATGTGGACAAGAACAAAGAAGGCGGGATACAAGACCTAGAAAAAATTCCTCTAGTCTGACTGACACACGGCATACATACTTGTTCATCCACTCTCAACTCTGAAGAATGCGGAACAATCCGAAGATCGAGTAAGGTTTTCTCTTCAAAGGATCATCTCGAAGCCCACGGCGATATGCATGTAAGCGAGTTGGCGATACAGCAAAACCCCGCAGCGAGTCCTGAGATGCGAGATGGACACAAGCGAGATTAGCAGCTCCTCTGTGTTTCGCCACGCCAGTCGTCGTTGATTGGATCTCCACGAATGTCAACAGCTTAGACCCGCCAAAGAAACCAGTGTCGGGAGAGAGTTGTCAGATGGACCCGTATGCTGGGGGTCTTCCCTGGGCACACAAGGCACGGACAGCGATCTGCGTGTCTTGAGCGGTATCTATCTGGACGGCAACTGAACTCAGGTCGTCGCCCTGCATTCAAAGAAAGAAGCGCCGTGTCACGCCGTCGACGGAGCGGGACGCTGCCCGTGATGTGGCCGGAGAACCTAGCCTGGCCCCCCTTGGCCGCTCCTTGCGTAGATCTGCGTCTCTTGTTGATCGTCAGGCCCTCCTTGCAGCGCGATACGCCGGACAAGAAGCAGGACAAGAAGCAGGCTGGAGGGATTTTTGCGAGGTGCACGCTCGGTTCTCCACGCCACACTGTCGGAAAAGGATCGTTTCGCAAAAGCGACATTGGAACCGGTAGCTTCGCGGAATCCTTGTGGACGACCGTCGGGGCTTCATCACTGCGGAGTTGAGTGGCAGCAAAGATGTTGTCCCGGGACACCGGGCTTTCGTCATTGGCTTACTGACAAAACATAAGCTTGAATGTCTTCGAGCAACCCGTCATAGCAGTGCCCCAAAGCACTTGACTTGCTCAAGGTTGAGTGATTCTTCGGGCCAGCGGTGCCATCAAGCCCGACGGGGGGTCGTGGTGGAGATCGCGACCGTGGACATGGTAAATTGAAGCAATCCCGCTGACCTTGCTCCGTATTCGTAGATCCCTTCCTCGGTGCTATGGCCGGGTCGACAGGCGGTCATAACCGCTTGAATCCAAACGTTGGACAGTCGCGGGTGTACGGAACACGATAAGACTTCTGGGAGTACCCGAGGCTTTCTGGTGCGAAATGCAAACACTGGATTCAATCAGCCCTCGGAAGTATTCCCTTGTCAAACTCGCTCATCCCCGCGGGGTCCCCGGAAGCTCGGCTGGCGGCGGCGGCGGGGGGTGATCAGTCCCCCCTCCCCTTCCTACCCCGGGCCAACGGAATGCGGGGAAGCTTGGCCGCCAGGACCGTCCTCAACAGTTCGGAAGGAGCACGTCAGCAGCTACACCGATAAATACGACACACCTTGTAGCTCGAACCTCCAAACTTACAGGCCCCGAAAATTCGAGAGATCCGGTCTTGACGGATTTGCGTGGCCAACGCCCTCGTAGTAGTGACCTTGTGAAGTCTGTACTGTGTCTCGTTGCCATCCTTTGATTGCAAACCCATTGTTTCACTCGCATTCTCATCTTCTCGCCGTCTGTCATCCGTCAACGGTGCCTTTCATACACCGCATCCGCAATGGACGGCCTACATCCTCAGGACAAGGCTTTGCGCCATTCCCTCGAGGACCCAGAGGGGTTCTGGTCTCGCCAGGCCGAGCATCTGCACTGGCACGAGAAGCCCTCGTCCACACTAAAGATCGCCCAGAAGACACTCAAGGGCGGCGTGACCCACGACACCTGGGAATGGTTCCCAGGCGGCGAGATCTCGACCTGCTTCAACTGCATCGACCGCCACGTCCATGACGGAAAGGGCGATGCCCCCGCCATATTCTATGACAGTCCCGTCACAAACACGAAGCAGACTATCACGTACAAGCAGCTGCTTGACGAGGTCGAGGTGTTTGCCGGGGCACTGAGGGAGGAAGGAGTAAGGAAGGGCGATGTTGTCCTGCTTTACAGTGAGTGCCATCGTCTTCCCGCGAACCAACAAGAGATGCGCATCGCAATAAGCTCACCCAGAATCAAGTGCCCATGATTCCCGCAGCGCTCATCGGCATCCTCGCCGTCAACCGCCTGGGCGCCATTCACGCCGTGGTCTTTGGCGGCTTCGCCCCCAACGCCCTCGCGCAGCGCATAGAGGCCTCCCAGCCCGTGGCCATCCTGACGGCCTCGTGCGGTATCGACGGCAACAAGCCGCCCGTGGACTACAAGCCCCTCGTTGAGGAGGCGTGCCAGATCTCCACGCACAAGCCCAGCAAGGTCGTTGTGTGGCAGCGTGAGCAGATGCGGTGGCACCCCGTTCAGAGAAACGACGGCGAGAGGAACTGGCAGAGCATCGTCAAGAGCTGCCGAGCGAGGTGCGTCAGGGCCGAGTGCGTGCCGGTGAAGTCAACAGATCCGATATACATCATTCACACCTCGGGGACGACGGGGTCGCCAAAAGGGGTGGTGAGGGACGCTGCAGGGCACGCTGTGGGACTGCATCTTTCCATCCGTTATCTGTTCAACATTCACGGCCCGGGGTGCGTGTCTTTTACAGCATCAGACATTGGTTGGGTATGTAATTCCAAGTCGTCTGTTCGCATGTTAACCTTCTGACACTGATACAGGTTGTCGGGCACAGCTATATCGCATACGCCCCCTTGCTAGCGGGCGCCGCCACAGTCCTCTACGAAGGCAAGCCGGTGGGGACGCCATCTGCCTCTGCCTTCTGGCGCATCGTAGAGGAGTACAAGGTCAACACCATGTTCACGGCGCCCACGGCCCTGAGGGCCATTAAGCGGGATGATCCCGAGAACAAGTTCTTTAGGCAAGTAGGGGAACGGGGTGGCCTCAAAACACTCAAGGGGCTTTTCCTAGCGGGAGAGCGTTCTGAACCAGCAATCATCACAATGTATCAGGAACTCCTCAACACCCATGGCGCGGCCGACGCCCAGGTCGTAGACAATTGGTGGTCGACTGAAGCTGGCTCGCCCATCACCGGGAGGGCCCTCGTACCGCACGCTGCCATGGACCGGAGGACGGATGTTGGCAATCACCCGCCTCCAAAGATCAAGCCGGGTAGCGCTGGCAAAGCGATGCCTGGGTTTGATGTCCGGATCGTGGACGACGAAGGCAAGGAGGTTCCCAGAGGTACGATGGGCAATATTGTACTTGGGCTTCCCCTGGCTCCGACGGCGTTCAGGACTTTGTGGCAGGACGAGGAGCGGTTCTACAAAGGATATCTGAAGCGCTTTGGTGGCAAGTGGCTAGACACGGGCGACGCAGGCTACATTGACGCCGAGGGCTACGTCAATGTCATGTCCCGCAACGATGATGTTCTGAACGTCAGCGCCCACCGGCTGTCGAGTGGTGAGTCGACCATTCCCCAGATACATTATGGATATATACAAGGGCTAACACAAAGAATAGGCGGCCTCGAACAAGCCATAACATCGCACCCCCTTGTCGCCGAGGCCTGCGTGGTGGGCATCCCCGACGCGCTCAAGGGCCAGCTCCCCTTCGCCTTCATCACGCTCTCAACACCCGAGCACCCGGCTTCGGCGGTACCCGACGCAAAGCTCGCCGATGAGATCAATGCGCTCGTGCGCTCGCAGGTCGGCGCCATCGCTACTCTGGGCGGGCTCATACAGGGCAAAGGCATGATTCCCAAGACGCGAAGCGGCAAGACGCTACGCCGCGTGTTGAGAGAGCTGCTCGACAACGCGGTCCACGGCGACTTCGACAAGGAGGTTCAAGTGCCGAGCACGGTCGAGGACGCCGGGGCGGTGGATGTCGCGAGAGACAAGGTGAAGGAGTATTGGAAGGTCAGGGGGAGCGGCCATAAGAGCACGGAAGCTAGGGCGAGGCTGTAGGTGAGTTGCAGCTGCATGGACACAAAAAATAGCGAGAACTACACAAATGGAATCTCAGTCTTCTCCCTTGCTACACAACGTGGGAGGCCAACAGCTTTTAGAACGTGAAATACTCTTGTCTTGTGGGTGGCTTTGGTTCGGAGATAACAACTATGATGCACCGAATTTGAACAGATGACATGGAGAGATAAAGGCACAAAACCAAGTAGCGTCCGTTGTATAACAGTGTAAACCGGGTCTGTGGAGAACAAGGCCACATGTCACGCATCCGAAGCAACGGTAAGAGGAAGTTGGTCTTCCAATCGATTTTTTTGAGGTGTCGTGCCGTGAAAGCGGGAGGGCTGCTTGCTGACACAACCCAAAGCAATTCAATCTCGGAGATATCAAGGAGACATTGCCCAACTTCAGGACACTACAATGAGCACGGCTAGAACTAGAGCCATTTTGGGTTGTATCCTTCATCATGTATGATCAGAAAAGACAAATATAGGCAACAGTGGTTGGGCTCGAAAGCTTGTTGTGTTGCTATATCCGTGGAACGAACAGCATTGGTCCTGGCGAACTCTCCGGGAAACTGATAGCGGAAGACGATATACGCCTCTGGGGAAGAATCAGATTTCCCTAGGCATCATTGGCCAACTGCGAGAAGAGCATGCAGAACCAGTCAGAACCGGAAAGTCACGTTAGGAAAGAACCAGGAATATGCCGAGGCCCATGTTGCCCAAGGCATCACATACCCCATTGGCAAACGTTGAAACCTCTCGAGTTGAAGCGGGAGGGGGTATAAAAACCAAGCAGTGGTATGCGCAGACTTGGCAATGCTTGTCCAACCCGCGGTTCCCGAGGCCGTCGATACATCCCCGAAACGGGAACCGGCCATCAATCATCGCTACGCCTAAACGCGCAGACCTCAAACGGGTTCATACCGTAGGCTTAAAAGCGAAGAAGCTGTCCTCCGTCGTTTTATGTTACGAAAACGGGATCCGGTCAGGTCTCCTGACCATGTCTCCCCACTTAGGATAATGCCATTGGCAGCATCATGGTGCAACGCAAAACGCCACTATAAGCAACACGCGCCCGCAAGATGGTATCACAACCAGAGAGTTTCCCGCCCATTATTTCTCCCCTCTCCTTCATGATATGTTCGGTCGTACAACCCCCCACCGCGGGTCCCTCACAGCCAATACTGCGAGAGGACCTTCGTATTGGGCCTTGCCGGGTACCCACAAATCTGCAGCCGTGGCGGAAACAGCAAAGCTCGCGGAGTCCAACATTGCGCGACACCCGTATCGAGTCGCGCCGTCGTACCATTTTTGCTGACGGGCCGTCTGGTGTGTAACCTCTCCGCCTCGAAACCGTGACGAGGAGTGAGAGGCAAGGCGACTTGTTGCCGCAAGGCGTAAGAGATTTGTGCTACGAAGATTCAACAGCGGATCTGTGACAAGACGCAGGGGCGGTGGAAGTTCAGTTTGATTTTCGCTGAAGAGAGCCCCACGGTAACTAGAAGAACAAATTGGGGCATCAATAACTCCTAGCCAATGCATCATGTGCTAAAACGCCGTGTTTGTGGTCTACGCTTGGTATCTTCATGCCCCCCGGCCCTTGCCCTTACCCTTGCAACGAAAAACCGACCACCGACATGCTTTCCGAATAGCCACGTATGTCCGCATACACCCCAAGTCTTCTAGGTAGGAAGCTGATCAACTTGCCGACCCCGTAGGAGATTCCTTAGAGGACTGCTTCCCATACATGCCATAGACGCTCCTTTGGCCTTCCCGCGCAACTTTAAGGGGGGCAAACCGCGCCTCGGACAGCCGGCTTCCCGCCTTTAGACTCTCCAAAACCCTGCCTGGGGTGTTAGCAAGTCTCCTTTCGAGGGCCGGGCACAAGAAAAGAGAAAGGAGGGAAACTGACCACTCGACGCCGACATACTTCACGACACACCCGCCGACTTTACGTATCTCTTTGTCTAGCTTTCCGCTCGCGAGCCCTCCACCAGCGCCGGCCCCTACGCCCGCCGGCCTCCCGACAATGACGTGCGTGACCTGCCTCCGGCCAAGGTGGATGGACATACGCCCGCCGTTCTCAACCAGCACGCGCTTGAGTCGGTGATCGGAAATGATGGGGTGCGTGCTCCCGTTGACGTAGACCGTGACACCCTCGAACAAGCCCCTGCCGGCGGCCTTCGTCGGCTCCTTCTCCTCGTCCTTCTTTTGTCGAGCCTCGAGGATACCCTCCTCACTCGTGGGGTTTCCGCCAAAGGCAGACGTGCCAGACGTCGCGGACCCCGTCTCAGAGACGGAAGAACCGCTCATCATCAGCCCGGGCCGGGCGAGCATGTCGGCCACGCTCATCTTTGCTCGAGCCTTGACGTCCTTGGGCACGACCACCTTCAGCTTCTCGTCAAAGTCCTCACTGCCGGCGCCATAGGTGTCGCTCATGCGGTCTCCGCCCGAGTGGCCGCCGGCGAACTGCTCCGAGAGCTTCCGGGCGCGGCTGGCTCGCCACCCCGTCGTCGCGCCCGGGGTGTTGTCTGGACGCTGGTGGCCAGTGGCACTTGAATTGTATGGGTCGAAGTTGCTGCCGAAGCGGGGCTTCGCAGCCGGCGGGACGGAGGGCTTCTCAGTCGGTGGCATGCTTGGTTAGCCGTGGGACGCCCCCGGCGGTGTTTTATTTCTTTTTCTTCTCCTTTGCGCCGGGGTATGTCATCGGTGTTGAGATGGCGCTACGATGCAGACTTCATACGCGTTGAGAATGTGATGCTGGTCGAGTCCATATGGCAAATGTCAAGTTGAAAAGTCATTATTCCGGTGCTTTCCCTCCCCTCTTTCGAATTATTCTGGTGTGTCCAAAAACAAACAAAGGAGCGTCTACGTCGCTGGCTTGACGCGAATCACGCGGCGCCGCTAACTAGAGTGCCCAGCGCATCATGGTTCCAGGCACGTACCTATCGCGCGATCACATGACACGTCACATGACACTGCACAGACCGCATCTACTGAGAAACTCGCCCAGTGATAATTGCATCTCTCACCTAACTCTGACCTCCCTGCTTCGTTACCACTAGGTACGCGTCTTCGTCTCACCTTCTGAAGGGTACGAAAGGCAAAGCAGGGAGGCAGGTGCATACGACAAAAAGCTTCCCGAGTAATGTGAAGCTAAGTGATATTGGAAAGTACCAGTCCGAGTGGGGTTGACCTTCGCGGCAGCAGCAACATATTCCGCGCACCGACCTTTCCCCAACTGACTGCCGTGATTCCCAAAATGCATGTGCACGTCAAGATCCCTTGGAACCTTCTTGTTGCAAGACCGAACGCTTCGACCGCAAGGGACCTTTCACCTCACCTTCAACCTCTCAACCTCCTGCAGGTCCCGACATCAGGCCCAAACACCGGACAAGTCACACCCCCTCCTTCGAGGTAATCATCGTGTTGCCTTTCCACGAGCAGCACACGCGCCCACGGAACTGGAACCGGTATTGTCAGTGTGAATTGGGGCTGTGGATGGACAGACCTTGGGGCAACAGGAAGAAGGAGGTCTAACCACCCTCTTCTACCACGGCGTTGTTTCCTCTTGGCCATCTAGGAACACTCAGTCTGGGACCATGTTCAAGTCCAGGCTCAGCAAATGCGAGTGCGACGTCCGATCCCGACCCCGGGCCACTCGCCCTCCATCGCCGAATCGTCTTGTCGCGGCTACCGTCCTCCTTGCTTCATGACGCTTACTTGACGCCCCCTTCGATCGATTCAACAGAAGGTCATACCTGTCCCCCGTCGGACACCATCTTGGAACGCAAATGCACCCAGGGTCTGCACGTCACCGGAAGAAACATACCTTCATGGTCTTGTCCGCATCCGGATCTCCTGGTGAAACGAAGATTAAAGCCACCCAATCGGCCTCTGACATCGTCCGGCGTGGCATATCTCACAGACGCCGCCAGTCATGCATATCACGACCCCCCATCGGCCGAAGCTTACGTCCTCCGTACACCTTAACAGGTTGGGGGATGGGGAGAAGGGGCTTGCGCAGCCCAAGTAGCCTGCTACGCGTTGGCACCGAAGCTTCACATCCCATTGCGGGCGGCCCAAAGAGGTGATGGAGGAAAAGCTTGGTATTATTCAAGCTCCCTCTGGAAAGGCATACCTAGCTCGGTGGGAAACACCAAACGAAAGGCCCATCTCATCCTGCCCCGGACCTGGCCTGGTACACCTAGCGGACTCGGGGTCTCCCATGTCTGCCATCTTCACCTTCTCCCAGGCCACCTCACGCGCTTGCGCTTGCATACCATGGAATGCAAGCTTCCTTGCTCACGAAGCTTCTCTCCTACTTGACCTGCTTTTGGGACCTGCTGCTTCCCAGGCCGATCCTTGAAAGCGCAAGAAGCAACGCGGTGCTCCGTCACATGTATAGTACACCCATCTTAACCATGCCATACCAGGAGTTCATGCACGATGCCCGCTGCACCGCTGCCCACCATACTACTACCTAGCTATAGGTGACCTACTTCCCTCCCCTCATCTCTTCCCGCCGCCGTGTTTCGCGGCTAGCTTTCGCCGGACAGGGCTATTGTCGAGGGATGGACCCAGGTGAATGTGCCATGCCATGCCATGCCATGCCGCTTGCACACTGCACTACATCAAATCGGCAACCTGGCGGCTACTGGAAATCCTGAGAAATGACAAGAGGACAAGCCTCCCGAAATAAGAAAGGGACAAGCAATGACATGCCAATACTTGCATATTCTGCGTGCAACATGTGTCGCAATCTTCAAGGCGTCGCTGCGCAGCCATGGGCACTGCATAGCAACGCCACGGAAGCTCCTCCGCCACGTAATTCTGCTTGGAGGGGCTACAAGCATCAGCTGATTCACGGTCAACCTCGTCACGCTGGCAACAGAGGTAAGGTCGGCCGCAAATAAGCAAGGCACCTGCAAGATGCTCCAAAGCAAGGTCGTCAGAAAACTCAGTATCGTACCGCCGAACCCAAGCTCCCGAACCCCCCCCCCCCTTCTCATGTGATATCAGGCACGCGCAAGGACGAGCACAGGGGCCCACGAAGGGGGGGGGCCGTTTCAAGCTTGCAAGTTCTCGCACGACTTGACTTGAGGGTTCATTCAGCATCGACAAGCTTGACGTGATAATACCCCTCACAAGCGACACACAGGCAGGAGAAACGAATCTCGGCTCGAGCGGGCGAAGTTCCCACTTCACTTTCGTTTAACCCCGTCCGTCCCCGACAGTTACATGATCTGCCTAAACTAGCATGTGCCTGTCTGCTGCGGCCCAGGTGCGCAAAGACCATCTCTCGACACCTGCTCTGTTTCCCTGGGGGTACCGTGAGGCCTGACGCCGGGACAGACGAGGTTCCAGGGGCTCCTCTGTGATCCGTGATCTCGCCGCCGCCGCCGCCACCCCATGTTTGAGCAGCATGCATACCCGAACGCGTGCATGCAGGCAATCGACTCTTTTCTCTTCCGGGGTTGGTGGGCGGAATAGCTACCTACCTGCCTTGACCGGCCTGGCCAAGCCGAGCCTGGCTTGTTTACGTAGTGTACTGCGTATAGCATGGCATCCACCTCGCGCGCGGGCGATCTGACCTGACCTGACCTGACCTGGTTTGTGACAAGCAGGCAAGGCAGGCTCGACCGACCGGCGAAGGATTCAAGCAGGTGTGGATATCTTGAAGCGGGCCAGCCAGGAATGATACGCCCCCCCCAAAACGTCACCGGATACTGCTGTCATGATTAGCATTCCACCTTCCTGGCTCACACTGGTTGTGTCCCAGACAAAAAGGTTGTGTCTCGTCTCGGGAGCTAAATTCGGGATTAATCCAAAAGGACGCCGGGGACCATGAGAGGTGTAGGTAGGTAGGCAGACAAGAAAGAAAAAAGACGGATGGTTGGCAATGGATGGCGCCGCGCCATCTACGTACCTGGCCAAAGACTGTGCGCGACAAACCGCAAGGGGGAGGAGGGCGGCTGTCAGAAGTCAAACCGCGCCGAGGGTTATCGATGTTGGCGTCTGCCCGACCAAAAAACCGGCGCAGCGCAGCGCAGCCGGTCCTGGCTTGGGGTCCCTCCCTCCCCTTCTCCTCCGAGGGAGAGAAGAAGAGGAGACCACAGAGGGGGGGGGGCGGACGAAGAACCGGGAAACAAAGCCCGACCTCGTGTGCGCGGCAAAAAAACAACAATGGCACAAAAAGGGAGGTCCATTCAACAATGGGCAACGGCATGTGGAAAAGTCTCACAGGGTATCCAAGGCTAGGGCCGCTGCACCGCCTTGCCTTACATGCTATCTGTGCCGCTCATCGCAGTACGGATACACTAGCACTGCTGCTGCTGCTGCGACGGAGCACATATGCGAAGCATACTTGCATCTGGGATGTGATGGTTGTTGGGTCTGTATGCCAACGGCGGCGGACGTCGGTTCCTACAGACCGGCTGATTTTGCCCCCCTTCCCCCGCTCAACGCAACCGCATGGAGAGACCTCCGTCCATTGTGGCTTTGGCTGTTATGGAACAGAGGTAATAGCTGCTGCTGCTGCTGCTGCGACAAGATCTCCCCCATCGTAGCGGTGGCGGAGCTGGGGAAGGGGGTTTGCGATTTTCGCCGCCGCTCCAGCCCTCTCAGTTGTATCCGTAGTGTACGATGTAATCGTAGCAGTATGTATGTACTGTCCATCCAGGCTTCACCCTCACACGCCCCCTCCCCGCAATGAAAAGATCCGCGCACTATTCTGTCATACTGCGGCATCTCCTGCATGTACCATGTATGGTATGTATCTCTTGTATATGTATCTTAGTTTAGTATCCTATGTACCCGAGGCAACCCCACCGGCATCCACCGCTGCGAAATGGCTAGCTAGCGCTTGCAAATCTGACATGCTACCACCCGAGACGCGGCGTCGGCGACGGCGCGCATCTGCCCACGGACACTTCACTCTTGCAGGGGGGAGGGGGATGGGGGAGAAGCCACCAACCAACCTCCAGCACACTCCGGGCAGGTAGCTTAGATTTTTTTTTTTGGGGGGGGGGGGGATAAAGTGGGAGTGGGTTGCGAATGCAACGCGGGCTTAGTAGGCGAGGTGTTCCGCCCATCGTCCGCCCGCGCCCTGCGCGAGCAGTCAAGGGCTCCATCCAGGCTCTAGCAGAGAGACAGCCAAAAGAAAATCAATCTCACACCCCCCCGGGGAGGCGCAAATTAGACGGCGGCCAACTGGTTGGGGGGAGGAGGAGGAGGAGGAGGAGGAGGATGGGATACTGAGCCCAGACTTTCCAATTCAACTACTCAGCACTCGGCAACTTCGCAGCTTCCCGAGCAGGGCCAGCATCGGCGCTGGTCACTGGCCTGATTGAGGCCGATATGAAAGGGGTGTTGGCTGGGTCTGAGGGAGAATAGAGAGAGAGAGAGAGAGAGAGAGAGAGGCAAGTTTGTGTATGCAATTGTGTGTGAGAGAGAGAGAGAGAGAGAGAAGAAGGGCCATACCCCCCCCCCCCCCCCCCCTGCGTCGTTGTAGATACTTGCCTCGTCTGGCATCGGAGTCGACCTTTCTTTGTGCGACTGTGGGACGTACGATATACACCTGACGCGAGCTACCTGCTTCGTGCAGCTGTAGATTTCCTAAGGGAGCAGCGGTACGGCGAAGAAGAGCCTGCGAGGGCAAACGGGAGGGCTCCCAGCCGAGATCAGCCCAGCAAAGCAAAGCAAAGCAAAGCAAGCAAGCAATCAAGCAAGCAGGCGGGATGCACGAAAAAGGGCATCAGAACAAGCAAGCCAAGCCAAAAAGCCAAAAACCAGCCAAAACGTGTGCGCAACGGTATGTGCTACACTACCTGACTACCTACCTACCTACCTACCTGCCTGCCTGCCTGCCTACACCTATACATGCATGGTACAGCGCGCATGCGTCGTCCACGGCGAGTGTAGCGCAGGCGCTCCAGCTGCTGCTGCTGCTGCTGCTGCTGCCGCCGCCGCCGACCTTCTTGCAGGGGAAGGGGGGGTCGCCAACGTCGTGTAGGACATGTCCGATTCTCGCCAGATCTCTTCCAGCACCATGCAAGGCTACGTACGGGACGCGCGCAGCTATCCCGACACATGCACAAGACGGAAAGGCAGGCGGGAGGAGCAGGAAAGGCGGCAGGGAGGGAGGGATGGATGGATGGATGGATGGATGAAGGGGGTACGGGGGGACCACTGGTCTGGAGGAGGGCCAATGACCATGGGCAGGGCTGGTTGGGTGGCCAAGCGGCATCGCATCGTGGGCTGTATAATAGTAATCTACCTAGTTTAATACGTAACAGTCAAATGTAGTTCGGGCCCAGCCGTGTTGGACCTCTGTCGTTGTATCGTGGATCGTCGGGGAACACAAGCCTGCCTGCTTAATATACGATACATGGTCATGGTAATTAGTACGCATTCATTCGTACGTGTTCGGCCTTTGCCTCGGGGGTGCACAGTTGAGCAAAGACGGGAAGCAAGAATATTGGGTGTAGACTCACTCGCTCCGATGCAGGCGGGCAGGGGATGCGGTTTCTGTATCATCGCGACGCGATGCGATGACGATGCCCAGACGAACCCCCTCCCATCTGACCAAAAAACTATATCATACATACCTACAGTATGTAAATTCATTAAAAATGGGGGGGACATAACATAGAATAAAGTCGACAGACTTTCAGCTGGAGCCTCATCTTGACGCGGGAGGCGACCAACCACTACCCACTTTCGCCTGTCATCGGAGACATCAAACGGGCGGTCGTCGAGAACAAAGCGCGCGAACTGTTCCCCCGATACGGACAAGATTCTCGGTCAAATGTCTCACTCGAATCTCAGCCGAGCCCCTGGGTTGAGAGAACAAACGACAAGGGAGACAGACGGGCGGCTGTCGGAGCGAGATAACTGCAGTGACTGATGGCAGATGGTTCGATGGTTGTACATACAGGTATGTAACGCGACAAGGGGGCAGGCAAAGAGGCGACCACGAGACAGCATGGGGGGGGGGGGGGGGGGGGGGAAAAAGGGTGGTGGAAGAATACCTAGACAGAGGCAGAGAGAGAGAGATGGGAAATGGCCCAACAAAAGCCGTGGCTGGAACACAGTGATCAATCAATCACCTGTCGTCTTCCGCTCGCCCCACGTCTAGCAGTGTTGGCAAACCCCCAATGCTACACCCCTCGTCAAGTATGTACAGTACAGTACACGACGACATGGAGGGCAAAGAGTGGGAAAGAGAGGAGTCGGCATCTTCATGGGTGTGCAGTTGCGCGATTTCCCAGGGTGTTTTCGTGAAAGGAAGGCTTAAACTGGACGAGGGCAGACCGAAAGACCGACCGACCAGACTTGACTGATGATTGATGGAGGTCTGGTCTGGTGTGGTCTGGTGTGGTCTGGTCTCGGAGGAGGGAGACAGAAACTAGAGACTGGGGGGGGGGGTGCAGGAAGTGACGAAAGAGGAGAGTGAGGAAGGAAGGAAGGAGGAGGGAGGGGTGGGGTGACGGGCGTCCAGCGCCACCAAACGCCCCCCTCCTCCTTCCCCGTTATCCACCCCGCTACTCTCCGCCCGCCCTTTCCTTTCCCCTTCCTCGCTGTCCACCCCCCCTTGTCCTTCCCCTCTGCCATCGCATCAGGCCATACCTACCCTACCTAACCTACGAAGTACCTACCATCCCATTCGCCTCCACGTGAAAACTGAACCCAGACCCTCAACGTTCAGCAGCAGTAGGTACCATACCTACATGCCTAGCAGCCGACGGGAGAACAGTGAGTGGGCAAGGTAGCCCTGCCAGCGCACCGTAGTTCCCAGGTGGAGATGTCAGCAAGCCAGCCTGTTCGGGCATAGGGCTATTGGCTCATCCGCCGTGTGGAACCAAGCGATGATGGGCGGCTGGCGGGTCGAGGGTTCCAGGCCTGGGTCTCTCCCCTCTGTGGTCCCTTGCCCACCCCTGCTGAGTGTGTCATTATCACCACCTCCAGAAGGAGAGAGAGAGAGAGAGAGAGCTGTGTGGGTGAGGCCGAAGAGGAGAGGGCGTCGTCGTAAATCGGCCACTGGAGTAGCGGTGAGGAGGATGCTAAACCCAATTGGAGAGGCCATCATCACACCAGCCAACCTCGCCCCGGGGCGCCTCAACGCCACAGTGTTGTCGAGTCGAGAGACGAACATCATCTCATGTGTCTCCCGAGCCGATGCTTACCATGTATCGTACGTACGTACGTATGGTTTGTATGTGGTTGTTTCCGTAGTGTACAGTAGGTATTTCCACATGCTGCCAACCCAGAGCGGTCTCGGTGCTTCTTCAACGTTTTGCTACGTGCTGGCACTCGCAAAAGGCTGGGATGCGATGCCACTCGTGAGGGGACGGTGTAACCGGTACCTCCTCGTATTGAGGTTTCTTCTGCTATACGTCGTCGCTAACACAGGCCGCGGACCAAATATATCTGGTGTAGTTTAGGCTGCGACCTTCGGCAATTCAACAAGATGATAGCACCCGGCACGTATTCGTCTGCGAGGCTTGTTTGACTCGGCAAGCAGCGACCATCGACACCAGAATGAGAGCTACTCCCACTGCTGCTGCTACTACTGACTGCTGCGCTCGTGTTAAATGGATGACGAGACATCCCCCCTCTCGCGGTTCATCCGCGCCATCTCGCCCGCGCAGACCTGTAGGCAGATACCTGTACACACTATGTAGGTAGTTGCAGTGTCTTGCCCACGGCCACGTTCCCATTGGGCCAGCATCGTCGACGACGTGGAACCACCCATTGGGATGGTACGGAACACTGTCAGACCTCAACCCAACGCCACGCCCGTCTGACCCAACTTGCAGCTGCCGGAGCCTGGAGGAACTCCTCGTGCTCCTCATGTAAGGCGGAAAACGGTCCGCTCATGCATACCAATTGGCGAATAGGAGCAGCAAGAACAAGGCCTTCGTATAGCATGATGTGCATACGACTCTGCTCTCTGCGAGGAATATCCTGTCGGTTGCTCGACCTCTCGGCAGGGAAGCGTAGGCTTCCACATAAAAAGGATAGCAGAGAATAAGAAAAAAAGAAGAAGAAAAGAAGAAGAAAAAAGGGAGCCAACTCGACAAGGCTGGGACCGGGCTATTTGTTGCCGGGGGGGGGGGGCTGACTGAGAAGGTCTGATGGCAACTCGGCAGAGTTCCCAGAATGTCGCCGGGCTTAACACGGCGGCAGCAGCAGCACTGACCAGAGTCGACAATGAGCCTGCACAACAACCTCTCCTTCTTGACCGGGCTGGCCAGGTTGTGTGCATCGTACTCTACACGCCCCCAGTGGCGAGCCTGAGAGGTACCCAGACGCGTCGCCAAATCTGTGTGAAAGAGTCCTGGTACGAATACATACAGGCAGACACATAGACAGCTCTGCGGCGTGGTTGTATGTAGGCGTATGTGTAGATCCAATGTGTGTGTTGTAAAATGGTGTGTGTGTGTGTGTGTGTGTGTGTGTGTGTGGCGGCCGACAACGTGGATTGCCGTGATTCGCCTGATTGCGGCGCGGGTCGATATGCTGGGATCTTTGCCAACCCCAGTCGGAAAGCGAAGATGGCGCGCGACTGATAAGCCAAAGCGCCAGATTTACTGCAGGCCCCGGCCGGGGAAGCAGAGAGCGCAGTTACAAGGTATGTATCAGCTACATAGTTTGCATGGCCTCCATTGATCTATCCTCACCTTCTGCGTTTTGATCGATTGGAATCGAGCATCTGGAATGAATTCCCCTACATGCGCTACATACACTACAAAGTACCTGTTTACGACTGCTCGCTCGTCGGTCTCGCGTGTCTTGTCCATGGAAAGTCCCGTAAGACTTGCACCGCCAGCTCGTGTGCTGCTGAGCCGAGCCTGGTTGGTTCCTACAACCTGTGCTTGTTGGCCTCCAGGTCCAGGACGGGAAACCCGGACAGGGCCCGAAGCCGCTGGAACCCTGGCAGTCGACACAGTAGCCGCAAACTATGCTCGTCCAAACGAACTCAGTTGGCCAGCAATTGGACGGGAAATTGTTGATACCCAGTCGCTTGACAAAGTAGGGCATGCCGAGAGTGGCGTCTTCCATGTCAGGGCCAGATACAGAGGGAGAGAGAGAGAGAGAGAGAGAGTATACGCCATACGTATCCGATTCATTACAAAGAACGGTCAGTGTGTAAAAGACGGCGAGGTAGGGACAGAAGGAGAAAAAGAGAAAGAGGGTGTGTTGACGGGTAAGCTAACGTGGCCAAAAAGCCTTCCGCTGGGAATGGTACATAGTAGGTAGAAGAGCGACGTCGAGGACCCGATGCCTGTCTAGCAAAAGATGGTTACGGCCGTCCGAGTGTTGCTATTGCAAGCAGGGCTGTCATCGCTCGCTCCTGGGCGGATTACCCTGTATGCGTACTGGCCGAGGGATGATTTCTTCTTCCTCTTCTTCTCTTTCTCCTTCCAAGAGCGGACCAATGCTTTCCAACCGCTGGCGGGCTGGTTCAACACTTTTGGCAATGGCCTTTGCTGCCCCCCCAGAAGCTTCTTCTAGGCTGCGAGGAGTTGAGGCAAAGAGGGGTGGGAGAGGAGCCTGAATTGCCGTCGTTCGCCGCCAGTGGGGGTCGAGACTCTGTACCAACTAGCATTGGCAGCGATTGAAACTTTTCATCAAGGACCCTGACCAACTTCGGTGCCCCTAGGATCGCAAGGGAAGAAGAGTGTAAGAAGTGAAGTTCGAGGTTGTCTAATTGCCTGAGGCAAACGAGCTCTCCAGCTGGCTGTACATATTGGTAGGTACTTCGTATCCAAACTACTAATTACATTGTATGTCCCTAGGTAGGTACATGCCAGAAACGGCTGCCCGTGGAGGGAAGTGAAACGCACCCCTCCCCTCCATGATGCCTGCCGGGGCCGTTCATTGGATATGTTTTAGAGCTGCTTAGCCGCCTTGCAGCTGGGTCATGCAAGTGCTCAAGCCAACATGAGCATCACACCCTCACCCCTGCTCAATCTACACTATCATCTTTGGCAGCCCAATATTTTTAAGATGTGTCTGCAGGGTCTGGACGACGTGGGAGCGAGCCGCCCCAGGGGGGGGCGGGGCCGCCACCTGAGATGCTTCCGTGCTTGTTTGCTTGTTCTTTTGCTTGCTTGCTGCTTGGTGCCAGCGGATACTGGCTACTGCATACTACCTACCTTATTATGTACGTGTAGTCTATGTACTAAGGTACTGACTGTGAACTGCCCCAGTCCTGGCTGGGCTGCATCTTGGATAGTGTGCGGGAAGGTTGACGAGCCCGCTTCCCGCGAGGGATCATGCCGTCTACCGCAAAGGTCGGCAGGCACTTACTTGTGTGCGGACAGCATACATACTGGCATATACTTACTGCGATGTACGTATGTGTCTCCATCAGCCTCGCCGGGTCTATACTCAAATTGAACGCCTGGCCGCAAGACCCTCGACGAAGGGGTCTATGGCGGCATTTGTCATCCCGACGTAATAAACTATCGCACCGGCCACATAATGCTTGCTGCTTCCTCTTGAGCCGTGCGCTATGTAGCGTACAAAATATACTTCTTTGGCTTGCATCGCATCTCCAGGGTTCGGGGGAGGGGATGATGGGCATACGTCTGCACTCGGGTGCTGTGGAACCAATGGTTACCTTGGTCTGCACTGGGTATGCCATCTCGAAATCCAGCTGATCCCAAGTAATAGTAAAGTTGCTTTGTCGCAGCATGTTTCGGCGACATGTGCGCGATCGAGTAAGAATCGAGAAGTCTGATAGGTACCTAGATCTTCCTGTTTCTACTCATGCCTTGCCTACCTATATAGGCTCTCAGCAGCGGCCCGATGTGTGTTTTTTTGGCATCATACGACCTCCCGGGTTGGGGAGGATTCATCTACCGACCCCCAAGGTACAATAAGGTTGCGACCATGCTGATGCGTGCAGTTGCCGGTTATGTGAGTCGTACAGACAAGCATCCGCATGGCAAGAGGCATCGGCAAAAAGTTTGCTTGTATCTGATTCACTATACCGCCCCGCGCAATAAGAACTAGAATGCAACCGGGGGTGACTTTTCCCGACCTCGTATGCTGGAAACAAAAAGTAAGTAAGTAGATAAATCAGCAATTCAAAAATTAATTAAAATAATAATAATTTGATTGGCGCGGCGAGATAATTGTTCTTTGCTCCGTAAGCAAAGGGGATAGATATGACGTCGTGAGCACTGTACGGCCTTGGATGCTCCAACGCCCCATGGCAGCCGCCAGTCAGACAGACGTCTGTTCTTTGGAGAGGACTCCAAGTCTCCGATTGGCAGCTATCCAATAGAATGCTTGGGACGGTCAGGTCAAACGCCGAGGCCAGGTCGGCAGATGATGGAAACCTAATGCTCGCTCGAAGAAACTGCCACCGTCGAGGCACGAGCACGGCGGCTGCCGCCGCCACCATCAGGTTCAACCACTAGAGATGTGACTGGCTGAGACAGACATAAGTTGTCAGAAGGAAACAAAGAGCTTCCCAGCTTGCCGTTCCAAGAGAAAGAGTCTGAAATGACAACAGTTCATTGACAGCGTGGCTGAATAAGTGCCATGTGAGACACGAGCGGGCCAACGTGCCCAGTCGGGTTCCTGAAGGAGACTTGATGGATTGGCGCCATTTTGTTGACTCTCTTCTTTTCCAGTGAGACCTTTCATTCAGCCGTCCTCCCCTCCACCGGGGGCACTCCCAGCCAGTCTAGATCAGCCACGCTACCATTGACTGACGAGGAATAGGTCGGCCACGCTGTCAAGCCTCCAAGGCTGGGAAGATGGCGCGCCCGACACCTCAATGGCCGACTCGGTTTCTCGGCCAGTTCTGGCATTAGTTGCGGCACCAGTTTCTCTGATCCTACTGGCCGTGGTTTGAGAAACGAAACATGACGCGGGTTGGTCGTCTGCTTCTCCAAGTTGATTGAGAACCGAGGTACGTGCCCTCCAGCCGGTTTCTCGACATCCTTGTACCGGTACCTTCGCACACGCACATGAGGAAGACGGGCGGCCCGCCAGTGGCAGTCTCAGTTGAGAACAGCATTGATTCTGAACTTGATGCTCTCCACTGTCGACTAATTCCCAAATCAACTAGATCGAGCCAAAGTCCAGCCGTTGTCACAAAGTACTTAACCGCTGGCTGACCGACGATTGACTGAGGTGGGGGCCTTGTCAAGCCAGCCTCCTCTAACAAAGCATGATGCTAGTAGTAGATGCCCCTGTTGTCGCTAAACGTGGTCGCGCGCTGAAGTGGCTTGCTGCTCTAGGAGATCGACCGCACCGGAGAAGACATCTGTACCTATTGGTGCAGAAGCCGAGATGGTGGTATCCAGGCAAGGCGTATGCACGCGCTGCAGTGTACAGGACGGAATCTTGCATGGGATTGCACATGCCCCCCCCAGGTACCTAGGTAGGTATGTAGACGCAACAACAGAACAGTGTGACCAGCCCCGCACCGGCCTGGTCCATACATATGGGGATTGTTGTGTGCCTCCCTTCCTGCCTGCCTGCCTGCGTCGAAAAAGTCTTCGCGATGTTCCTCTTTTGGGATGAGGTGGCCAGCCATCCACGGCTGTCTCACGGGCGTCTTGGACTATGGGGGCCAGCCAACCTTTGCTGAGCAACTAACTGGGACTGTTCCTGTCGAACTGATGGTCGCGTGTAGGCATGTTTGGTAGGTGCATCGACGGCGCCGACGGCGCACGGCAATGCACCGTATCTGGCTTCTGAGAAGTTACATAGGGCTAGACATGAGCTGAAGCCCCCCTCTCTCCCGCCTACCTACTGCGTACTGTAGGTGCGGGATGGACATGAAGCAAGCATACCTACCCACACGTACGCAGGTGCATGCATTGATTGCATCGCCCGACTTGGGGGCTATGGGGATACCGTAAACCGCAAGCACAGTACGCAGTAATCGAATCGCACCCACCTTATTGTCAACAGAGTCATCGCCATCCAGGCATGCTTTTGATCGAGTTCGAGGAGAAGTTCGTGGTTTCGGGGAGGAAGAGTTTCCACCGGAAATCAAAGGAAGCTGCCCCCTAAACGGGTTGCTGACGGTTTAGCCGGCGGAGCCTGGTGAAGACACGACCGGAACAGGTATTCCGATGAGCCAGGATATATGGCCTTATCTACGTAGTAGCAAACTACGAAGCACATAGTACGTAGTAGTCAAGGAATGTCGGGCTAGAGTGACACAAACCTTGATCCCTGGATCCGTGGAACTCTGGAGCGCATCCAGATAAACCGCCTACGTACATACACGACCGACAGGTAGATGATCCTCCTGCATTTCGTGGGCCGTTGGCTTCCATTCTTCCACTGCAGGAAGCTAGAGAGGGAACTTTGAGCGCCACGAGGGATGGCCGTGCCGTCGCACCGCTCCAGCTCTTCTCGCGTCCAGCATTAACCAGTAAACCCGTCCAAGACGTATTGTCAGACAAGTTCCCGTGGAGCTGCGTCTGGGCCGGCTTACGAGTCCGCTCATTGTCCAAAGGAGAAAGTGAGCAAAAGTAGGCATACATCCGCCGCCGATTCGGTGCCTGGTCCAATGTTCGAATCCAACCCACGACATCTTTTTAGCAATCTTGCATTGCAGAAAACCGGGCCCTCGGAGCATTTTCAAAGGCACACTCAAATCGTTTCAATGTGGTTGCTAGACGCCAGGCAACTAACTGCTGACAACACTCAATAATTCGTGCATGGCTGCAGGTCCCGAATGTGCGATTGATATTTGCATGCTCTTGACCTCGTGACCGAGCCTTTGCGCATTGAGTACCATTCCTGATTAAGGCTGTGCAGTTGGCATCTCATAACCAGCCTGATGACTCGCGCCAAATGGGCGAGGGGCAGACGAACCGGTCCGTGTTCAATTAAACTCTATCGGCATAGACCATGAGCAAGGGACCAATCTCACCTCACTAACTGGGGCTTGCGCCGCAGAATTCGAGATTGGATCAATCACAGAGAGGCGCCTGTCAAGTCCCTCGAGCTCTGGCATCGGATTCTACTCTTACTTGGCCCCTTCGCCATAGGCACAGCCAGTGTCCGGGGACTACACGGAGCAAAAGAACATCGCGTGACAACAGCCGCAAACCAAGAGCGGCATCGGGGCTTGTTGTGAGACGCTCATATGCAGGATGCGTGGGGTTTTCTTGGCCCTGGCTAGGCAGATGACTCGGCCCGTTGGTCATTATGGGAAAACATACCGTGGAAATATCTTAGCCTCCGCAGAGTATGTATTCGTACCGGTGCCACGAAAAATGCCGTAAAATAGCGTGCCAATGGAGGTCGGAAGCGGCAGCAGGATCCAGACTCGACGTTCCACTACCATTGACTGACGACCGCGCAGAACAGTGTCGCCCAAGCTTCGAAAGGCAGCGGACCAGTAGTGACTGGGAAGACATCTAGTCGCCGTCCGGTCGTCCAGGTCCAGATGGAAGAGGCCCCAACCTCGGATAGGTGGACAAGGGAGGGGGGTGGACCGACGGTGTTTCTTTTTCTATCTCTTGGCAGCCGTTGGGGCAGTGGTTGTGGTGCGCCTTTTCTGGACCCGACGAGAACATCTTGCCGGGCGATGGCTCCCTCGTGCGGTAAACCCGGCGTCCACAACCACCACTTTCTCATCATGGGGACGACGGGCTGGCTGAAAGCCCGGACTCGAAGAGGATCCGTGAGAGCTAGCCGGGGCTAGCGGAGCAGGGTTGAGTTGAAAAAAGGTGGCAGGTAGACGAGTGGTGTGGTCCGTGGTGTCAATGTTTGTTCAAGGGAGGTTGGGCGAACCCCGCTGGTTACTAACGGAGCAGTGCGAGTCCACCCGTCCAGCAGACTGCGGGCGGGTCGCCCGTCGGCCTAACCCATCTTGGGTTAGGAGAAATCGAGCTGGATTGGCGGGGACTTGGGTGGGAAGCCAAGCTTGAGGACCCGGCTCAATGAACGACTGTCCTTTCTCTCGCGCGATGGTCGATGACGAAACCCCAGCGAGCAGCGCGAAACAAAAGCAACCCGAAGATTGACGCAGCTGAAGGTGTACGGTATATCGGTCTGAGCCAGCTCCCGCCACCGGCATCTCGAAATGAGACATTGGCCCTGCTGGGCGGGTCAGGCTGTAAGACCAGCTGCGACCAAGGGTTGTGTCAGGAGCAGCGATCCCGGCGGGCAATACGTGTATATCAACAGGATACGTTTGTGTAACGGCAAACCCGATGCGCTGTGTACCGTACGGGAAGCGCGAGAACTCATCGAAAGGTGACGAGTCAGCATCTCTCACTGCTGATCTGTATTTGATTTTGAACCCTGCGACTCGAAGCCTGCTGGTAGGGTTGCTACCGTAGTACGGAAATCACGCATGGAGGTGGTTGTCAGCTGAAGTCCGATAAAGATTCAGCGCTGTGGAAACGAGCAACGGCTTAGCCCTCTATTGCGTGCGTGCAGTAGGCGATCCCAATCTTGGAGCTGGGCATCGTTCGGAAAAGCCGCCGCCGTCGTCTTTTCCGCTGTCTCTGTCGGTACACATAAGACGTCTGCCGTACCGTGTCCAGGATCTATCGGATGGTTGCAAGGTGAGGGGATGGGTGGTGGATATTTGGGGTGAGACAAAGCCAAAGTATGGATAGACGACGGGGAGGAGCATCATGACACGGGATGGCTTGTTGGGAAGCTGGCGGCGCGAGATAATGGTACGGCATGGGGGGAAAAGGAAGAACAGGTTGATGGGATTGCTAGCAGTCAAGGTACGCGCACAAGTCAAGTCGGTTCCTTCTGGTCCAGGCTACGAGGATAATGGAAGCTAGTGCAAGGTACGGATACACACTTGTCAGGTAGGTACGGATATCGTGTGATATACATGTAGTAGGTTGGAGTCATGCATCCAGGCGCGGGGCATCTGCCTTCATCTCGAGAGGAAGTCACGCTTATCAAAAGAGGGTGGGGAGGGGGGGTGGCGTGCCAATCAGCATCTTCGCAAAGACATTCATTCACTTGCGACACAGTGATACATGTATGTCTGTCGACCTCGCTACGAATACCCATGGCAAGCAAGAGATTCATCGAGGATTACGATTACATCACGAGCGGAAACTCGAGCGAGATTGTAGGCAAGTCTGGGCTTGGAAGGTTCCTGAGGCACGAAAACCATCATATCTATGATCCAGGGGGGAGGGGCGGGGTGAGGGAGGTGGGGTTGTCAAGGGCTCAAGTGTCGGAGAGTAGGTAGTTGCGACTGTTCACTCCGACCTTAGTGCCTACCTAAGGTATCCGTACCTACCTACCTACCTACCTAGCCACGGAAGGAAGCTACAGTATTATCTGCCTGCCAGGCTTGCCCACCTGGCTCGGAGTGAAGTGAGAACCAGCGGTAACTGCCAGCCACCGCCTAACCGCGATGGGGTTCTTCCCAGTTTTCCCATGTGGTTCTTGCCTTGTCCTTTACCCACCCGCGCTCCACAAGGAGAGGCAGGCAGGGATGGGGCGGCACAGGCAAGCACATAGGGTTCGCAGCGGGGCAGGCGCGGAGAACAACACCGCAGTCGTCGAGAAAGACGCACATTGGGGCGTGCGTGGGCAGTCTGAACAAGAAAACAAGTCAGACACCTGGTACGAGCAGATTCAGTGTAAGTACCTACCTACCTAGCTTGGGTCGATGAGCCAAGCCAGGGAGCGATAATGCAGGCCAATGACCGATGCTGGCGCGATTAATAAAAAAACAAGGTACCACAAATCCACCGAGCAGACGATGAAGACCAGGCAACAGGACAGGGTCGGCCAAGGTAGCGTTGCAAGATCTGCCATTTGACATGCGCATGGCCCTCTGCCGCACGCACAGTGCAGCAAACGTCTGTGCCCTCGAGTGTCGACTAAGGGACCCAGCCAGCGTAAGGTAGGTACATGTATGTATATTTGTGCGGATGCTGATGCGTAGGTAGTCTAAGATCAGAGATCCATCCTGCATGGCGTGCAGTGCTTCAAACGGAAGCAAGATAGTTCACCCGACAGACACACTATCTACTCTTCCTTCCCCGACCTTGGGTCCTGTCCCTCCTTGGGAAGCCAAGTGAGTAAGCCAACTGCGGCAGAATCAGAAACTCAAGCCGGCGTAGAGCTGTTTCGTTTCTAGGTTCGGCAACCGCCAAAGAACGACCTCCCTACTTCGTACCCCTCTTAGCTCTAAGCGCTAAGCCGACGGCGTCATTCTTGGTGGGCAGAAGAAGCGTCGAGAAGACGACGAAGCGCCAACGACTTGCTTGGGATATTCCCCGTCCAGTCCGTTCCTCACCTTCTTCAGACTGGAACCCCCCCCTGATCGGGTCGTCAACCCGCAACGACGTTTCCTTTGAGGGGTGGGGGGTAACATGGCAGTTTCGAACATGTTGGATTGAGCTGCGACCGTCAGTGCATTTATCATCAAGGCCGTCGCACGCCATCAGATGTACAATCAAATCACGTCGGCCTCGGCTTACAAGAGACATATGCTCTACCCTGCTGCCGGGAGCATTATGCTTTTCACTCAAAGCAATGGACACCCGACCTCTACATTTGACGGAACTCGGGGCGGATACGGAAGAGAGGGGTATGGCGTGTAGGTATGCATGTCGTGCGTCGTTGGCAGCAGAAACATTCAACATTCAAACACACAGAGTCCGACAGACTTTCGAGGTTCGGTCGAACAACAAAGGTAACAACAATGGCACGCACGGGCAATGGATCCAAGAGAAGGAGGTAATGCCCAGTCCAAGGCCCGAGGGCGGATGAACGATGAGATCAAGGAGCACGGCCGTCCGGGACAGTGTGTCAACCAGCCAATAACCGAGCCTGTCTGTCGGATGGCTTCAACCGCTGTTGCCGCTGCGGGCATCATCAGTTGCCGTCTCTGTCCGCTGAACCGCTCGGGTCTCTTTTTCAAAGCACCCAGCCACCCAGCCTACCGGACTTGACTGCGGGCTCTCAGCCAGCCTTGGTAACCCCCTCAGAGTCCGAGTGACGTGAGTTGAAGCCGGACTCGACCGTTGTCCGGGGAATGGAAACCACCTCCATTAATCAGCCCGGGACGTCAACTTTACTATGTGATTGACAGTGCGAAGCTACGACGATGTTGCGCCGACGCTTGAGTGAGAGGCCATTGCGCCATTGGGGACTTGATAATGATAACCGACGGCCTCCGTATGAATGGAGGGGCTGTGCCGGGGCTTCGACAACAGCTAGCCTTGTTGAGACAGCAGAGTAACCAGAAGTCGAGCTGAGTCGAGACAGCTAAAGGCCAGACAGAGGGAATGGAAGACTTCAAACTGAATGAGAGGGTTTACAAAACTTCCCCAAAGAGAGCTGACAGTTTCTTAATTGTCATGCTCCGTGCGCAGTGCGCAGAGGTAGTGGGCAAACCACCCCCCTTCATACCGAGAAAAAGGATAAGGAAGAAAGGGACGACGCAAGCATGAGCGAAAGTAACGGAGCCTACCACCACACACCTCTTCACTTCACATCGACAAGGGCACTCACTCTTTGGAGACGAATGGAGTTGAGCGGCACAGATTCGAAGGCTCAAGATTGGGACCCACCGCAACCTCTGATGCTAGATTGAGGTCCTGTCCTGTCCCATGTCCCGTCGGCGTTTTGGTTCACCATGTCTGATTTGTGTGTTTGGGCGACAAGGGTTGCCCACTGTCCATTTGGTGGCCCTCGCTCTCAGTTCGTCGGGGGCCGACTTGTCCTGGCCTGGCCTCTTTGATCCGTAGCGTGGAGGCACTGCTCTAGGGTCGGTCGAGGTCGGTCGGCCCAGTCCAATCCACGTCCACACTTGCCAAATCTCAGTCGCAGTTGCGGTCGGGAGAGGAGAGGCAAGATGGCCGCACAGATAATGGTACCTCGTCTCGAAAGGGAAGTTGGACCAAGTGTAGTGTACGTATATACATACACCTGGTAGGATTCTGGACCCCAGACTGGATTCGAGATGCTCCTTGGACGCTCTGTGTCTCCTTCACCACTCTCCAGCTGTCTATCACCCTGCCAGGCATTATTGCTCAGTTCCCATGCCTGGCCTTGTCTTCTTTGGCGATACCCTTCGTCCTTGAATCCATCCTACGCCGAACAATCCACACCGTCCGTCCGCTCCAGTTTGTATTGTATGTAATGCACACCAGGTACGGACAGCCCAGCATTGTTGAGTGCGTGTCCCCTCTGAAAAGACCGACAGACCGACGGCGACTGACTGGGGCTTGCCCTCAGGCCATGGACCACCCTGGTCGGTGCCAACAGACCCCTCTCTTCTCAGTGTTACGCTGCTCCAGCCACGCCCCCAAGCAAGAACCAGGAAAACGACAACGGAGCGAGCAGCGAAGCCATTGCTCTTGTTGCACGCCCCTCTCCCTGGCCCTCCTCCTACTCCTCCCCTCTCTCCGCCTTTCCCCTCCGACGACCACCACCCTTCATCCACCGAACGGCGACGGCTAGCTTGGTTCCTTGCCCGTACCACCCTTCAAGGGCTCGGGCAGTTGACTGAGAAATTTCCTTTGCGCGCCCCAGCCCGGCACAGTGGTCAAGACCGAAGAAGAGACGAAAACGGGAGGCGGAGGCCGACGGCAAAGTCGCTTACCGATGCAGTCGCGGTCCAAAGTGACAAGGGGTTCCAGGAGCAAGGTCCTCAAGGAAGGGGGAAGATTTGACGTGAAAGCATAAACAGGCAAGAAAATTAGAAACACACGTAGGTAGGTATCATATCGTACATACATAGAGAGGGGGGGAAGGGTCGCTGCTAGCTAAGGCAAGGTACGGAAAGGCAATGTGAGGTGAAAGCGTCATATCGCGGGTAAAGTCTCGTACACACAGCTAGCCACCTAGGTAGGTAGTAAACACAAGTCGCGATACGGACAGGCTTCCATGGTTAGAGAGAGGGCGAGGATGAGGAAGGAGGAGGGGGGACATTACGAGTCAAACCCCCCACTTTTCCCAAAAGGCTTCTTCCGATACTCCCCATACATACCTAGCTGTAGTAAAGTACATAGATACTATGTACGTAGTATTCTGCCAACAGCTGAGACCAAGTCAGGAAAGATGAAAAGGTATTTTCATCTTTTCATCCACACTTGGTTGGGTTGGGCGAAGAAGGAGGGGCACAATTAGAAACAGTCGGAGGTACAGATAGATAGATACACGAGGCAGGGACGAAGGTAGGTAGCAATCTTTCCAAGGGGACAGATAAGTGCAGCAGTACCGTACTCCGTACACACACACACACATACATACATACATCCCATCCCGATGCACGTCCAATGTGCCAGCGATGGAAAGAACAACAACAATAACAACATCAACGGGATACGGCAGGGAGCAAGAGAGGAAAAGAAACAAACACACAAAGACAGGAGGAGGCACAGACGGACCACCATACGACAATAATTGCGATACGCCCGTAGCTTCGGGCCCAAGAGTCGACATGAAATGACCCCTAGCACGTCGTTATTCGAGTGCGAGTGCGCGCGCGCGCGCGCGCGTGTGGAGGTCCCGATGCTCTGCTTTTCGGAGTGGATGAAGCGTGTGCGCTGTGCTATGGGTTCGTGTGTGCTCCCCATCCTCCATCCATCCTCCATCCATCCATCCATCCATCCTCAGTATCTCTTCTCCTCCGACCGACCATCCGTCGGAAACTTGGGGGTACGTACCGTATCTTGATTTTTCTCTCTCTCTTTCTCTCTCTCTCTCTTTCCAACATGCCGCTAGCTTCAGCGTTGCGCAGTGTACCATGTTTCTTTTCCTTGCACGCCCCTCCCTCTTGCTCCGCTCTCCCCCCTCCTTCTCCTCCCATCCCATCCCATGTCATCCATCATCCCTCCCTCATCACATTTGGCAGTGTACGTATAGAGCAACCCCTCCCCCCCTCCTACCTACCCCCGGTCTCCTTGTCTACAGACTGCGGTACCTTGGCCCTTAGCCTCGCCCTCTTCCATCCTCGTCTCTAAGGCCGTCCCCAGCAACCCCGGTCGGTCGGACCGCCCACTCAGCAGCGCGAGAAAATGGCCAAGACCACCCACTCACTCTCTGGGCTCCTTCGGGGACAGGCCCTTCGCCTGTGGTGTACAATACAAGACCTACAACTCCAGGTACTATTCCCGATGTACACTAAGCGAACCCTACCATAGGTACCCTGTTGACCGCTACCGCAATCTGTACCTTGTTGCTCTCTTTTTATTTTATTATTTTATCATTCTACCTGAGGTACATACCTCTCTGCGTTTGCCTCAACAGGTACCTGCTTTGGAAGAGAAACAGATCTCTCGACCGGTGTTCACTGCCCTGCCTTGCCCTGCCACTCACTCACTGACTGCTCTGCTTCGACCTCACGGTGCCCATGCTCATGCCCATGCTCATGCCCATGTCCATGCCCATGCCCATGTCCACGTCCATGTCCATGTACCCCCCACCCCATGCCATGTCCATGGGCCATGCCCCCCCCATGCTGTTCGAGCGAGCTCTTCTCCGTACCGCTACCGCCGTGCCTTTACCGCACCGCACCGCACCAGCATCAGCAAAGTGCGGACACCGCAGTACCCCAGTACCTATTATTTTTATTTTTTTTATTTTACCTCAACTTGCACCTGCACACTGCACCATCCTGCGCCGGCCGGGGTGGGCGTGTGGGTTGTGGACCGTGGATGGATGGATGGATGGACTTCGACCTGCCTCCTCTTCTTTTCTCACCACCAAAAACAAAACCTCCCCACGCCCGTCTTCTTTCTTTTCTTTCTACCTCTCACGACTCCACCAACCACCTCCAATATTCCACCTAGGACAGCCAAAGAGGCGAGGACGGTAAGCCAGACTTCTTCTACGCCTACGCTTCCCAATGCCTCTTCACCACCCTTCATCTTCTTGTTTTATGCCCTAGACCGCCTTCATCATACAACTTCCATCTCTCCCCATCTCCCCCATCGTTCCTCTCCTGCACGTCTTCTGCGCAACCCGGCCCCCTTCCTCTTATACGCCAAAAAACCTCTAGCTAATGTACCTGCATTAGAAGAGTTTGGGCGAGCTCGACGAAAGAGAAACAGAAGCAAAGAAAAGAAGGACGACCAACACGACGATCCCTCGACTGTGTGTGTGTGCGCCTGTGTGTTTATGTGGTGTTTGGTTCCTGCCTGAATAGACAGACCTTCGTACAAACGGCTCCCACCGCTTGTCACTCAGCTCCCGATCTCAGCACTCACACAAAAAGGGCATTCCCTCGCTTCCCATCGTCACCGTCCTCGGCGCCTTTCGTGCAACCCACCCTCTCATCAAACAAGAGAGACCGCCTTCCTCGTCTCCTCTTCTGCCACTTCGACAAACGGCGTCGCTTTAATCATCCAGCACTCTCCCCGCTGCACCTGAAGTGCCATTTCGAAGGGGAAAACAGACAAACCTCCCAAACCGGCCTTACGAATCCGCCCTCAGATGCCCCCGACATAGAAGCTTCTGGGTTTTAACGACTGCTTACGACGACTACGACCGTCCTGATCTGTTTTTTTCTTCTTGAAAAGGAATTCTCGAGCCGCATCGACTTGTACCAACCATTTCTTTGGCCCACCACCTTCACCGCCGAAAACCTTCCGCAATTTTTGCGAACCGCCAAGACTCTCATCTGCTGTCCCCAACGCATTCGCATCAAGGGTCGTTGGACAGATCCATTTGGCACAACAGCTGCGGCAGAGCTCGACGCACTGGAAGAAACCTTTTTTCTTCCTCACGTCTGATTTTTTTTTTGCCGCTGTAGTCACGGGTCCCGCTCGGTGACTCGCACTCCGCTGATCATCTTGGTGCTTGGAGTAGGAACCTTCGGGGCAAAACCGTGAAGCTGGATCTACCGCCTATTGCCCAAGTGCAAACCCGGGGACCGACCGACGTGTCGTATTATAACGCTCACGCCGCTCAGAGGCCATTGTACATGAACAGCGAGAGAATCCCGTCTCTGCCATTGCCAACTCCGCATCAGGCGTACTCATCCGGTTCTTCATCCCCCCGGGTCAGTTCCATCGGCTCCGTTTCAAGCCAACACGCAGGCTCGCAGTCGTCCTTCACGTCGGCCGCATCTTCAAACGGCCCCAAGACGCCTTCTCCCACCTTGCCCATTAACTCGGCGATTTCTGGATCTTCGAGCCAATCCATTGGTGGATACGAGCACTACCCCGCCATGAATCAACCTGCAGCAGATATGTACTACTCGCAACACATGTCCGCCGGCCAGGCGCCGCCGCCTCAGACTGTTACCTCCGGCAACATGTCCTACCATCAGCCTCCGCCGTTGCAGCCAAGCCACTTGCCTCAGTACACTCAACAGACCCAATACGGCCAGCCCTACGGGTATACCAATGGCCTGACCTCGCCCCAGAACGCTCCTCCCGCTGTTAACAACGGAATGGGCGGCCAGAATGTCCTTCCTCTGCCTGGCGTTTCTACGCAGGGCTTCCAGGGCTTCGACACCACCGGCCAGGTAGCCCCCCCAGGCATGAAGCCCAGGGTTACTGCTACTTTGTGGGAGGATGAAGGAAGCTTATGTTTTCAAGTAGAGGCGCGAGGAATCTGCGTTGCGCGCAGAGAGGGTGAGATTGATTCGTCGCAACACCGACCGCCCATCGCACTGCTAACGCTACATTAGACAATCACATGATCAACGGTACTAAGCTGTTGAACGTTGCCGGTATGACCCGTGGCCGCCGCGATGGAATTCTCAAAAGCGAGAAAGTGAGACATGTCGTCAAGATTGGCCCCATGCACTTGAAGGGTGTTTGGTATGTTGTTTCTACGTCCCATGGCACCCCGCCCGTATCCGTGCTGATAAGTGAACAGGATCCCGTTCGAGCGGGCCTTGGACTTTGCCAACAAGGAGAAGATCACCGAGCTGCTCTACCCCCTCTTTGTCCACAACATTGGTGCTCTGCTGTATCACCCAACAAACCAGACGCGTACCAACCAGGTCATGGCCGCTGCCGAACGTCGCAAACAAGAACAGAGTCAGATGCGTGGCGCTCCCCAGACTGGAGGTCCTGGACTGCCATCTATCCAGCAGCATCATCACCACTCCATGGGCTTGCCGGGACCTCAACAGTCCCTGCCGTCGCATGCCAACATGGGCCGTCCCGCTCTTGACCGGGCCCATACCTTCCCTACACCCCCAACTAGTGCTTCCAGCGTGATGGGTGGCAGTATGGGCACTTCCGATAACGGGTTTCAATGGGCCCAGTCCCAGAATATGGGCACTGCTCAAGCTCAAAACCCCATGTCTATTGACACCGGTCTGAGCAATGCGCGCTCCATGCCTGCGACACCGGCTTCAACGCCGCCGGGCTCGACCATCCAGAACATGCAATCATACCAGCAGTCTGGCACACAGCAATATGACAATTCGCGGCCCATGTACAACCAGTCTGCTCAGCAGTCCCCTTACCAGACCAACCAGGCCTCCCAAGACCGCACTGTCTACGGACAAAGTGATCCGTACGCCAAGAATGACATGGGTCCTCCGTCAGCACGACCCGCCACCTCTGGCGCCCCTCAAGACCAGAAGCCCACAAATGGCATCATGCACCCTGATCAAAGTGCTTCCCAGCCTGCCGGCGAGGAGGAGGCAGAGCACGAGCACGATGCCGAGTACACACACGACAGCGGCGCTTACGACGCCACCCGTGGGTCTTACAACTACTCTGCTCCCTCTGTTGGAACGCTTCCTGCCGAACATCAGCACCTGTCCCCCGAAATGACAGGCTCGCCTAGCCACCCACCCGCATCTGGTCGTGCCACCCCTCGCACTGCCGCCGCACCCCAGCCCTACTACTCCCAGCAGGCTGGCTACAATACCCCCCCACGTGTCGCCCAGCAGTCATCCAGCAACTTGTATAATGTAATGAGCAACGATCGCAATTCGGCTGCTGCGGGCGCCAGCGATGTCTATCAGCCCCAAGCGGACATGGGCACCATGTCAAACGGCTATTCATCCCAGATCAACGGCTCCTCTGGAGGCATTAAGCGTGGCCGTGACGACGACGATGATCTGCAGCGTCCACTCAGCGGTGGCGGCATGGACCTCAAGCGCCGCAAGACGCTGATGAACTCGGCTGTTCCTGCTTACGACACCATGGCCCGAGCTGCTCCGGTCATGGCCCAACAACCTCAGCGAAGGTAACGGCGACCTTGAGCGACACTAATCCCAGCCACTGCCATTCGTCACTTCATTGGAGGGCGTTGCGGCTACATTCGGTACGAGGCATGATCAGTGACGAAAATCTGATATGATGATTTTGAAGCATTCAAACGGGGCTTCTCGGCACTCCTTGCACACAACATTTTCCTATCTGTCCTTGTATTCGCGAGACGACTCATCGGCATCGACGATCCCCAGGAGACGACGCTGACGAGTTGACGATATCTCATTCCTTGTTTTTAAACGCCCGTCATGGCTGTAGATGCTGATGATTGACGCCTTGCATGGAGGAGGACTTAATCCTAAAGACTTGATCATTCTTCTTTTTCCGGATCTTCTTGGCAACATACACGAAAGAGCATGGTGGGGTTGGGTTTGGCTTGCTGTCCCGTTATGACACTCGGGCAAAGCAGCATGTGAAACGCCACCTCGGAGGACCGGCCATCAACATTACCAACATTTTTCCTTTGCTTCAGTTTCGAATACAGTGGAGGATCATCTGGTAGCCAGTGTGTGCCAGGAATGGGGGATAGGATGATGACCTTATGACGACTCTTGTTTCTTTCACAAAAGTGTGAGACGTATGTTGGAGAATGTCTCTTTAGGTAACGACTTGATGAACGGAAATAAAAAAGCTGTTACTGCTCCAAGAAACATATCCAGGTTGACTGAACAGGGGTCGCCGGTGAGATGATGTGCAAAGACGAGCAAACAAACCTCAGCGTGGTTCGGAAGGGGAAACATGTCTGGCAAACAACAATGCCCGTCTTGGCTCAAACGCAATGCGGGAGAGGGTTACCGGCTCGGAAGCTCTCTGAAGGGTAGAGTATCACCAAGCCTATTCGGCCGGCCATGGACTACTGCGGGTCAAGTCCTTTGATATCAGAGCGCCCGCGAACTGGAGAGATACTGGGGACGAGCCTGTAAGCCAACGAAGATATAGTCAAGGGATTGCTCGACATGATCCCAAGCAAGGGATACAAGTAGGTAGCAGATGTAACTCTTTTTATCGTTACCTGGGAAGGTGGTTACTGTGTAGACCTGGAGAAAAGCTTGCAGTGATTTAGGAGAACTAGCTAGGCCTTTCCACAGAACCTTTACAATGGGGGGCAACAAGGTACGAGTACAAGGCTTGCCTCCCGCAGAGCTAGCTTTACAGGTAGCAAACGGCTAAATCCCGGCCCGTTTCGCCCCACTATCCAAGGAAACAATTCGCCCAAGGTCGCACCTGCACTTGGAGGCAGGTATCACCACCCTTGTGATGTAGGACTGCAGCTCTCCACGAAGTACTCGAGCTCGACACAGAGCGCCCATCTTGAACAAAATTGCATTCTAGTCAGACTTGTGCCGTCCATTCTTTCCCTTAGCTCGCGAAATATTTGGAATCAAGCAACCATCGATACGGCAATTAATGGTGACAATCATACTGGCATTATCTTAACGGTGCGCCGGCATCATTCAACCAGTTCAATCTGCGATACCATAAACGAACGAGACCGAGCGACCGACTTGCACAATGGCCACTCCGACCCAGATGAAGCATGCGGCTTCGCAGCAGGGCCGGACCCCCTCGCAGCTCACCGCAGCGACCCCCCCGGTGTCGACACCATTCTCGGCGTCGCAAGCACACGCAGCCTTCTCGCCTAGAGGGCCCAAGTCATCGCCTCAGCAGTTTAAGAAATCGCCCGCGACCTCGACCACCCTGATGGGCCACCCCGCGAATGGCGCCCTTAACTTCGACAGTCCTTCCGCGGCAGCTGCCATGGGCGCGCTCGGCATAAGCGGTGGACTAGACATTGGGCTAGATCATGTCGGCGTCGGAGGGTTCGGCGGCCTAGGAACACTAGGCAGCGAGGACGACAAGATTAAGAGACTTGACGGAGTCATTCAAATCCTCGGGGTACGTCAAGAACTCTCGTCTTTCTTCTCGGGCGGAAGCTGACCCATTGCCTTGTAGAAGGCGAAAGGACGAGTCAGCGAAGCCGGGCTCGAGCGACTTACGCTCCGAACAGGTCTTACTAGCATGTGGGATGAGCATAGGTCGCCCGACGGCAGAAAGACGAGGATGTTGGTCATTGCCGGTCAGGCTTTAACGATCGATATCGAGCTGAACAACAACATCGTGGAGAGCGTTTCGCTGGGCTTCCCGGAGTCGGGCCCCATCGTCACGAGGCACAAAGACCGGGCTGCAAATATCCTCCTCAAAGATCTACGACTTCGCCCTGACCAAAGCCCGTTGACCAAGACACTAGAAAAGTTCTCTGCGAACCTGGAGCGCCTGGCAAATCTTGACAAGCTGAGTGTCATTCCCGGACTCGACTGCCAGGAGGCACTGGCTGGCATCTTTGAGAGTCTTGAGAGACTCCATAAGTGGGAACTGTCGAAGCTGCGAGAGGACCCTGCCATGAGCGGCAAGCCAGACCGGTTCCTCGAGACAACTGTCATGTGCACCAAGAGCGGTCGACCCATGATGCACACAAGAGACATGGTGGGACTCAGCATCGAGTATTGGACCGAGAGACGCCATGTCATTCCCAGGACACCAGAAACGGCGCGCTACTGCGAGAAAATGGAGAAAGTCTGGTCGATCCTCATAGGCTGCAAGGCTATAGATGGTGACATGTTCCCTCCAGTCCGGGTAACAGAGAACTGGATTTCCCAGAAGGTGGAGAAGGACGAACCGGGACCCGAGGATATTCTCGTTGCAGCTTCAGGACCGGCTCTCGACTGGCTGGAGCCGGAGCCCACAACGCTACCCCAGACGGACGACAACAAGGAACCGGGCATCGACGTGGTGCAGCCGGATGGCACGACACACAAATACCCAAATGTCAAGTTTGTAGCCACGCTCATCCCTTCGGTGATCGTGCCACAATCCGTATGGAACACGCTGCATACCCTCACAGGGGCGCAGGCGCAGCCCATGCCTCTGCCCACCTACACGTTCGACAGCATCTCGTTCCCGATACCTGAGGGCACCAATCACGATGCGAGCGAGCTCCGCGTCATCTCCTGCAAGAGAAGGGTTCAGGTCCCCGGCGACGGCGACACCGTACCGTGGCGGAAACACAAGAACACGCTGCTCATCTACAAGCCCGTGTATGGCCAGACCGTGACAGACCTCTCCTTCTCGCACCCGCGGCAGCTGGTGGCAATGCTCCCTATCCTTCGCCAGTATGCCTTTATATCAACCTTGCTCGAGAGGAGCTTCGGCTCCAAAATCACCGGCGAGTCCGTACCGGAGGTGGACGATTCCATCGTCATTAGTGATACCACCACGACGCAGGCCGAGTACGACAGTTTCATGTCCCAGACCTACGATACCGACGAGGAGGAGCTTACGATTGATGTGGTGCTGACTGTCCATCCATCGGCCGGCCTCCACGTCGTTTTCCCCTTCCGAAACGCCACAGCCAATATTGACCTGCAGATACAGCAGAACGGGGTGGTTCACGTCGTATCACAAAACGTTGTTCCGGCCAATGGCGAAGACGTGGCAGCGACGGACAAGGGAAAACATAAGCAACTTACCCCGCAAGACCTGGGCAGGTTGCTTGAGGTGATGGAAGATCTTTGCTCCTGGGCGGAATGGATCCGGAAGAACCTATCTTAGCTCCACGGCGCCCCCGAATGGTATGACGCCTGGATACTCTTTGGCTTTGTTTTTGTTCCGTATAATTGATACCCAGAGAACCATTTATTCCTCCCTGGACGGGATCATCGGCGCCCGGCTGTGCTGTCCTTTATCTTACAGGGAAAGGTTACGATTCTTAGTAGTGGTGTGAGGGAGGTGGATTGCATGAGAGTAGCACAGTTTTGCTTTCTTGTCTGTGGCGTCGGGCATTCGGGAAGAGGGGCAGGACTGCAGTCTCGTCCACGCTTGGCGAGCTGTCTGCCTGCCTGCCTGCCTGCCCAACTGTTGAGATATCCGTTCAAGCAGCTTTCGAGGCTGAGAATGCTGGACCACTTGGTGCGTCCACGGTTAGCCTGAACTCAACTTTGGGTCCATGTTGGTGTCAACCCCCACCCTACAGGAAGGCTGTAAGCGAAAGAAGGGGTGGACGAGCTGACTATGGCCACGATCTCTTGCTCCCCCTCCTTATTCCGCTACGTAGTGAAGCACTCCCTCATGGGTGCTGGACGATCGCTGGCAGTGGTTGTCGGTACCGGTTGCGATTGACATGCGTTCTGCCCTTGCCGGATTTACTGTGACGTCTGCGTCTTCCGGTAGAGTTCGACTCTTATTGACTCACATTCTGCTGCTTCCTTGGATGTTGATGGGGGACGACGGCGTTGGCCCGGAATGATGATGCTGGCGATGATGACGAGGTTTGGGCATTTACAATGTATTCACAACCACGGACTGATGTTTCAGATGCGCAAAGTAGTCGAGTCCTCCAGGAGGAAGTTGGAAGGCCTCTCTCTCTCTCTCTCTCTCCCTCCCTCCCTCCCCCCCCCCTCTCTCTCTTATTCCTTTCCTTCCTTTCTTTCTTCTTCACTGTTTTTGACTGTTTTATCCAATGTACGCTTTTTCAATAGCAAAAGTCCAGGGCAGGCTTGAGGCCCGAGGTAAGCCCCGCCCCGGTTCACCGAATACTAAACTCAACACGCCAACTCGGGTTTCCATTCCTCCATCTACGATGGGGGTTGCATGTCTCGATTCCGCACACACAGCGGCGTAAGAAAAAGGACCCGTCCGTCTCGCGGGGGTCTCGGGAGGAATGTCGCAAAAACGTTTCTTGACGCAATGGAACACAAATAGTCGGATGCCCCCCCCCCCCCCCCCCCCTTCGGCGGGAAGGCAGGGGACGTCTGCTCTCGGGTGGCGGCGCCGCCGGGGCCACGGCTGGGGCCAAACGGGCTGCTGAGCTGGGCTGGGCTGGGCTCGCCAAGAGGTACCTTAGGTAATTACCTGACGTCCTTCCGCTCTGGGGAGCCCTTGGAGGTTCACCTTTGCTTTTACGTGCGACTGCGCCGGGGACAAGATGATGCCCTACATCCCCCCTACTGGCGTCATATTTTCCTCGCCCATTGAAATTTCATCTTTTGATACCGTAGTCTGCCGGTTTTCTTTTCCGATCTCCTTTTCCGTCTTGGCTGTCTCTCCGGCATGAATGCGCTGCTGCTGCTGCTGCTGCTCTTTGGTCCCGATGCCGATGCCTGCCTGATATTCAGAAGATGACGAGCCGGCGGCCCAATCCAAAATCCAATGACTCGAGCGGGTGATGGCCTGGCTACCTAGATTTCCGCGTTTCTTCTCTTCTCTTTTGCCCATGCACCTTTCGCCACATTTTGCGGGAGTCTGTGCTGTCCCAGTACTATCCCATGTCCCGCTCTGCCCTGCCTGCCTCAGAAGATCGAAAGGGGGGGGCGGATGGGGGGACCGCAGAGGGTCGAAGAGGGGGAGGAGGGGGAAGGAATGGAGGGAGTCGGTATCGATAGGAGAACAGCCAGTCATTTGACCCAAAGTCAATAAACAATTGTACAAGTCAAACTCGAAACAAAACACGGAGAATCCGCCCCGTCCGACGAAGCGAAATTGGCGGAGATCGTAGGTAGGTAGGTGCTGCTGTATACTGCTTGATCAGACCGAGAACTCCGCAAACTTGTAGAAAAAGAGGAGCACGAATAATGTAAGGCCAGGGTTGGGTGCCATCTTTACCCGTGTCCGGGTGTTTACTTTTTTATTTATTTATATTTACCTACTTTTCCGGTCCTGCTATGGGTGGCAGCATCGGCATTGAATCTGGCAGTGAAAATCCGGAGGACATTCATTGTGTGAAAAAACCCGACGCGTCGGCCTGTACCCATCCATGCCGGGAATCTGCGATGCTGGCGTCGTATCAGAGATTTGACAACCAGAAAAAGAGTCCGGCTGGCCCACTTGTTTTTTTCCAACACTTCCCAAAGTAAGAGAGAGGGTCGTGTCATCCCATCTCCTTCCCTTCTTCCTGTTCGTGTTCCGGTTCATGGGCGATATTGGTGTAACCCTTGGCTGACACTTCGACTTTTTTTTCTCTTTCGTTTTGGCGTGCATTCCCGCCTGTCGCCCCTTGCGATGCAACAACGAACCCCTTCCTGGCGAAGCCCGCTCGTCCTTCTTTTCCTCCCAGATCGGGAAACGAGTTCTGGACGGTCTCTTGCAAGCTGTTTCTGTGCTGCCCGCCAACTCCAGCGAGGGTCAAAGAGCGTCCGAGCTTTTTCAGGCTCGAACCGCCGCCTTAAGCTTCCCCCCCGCCACTGTGGGCCGAATAAGAAGCGTGGTCCTGACCTGACACTCAACTTCCTCCGATGTTGTGGGCCCCGTTTTATTCTTGATCTTGCGCGGCGCTTCTAACAAGGGACAAGGCTCGGCTCTAGGAAAGTCAATATGAAGAAGGGAAGAAAGAGAAAGATTAGGTTTGCTTAGAATGAAGATGGCGTAAATAAAGCCGCTGTCGCGCCCTATGCGCCTGGTCTTTACCGGTGCTTCAGCGATGGGGAGCAACCAAGAGACGAAGAATAAATAAAAAATAAAAAGGATGACGAGGGAGGTGGTGGTGGCTTCAGGCGTCTCAATGCGCCAGACCGGCCAGCTCAGTCCCTTGACTTTCTGCCACAAGCCAGCTGGCTGGCACTTGGAAAGTAGTGTAGTGCACCTTGCGGCGTCGTCCCCAGATTATGATCACATTATGAGTGGGAAGCAACGCAATACGGATGGCACTGTGACCAGAGGCATGAATTTGTTATATTAGATGCAATTAATCACTGACCCTGCTGCTTTCCCCATTGAGGTCAGACCGGCGATACGATTATGTGGAGAGGACTTGGCAAAGATGATGGGAGGCATGAGGGATGGGGACGGTGTGGTTGGTACCTATGGATGGCCCGGGAGATTGGTAAGGGAATCAATGAGGCAAGGTCAAGCTGTTGGCTGGCTTGGTGGTCATGACGGTGGTGACGGTGGCGACGGACGGCGGCGGCGGTGGTGGTGACCTCGGCCAAAATTCGAGGTATACGCACAAGAGGCAGGGAGGGACTTGAAGGTAGGGTACCTAGGTACCTTGAAGGTAGGTAGGTACGAATTGGGTAGGTAGGTATAGGTAGACCGGTGTCGACGAAGTAGGTAGTGTATTTGTTTTGATGGTGTTGGTGTTTTTGTTTTGTTTTGGTTCCCGGTGGTGGCTTGTCGCGTTTGCTTAGTGGCCTGGCTCTATTGCTCATGGATCAGCCGCTTTCTATTTTGAACGATAGGCCCGCCGCCCACCTTTTCCCCCGCCGTGCCCGCTGCCAGAGAGTCGCCCAATTGTGGCCACTCGTCCTCGGCCTGCTGGTGTAAGTACCTAAGCCAGCAATGACGACTTGGAAGGAAGGAGAAGGAAAGATGGAAGCGGTTCGCTGCGTCTTGACGGAGTCCAGGCGAACAAGTGGCAGACTTGGGTATCGTGGCTTCGAGACCAGGGGTCCTTTTGCACTCTTCACTCTGGAGACTGCAGCTGCTACACTACACTACTGCAGAGTGTGACTGTGACCGTGACTGACTGGATCTGATCAAGGCAGAAGAACAAGTGGAAGACGCGGTTGACAGGGAAGGGGTGCCGAGAATGTCTTCTTGGGGTAAAATACCACCTAATGTACACCTACCTACCTGCGCACCTACTAAGGTAGGTATGTAGGTAGGTGCCTTTCCTCTCGGGTGGGATGTAAGAGCGCAAGCCTCGTCTCATCGCCCTGGCCAAGCTTGGTTGGACCATGTGGTGCGGACGCTTGCCGCAGGTCGCGCAACGCACAGAGCAGGAGAAAAAGACGGATCCGTACCAACGTGCCTGTGCCTGTGCCTTGGCGGCCGCTTTTGCAGCCTCGTCTCCCAGGCGTATGTTGTTGTGTCTATCTGTCTGTCTTTCTCCAGAACATACATGCCTATTCATCTCCCTTGTTGTTTTGCCCATATTTTCCCCTTCTCGAGAGGGAGGGCTGCATGAGACCTCAGACGCGTGGGCGGGACCCTGCAGGCAGAGGGAGATGCATCCAATGAATGTCGGCGGCAGCCCCCCTCCCCCCATAAGCGTCCCCCCTGGTCCAGAGTTGGGGACCACCCCTGGCTTTGCTCTCGGTACACATCACTGCCAGACCGTTGGGTTAGGTAGGTAGGTAGGTAGTGATGTCAAGGTTAGGAAGAGGTCGTGGATCTGTGGTGTGGGACTGACTTTGCGACATGTTGGAGTGTCTGATAATGGAGGACACAAGACACAGAACAGAGTCCAAGGTCAGGACCTAATGTGAGGGACCAAGACATATTGTCGCCTCGAGATTCTTCAGTTGAGACGTCTGCATGTCTAAGCCCGGGTGATGAGATTTGTTTTCCTCGATCCGGGACCTGCAGCTGCGACCTGACGTCTCTTGAAAGGCCTCAGTTCAGGTCTTGCTCTAACATCACATCCCCACTTTTGAGACGCGGAGTCACGTGGAAGCTAGCTCCTTTTGGAAGTATTGTAAACAACACACGCCACGCGCGCCATCGCGACTCCATCATCCCACCACCACACATACAGTACACACTTTCCACGTCTCGCTCTTTCCTCCCCCTCCCCTCCCTCGCCTTCCCGTTCCAGCGCACTCTGTCCAGTCAGGCCTCGCCATCCGACTGTAAGAGTGTCAATCCTGACTGCGATCCCCCGGCTTGAGCCTGCCATTTCTGCCCGCCCGCCCACCTACCTACCTGCCTTGACCATCCCATCTTCTCTCTCCCTCCCTCTCTCTCTCTCTCTATCCCGCTTGCTCACCCACCCACCCACCCACTTACCTTACTCGCCGGCTCGCGCTGCGCTGCGCTGTAAACGACTTTCGCACTTACACACCCGCATCCGCACCCGCTCTCTCGCGCACACAACCCGACCTGACGCACACACTCACCGCGCATCGCATTCCCTTCCCCAATCCGTTGCGCCTACCTCTCTTACCCTCAACTCTTCAAACCTTCCCTCCCCTTTTTGTTTGGTGTGTTGCCTGCGCGTGTTTCCAAGTTTTTGGACCCCAGAGCAACTCGCCTCGCATCGTTTTCGCCACCCATCCGCGCGCGCGCATCCGACCACTGCCCAAGAAGCTGTCCACTGTTTCTTCTTGCGATGACTTGAACAAGCCATCTGCCGATCACGAATCGCGACTGAAGGGGAATGGAGAAGCGAAGCAAGACGCATACCTGAACGTTCCTGCTTGACAAACCCCCCCCAAAGGCCTTAGCGCCATGCAGTAGACGCACTTGCGCTCCCGTCCCGTCCCTACTCTCGCTCTGCTTTGCCCTCATCCTGTCTGGGCTCTCTCCCTCCTTTTCTTTCAGCCTTCTTTCCTGCAACATCGCGCCCACCCTCCATCATTTTACCAAGAAAGAGGGCGCCCTTCTCCGGCTGACAAGGGCCACATCGCCTCGTCCACGTGTAACCAGCCAGTCCTGGATACTTGGACCCCTAAACCCGTCCCATCTCCATTACCATCTTGGGCCAATACCCTCCGAACATTGACGATAACAAGCTTCCGGCAAAGCTGTGCTTGCACACAGTTGGCATCTCTCCGGTTCTCCCACGCAATCTGCAGAAAGGCAGAAACCATTACGCGCCATACCCTCTCTGTATACCTCCATCGATCGAGCCCTCGGCTACCGCCTACCTACTTCCCTAGGTTCCTCAGCGAAACACGAATACCAGCGACAGTTTGTTTGGAAGAAGGATTGCTTCATTCCTTGTTGAGCCTACACCATATCACATTGCGTGACGCGCCTTTTTGTATCCCCACAGCGAACAAAACAACAACCACAATACCCCCAAAAGAAGACGACAACCAACCAACACGTCCATCACAAAGAAGACAATCACAATGTCGTTCTCCAACAGCAGTGGCGGAACACTCACTGTTCCCAGCCCCACGCACGTCCACCATGCCGACGTGCTCGCATCATCAGTCAGGAGCCTTCGTCGGTCCCTCTCGAGATCACCGTCCAAGTTCAGCCTGGCGCGTACAAGCTCACCGAGCTCCGAGAGCTCCCACAGCGGATCTCACACTCCTGTGCAGCAGCAATCGCCCTGCCGACGATATACGCCAACCCCGACCCCTCCCAGCAGCAGCCACGACAACACTACCGCCTTTGGGGAATCATTCCAGAGCCAAACTCCAGCGGGGCTCCCTCTGTCGATGACCTCGACGACGCCTTTCAGCTCTCCACCAAGCCTTGCGACACCCTTTCGCCCCAGCGTCCGCCTTTCTCTGCGTTCTGCAAAGACCTCCAAGGCAACCGGCAGCCCCTCGAGGTCGGCTACTCGACTTCGGACATCGCCCAAATCCCCCCTCAAACGCGCGCTGAGCGCTACAACAGAATCGGGGGTAAATTCCACCCCTTCCTCATCTTCAAGCTCGGAGGCCTCGGGCCAGGAAAATAACCAATCTTCTGCACAACAGAGCCCGCATTCGCGATCGTCCGCCCAGAAATCTCGCCATAGCCTTCACCTCGACGTATCAGGCCAAGGCCAGCAGACGAATATTTTCAAACATCTGGAAAGTCACGGCGACTCTCAGGGAGCGCCAGGCTCGGGCGCTCTTAAACGCAGCGACGCCATCATGAACCTGGACCAGGCGTCTCTGGGCAGTCCCGTTGCGAAACGACGGAGTTTACACGGCATATCGAATTTTGGTCAAAACACATCTGATTTCAACATTTTCGACAACACCGGCAGCACCACGAGCAAGACCAATTTCGATATCCACGACGAAGCCAACCGGGAGCGCGAGTACGAACTATTTGGTTCTGGTCCTGTTCCCCGGGACCCCCTTCCTTCGCCCACCCCGCCTCCCCAGATCCCGAGAAGAACTGGATCGCTTCGACGGTCAACGCTTCAGCAAAGACAGCATGATCGAAGTTCTTGGGGTCGGAAGTCTGGTGCGAATCACCTCGCTCAAATGGGCGGTGAATTCTCTACCCCCAATGTTAAGAATCGACCGCGTCTTTCGATGGATCAGTTCCTCCCTCCTCAGCTCCCGCGGGACAGCCCATTCACCTCCAACGCGCCCTTGCCCAACCCTTCAGCTCACCCTATTGACCGACCTTTTCATCAACCTCACCCTCTTTCTAAAACGCTAGTCACTTCCACGTCGGGCAACAATCTCGAGGAGCAGAACAACAGCATGCCTCCTCCTTACGTCTTTGAGAAGCCACGAGCTCCTCTCAGCTTTGCCAAGTCTATGCCCTACGGATCTTCTCGGCCCTCGTTCATGCAGGAAGAGGGCGAGAATGTCACGCCGTTCAAGGCAGCCAAGCCTTGGGCTGGAGCTTTCATGTCAACTGGTCTTGTTTCCAAGGTGAACCGCAATCCCGAGGAGGACAACAAGTTGACGATGCCCGATACTCCTTGCAAGAAGCCCACCAACGGCTTTGCAACTTTCCCGCCTCCGCCCGGGAGTGCGATCAAGAAGAGCAACCGCTACTCTTTTGGCGGTATGCCCTCAACGCCCTTCAACGCTCCAGGGGCGCCATCTCGCAGCACATTCGGCAATCCTGGAAAAGGATTGGGTATCTTCCAGCGGCTGGGATCGCGTCACGCGCGCCGGGGCAGTGTCTTGAGCCTGGATGAAGATAAGAAATTTTCCCTTGACACAAACTTCAACGCTGGCTCAGGGACCGAAACCGATGCCCCTCCAACTCCGACAAAGCAGGGTCTGACGCCCAGCCTGAGCAATCTGAGTGAACAGAGCATCGAGAGCCCCAGCGCCAAGAGGTCGCTCCCGCCCCCAATGTCTGCTGTCCGGCCAATGATTTCCAGGGAGTCTACTGGTAAGTGTACTTCCCAGGAGCGGTCCGGCCACGAGAATGACAGTGACTGGCCGAGCTCTCGGTTTGGTCCTGCTATCTCGCCCACTGGCCGACTGTCTTCTTCCCAGCGTCTTTCTTTGCCGTCATTTTGTCGTTCCAGAGCGGTAAGGGGTCACATGGCCCCTTCGCCTTTGCGTACTCGACTTGACCCTGCGGCTTGCGATTATCAAATGAATTTGTTCGCTAAGAAAACTACTCAAAATACAGCTAGCCCAGTGGAACAGCGCTCCCCGCGAACTCCTTCAACACATGTCGTTCTTCCCGATGCCAGTTGCCTCTCCATCTCCAATCCTGCCGAGTCGCAGGGTACCACTACTCCAGTCACGCCGTCAGGACGTGACTCCTTCCAAAGTACTACCACGCAGCTCATGACTCCTGTTAATGTCGGTCGGGGCAGTGCAGATGTCGATGACTCACTTTACTCTCGCTTCGACAAGGTCGAGATGGTTGGCAAGGGAGAATTTTCCTCTGTCTACCGCGTGGTCAAGGCCGGATACTCTCGCGCCTCCTTCCTCTCTGTCTTTAGTGGAACCCCTACCAAGAACCCTCGTGAGAGTCCCGAGCCTGACCGCATCTACGCCGTGAAGAAAGCGCGTCGTCAGTTCACGGGCCCTAAGGACCGCCTGTCCAAGCTCAGAGAAGTTCATGCGCTTCAAGCCCTGACACATGCAGATCACGTTGTCCACTATGTCGACAGCTGGGAGTACAACCAGTACCTTTACATCCAGACAGAGTACTGCGACGAAGGTACTCTGGACAAGTTTCTCAGTAATGTTGGTCGCAAAGGCAGACTGGACGACTTTCGTATTTGGAAGGTCATTCACGACATTGGCTTGGTACGTTCAATGTGTCCCCTCGAGTCGGGTGAGGCTAACCAAGAGGCAGGGTCTGCAAAGCATTCACGAAGCCGGCTTTATTCATCTCGACTTGAAGCCGGCCAACATTCTCATCACCTTCGAAGGCATCCTCAAGATCGGCGATTTCGGGCTGGCAACTGAGTGGCCCGCCGCCAAGGGTGTCGATGCGGAAGGAGACAGGGAATACATCGGCCCTGAAATCCTACGTGGCGACTTTAACAAGCCAGCAGACATTTTCTCTCTCGGTTTGATCACGATCGAGATGGCTGCCAATGTCGTCCTCCCAGATAACGGCCCTACTTGGGTTGCTCTTCGTTCCGGTGATCTCTCTGAAGTCCCTAGCTTGACCTTCAGCGCCACCACTACAACAACTGCTCACCGAGACGCGGCTGGGGTGCCCACCATGCAGTCACTTGATGATCCGCTCCTTGGCCAAACCAGTGCTCCGGACATCAGTCTCCACTCGGGAGCTGCTCCTACTCGGGTGAGCGTGATTATGGACGACGAGAGTCCTTTTATTACGCGCAAGCGCACTGAGCTCAGGTCTCCCCCGGATTTCATGAACGATCCTTTCCATCCTAGCTCACTCGATCAAATTGTCCGATGGATGATCAGCCCTGAGCCGAGCGAGCGACCAACTATTCAACAGTTGCTATCAACTCCCTCGATGACTTGGGTCGCCCAACGTCGCAGATCAGCTGCTACCGTCTTCGAGGGTGTTTGGGGACCTAGCGAGCCAACCGCACTCCCCACCTTGGTGGACGAAGACATCGAAATGATGGACGTCTAAGCGCGCTCCATACTCATATATGTGCCGCACCAGTCGGCTTGGAAGCTGCTCACCGCTGTGCACTAGCAAACAGTGCGTAGAGCCCTCAATGCCTCTTCTGGATTGAACAATTCTGGCTGGATCACTCCTATAAGTGGATACAGCGAGCTGCAGTCGAAATCCTGGGAGACGGCATTGAGATGCGAGCCCGTGCCTCGCAGTCTATGATGACTACTGAATATTACTTTTAATACGGTGGCGTTTGACTTACGACGACATGACGATGCTACGGTCTAGCCTTACGAGGAGTTCAACAAGGTCTCCTGCGGATATTGTGTGTTAACGTCCTTTTTGGTTGAACGCTTGACGACATGTCAAAACGACGAATCGTTTGACGTGGCGAACAACTTTTGAGGAAAATACTTCTCGATCAATACGGCTAGCGAATCATCGCCACAGTTATTTGTTTGAAGAAGATGCTGAAAGTCTGGCGGCTCAGGAGCATGGCTCACCAACGGTCGAGCCTTTTTCTTTTGTTATAGCTCCAGCTGATACGAGACTTTCGTGTATAGACTAGATCTGTATTCTTTTTCGTCATGTGTCAGAAACGGCACTGGCTCCGCAACTTATGTGGCGTCGACTACGAGAGGGAGAAAAAAAAAAGGGGTTGGGGGGGGGAGGGGGGGTGATTGCCCCCGGGAAAAGGCTGATAGAGGCATCATTTTCGATTACGTCTCTGGATCAAAGCATCGTATGGCACAGACGGTACTGAAGGGCTTCGATGGGAAAGCGATACCACAGGCTCTCCATCGCGCACATTTCGCATCATGTACATACGAGTAATTCTGTCAGAGTATGGGGTAGCGATCGGGGAAGAAGAGGATAGGAAAAGGGCTTTTCTTTTGTCGTGTGCCTTCGAGCGCACAAACCGCCCTGGTTATGGTTGTTTTTTAAAGGGCTCTTCTTTTGAAGAACACTGCATGGTAGCCGTATTGTGCGGGCTTACCCAAAGATCAGATAGATCATCTCCTGGCCAGACTGCGCCTGTTCCCTTTGTCATGGGGGGGTTGCAATCTTTTTTTGGGCTCATGATTCCATGATGAAATGGCATGATAGTTACGAACTTTTTCTATTCAAATCAGCCTGGGATGGCGTGTTTTCAAAATGACCCGACTCTTCCTGTACTTGAGATTCTTCGCCTAGAAGCACCTATCTGTATCTGGCCTTGATACTGACCCTGAGCCCTGGGCGCGGAATGAACAGCCTGTCACGCAGCAAACATGGTATGTATGGCAAATGATGGATAGGTAGGTAAGTTCGTCATTCATAGGGGGCTCCCCGATTCTTCTGCGTAAAAGATCCACTCAATTGGGTTTCCCCCCTTCCCATCAGCCCCGGCATGTAACGCCTAATTAACAATACGTCTGTGGCATCAAGGAACATGCTGTTATCACCCTCTTCTAATACTCCGAGAAAGAAAGGGAAACCGACTCCCAGAGGCCTGAATGGACTGTTTCAGCCGGCATGCCTCGCTTGGCCCCCAAGTGTTTATATAACGTGATAGCGGCGGTCATGGGCATTGCTCGCGACCTTTGCTAATTTCACGCCATTCCGACTCGTTTGCAAAGCTCCGATAGTGCCTCTGCTTCATCTCACACTCTGGAAGTATTAGCCGAGGCCGTCGAGGTCGTCTTGGTCTTCCTCCTTGACGGTTGGTATACGTCATTGAAGTTCATGGCAACACCGAGGAAACGCATATCCACGTCAGGCTGATACGCGAGATCGCCCAATAGGATCTGGAGACGAGAACGGAACGTGGCGCCCAGTTGCCGCAGGCGGTCTTGGAGGACGGGAAACTCTGACGCGACCGTCGGGTTCTCGTCCTCGCCGTCCACCCCTGGCTCCGACGGCTTTTTCTGGTGACGAGCGCTGCGGGCCGACATGCGCATGACATCGGCCTCCTGCCGACGCGTGAAGTCGGAGACGCTCCAGCTGTAGAGGCCGTCAACGGAGTCGCGGTAACTCAGCATGGCGCGCAAAAGGTCGCCGAGTTGAGAGAGGTAAGATGTCCGATCGTCTTCGCCCGTCGCCATGTCGGCGTTCCGGACGCTGCGCCGCGCGCCAAGAAGGCCTTTGTGGGTAATGTCATTGAGGTAGCGAGTATGAGCCTTGATGAGATCATCTAGCGTGCATCCTTCGCGATGAACGCGCTTCTGAAGCTCGTTCCAAGATGACTCGATGACCTCAAACAGGATGTAGTATTGGAGTTGGCCGATAAAGTGAATCATCTCCGCAAGGATGCCACGGGTTGACTTCCAGGTTTGTACGACGACTGGGTCAGAGTTCTGGAGTACCCCACGCGAACCTGTCATACACTTGCGCCAAGTTGAGGCCAGGGCAAACTCGACACGCTTGATGCGCCACAGAAAGTTGAATACTTTGAGGTATTGGCGATTGCCCCAGTCCGTAACCACGACATCCACTGGAGCATCAACTTTGTACTCTAGCGTAAAGCAGTCCCATCCAATGTCGCCGTGCGATAGCTGAAGCATGCGAGCGTCGAGACGGCGGAGAACTTCAGGAGAGTCGTACTGCGCGTTGGAGCCGCGGATGGCATGCTCGAGCTGCGCTGTAAGGGTATGTCGGTACTGTGCACCGGCGGGACGGTCGAGATTCGCGGCGAGGGATTCCATAAGAAGAGCGATAAAATCTCCTTGTCCAAGAAGAATATAGTTCTTCAGGGCCTGAAGATGTTCAAAGAGGTGGAATTTGTTAGCCATGAGGTCGATGAGACGCTTCATCGTCGTCTTGTACGCCTCGTCGATCCAGGCCTCAAGCGTGGCAGTATCGCCGTAGCGCAATTCCTTTGAAGCTGCCTTGGAGTAGTCCTCAACCCATTGTGAGTCACTGCAGCTGTGTCTTATGAAGTTGAGAGACTTGCCGATAAGAAAGACCTTTTGGGCAAAGTCCTGCGTAATAATACTAGGGACCATGTCCTTGTCGATCTCATACTTGTCCTCCCAAACACTGCTGCCGCCTGTCTTGGGTTCATCCGTCTGCTTCTGTTCCTTGACAAAAAACTCACAGAAAGGGTCGAGAAGCTCCCCGTCATAGATCCAGCGACGCAGGATGTCGTAAAATGGGCGAGTGACGTGGACAAGCAGCCGCTCAGCAAATGCTGCCACCATGGGATCGCCATGCGACGATGAAAATCCGTGGATGAGAGAAATAAGCTGACCGCCTCGTTTGCTCTCCGACTCTTCGGCGATGAGACTCATGAGTCTTAAGCCCATTGTAGCCTCCCGTGTCCATACCACGCATCTTTTCAAGGTTACGCCTGCTTTTCCAATGCCACCTCTTGGGGCGGATTCGTCTAGCGAAGACAGCGCTCTTCGAATCTGGCCTTCAAGAGTCGCGACTAAGCTGAGGTAAGACCGTAGCTCCCCACTTATTGCAGCTCGAATACTTTGCCTCAGCAAGCCTTGCGCCGGGGATTTAACAAAGACATCGAGGTTCCGGTACAGTAAAGACGGCTCAGCTACCGTGTGTAGGAGCGAAATGATTGGCGATGGCAATGTTGAAGGTAATGTGACTGTGTCTGGTTTGGAGAAGGGCAATGTCGTCGATGACAATCCCTGCAAAGTAAAGGGAAGGTCCCGCAAGAGAACCGTCTCGGGGGGCTCGATCTCAGTATAATTGTCGGCCAGCAGGGTCGATTTCAAAGCAACCTGTCGTTTTTTCGCCTCGGACTCCTCCACCTCCTTTTCATTTTCCTTGTCCTTCTCCCTTTCGTCGACCGACTTGTTCTTGGGGTGTTTCGGTGGGAACTTTTTCAGTCCTTCGGGCGCAAAAGCATCGTTGAACTGCTCCTCTTCCTGTCTTGAGATTGGCGTGGAGTTTTTAGAGGATCGTTCTCTCTCGTGTTTCCTAGAAGGATCGCGCTGCGTTTGCGAAGGAGGATTTGGCGGGGGCAGGGGCAGTGGTTCATTGGGGTCTGGCGAGTCGGCGAGCTGGTAAAGGAGGTACAGAATGGCCCATTTCTGGCCCAGCACAGGTAAAGAAAGAAGTCGTGTGTAGAGGTTTGAAAATCGCAGCGCTTGTGTCGGGTTGCTCTGTATGAGCTTCCTCTTTATCAGGTCTGAGGCATGGTTGACGTCCGAAGAGATAGCGGGGGACGCGGGGCTGCGGGACGGCTTCGGTCAGTGATCAAGGCACAATAGAGCAGAGGAATTGTATGACCTCTCAACGGTTTCCGAGACTTACGCTTCCAAGACTGACTTCACCAAATCAAAGCAGTTATCGTGTCGCTCTTGGGCGGCAGCGTCGTCTTCGTGGGGATCGTTGGGTATCAGGTGTGCGATTAGGCTGTCAACGGCGCTGGCAATGCGATGCTCGCGGTTGGCCGACATGATGGCATCGCCGAGGACTGTTCACGCTCCGAAACGAAGGAGGAAGACGAGACCTGCTCGAGCAGAGTCCCAGAATGGGGCGGGGGGCAGGTCTCTAGCTCGAGGAGGGAATGGCGAGTGTGAGGCTTCGTCGTCAAAATGGGCTTCAAAGTGTGTATCCGTAGCGAACGCAACCCACTGAGCAACGCGCCGGACGCGACTTCACAGTGTTGCTGATGCCAATTGCAGGCAGTCCACAGGGGGGCAGACATATGGGGGGGAAGTGGTCAAGGCACCTGGCCAAGCAGGTACCTTGGACCCCCCCGTACCGCGCAGATTCCGCACCCTGTCTGGTCTCCTCTACCTCCTCTACCTCTTCCCCAGGCTCGGTCCTCCCCTGGCATCTGTCGTCAGACAAAATTTCCATTGACAAAGCAGTGCAGCAACTCTCAATCGCATCCCGTCTTCCTCCACTACCCGCAGTCGAGAGAGACCGAGACGGACCCGACTACTGGACCTCACCTCGGACCTTCGCCATCACGCCAGCGCCCGCAACATGCCCCGTTCATCGAGATAATACCGGCTTCACGATCGCATCGTCTCCCTCTTTCGTTTCCTGCTACTCATGAACATATTTTTTGCCTTGCGCCGAGTTCTGCCTGCCATTGCTGCTCTCGCGCACGCGACTGTCGCTCAGCTCCACTAATACGCCTGACGACGTGATCTGCCTCTCTGGCATCCCGTCGTCACAATGCCCGACATCGACCCCGCGGCCTTGAGCAGCCGCCCATCGGTGAATATCTCAACGCCGACTTTGTCTACCAAGTCCATCACCGTACAGCCTCCCGGTTCCCTCAAAACCTCGAAAACAAGCCAGATCATTCCGGCCCGCATTGACCTTGAGCCGCTGTATACCGCTTTGAAGCAGGCCATCGGCTCCGAAGCATGGGTTGTGTACAAGGAGTCAACAACAGAGTTCCTCATCGGTAAGCAACCCACGACATCGGCGCATTCGCTTCTCTGCTTGCTGACATGTTTATCTAGGTCGGCTGAACCAGACCGAATACTCGGAACGAATCGATCCTATCCTCGCATCCCCCAATGGCGAGAAGGAACACCTCCATAACCAGCTAATAGCTGCTATTTACGGCAATGTCACGAGAGAGATGCCCGATCAGGGGCTCGCCCCCTGGGTCAGCGCTAACGACAAACCGACCGCGCCCGTGGGCAGTAAGCCTGTCTCTGGCGATGCTGCAGAGCGTCGTCTCAAGGGCGATGTCATGCAGTTGCCCACCAAAGACCGTCGGCGCATCAAGGATTTGGCTTCTAACGATGTCGGTTTACGTCCCTTTCTCTCCAAGCCACACTTTTCTGACCGTGGTGTTATCCAGTTTGATCCTCACGAGACCCTTTCGAACGTTTTCCTCGAAACCCACAGGCGACAGTCCAAGGCGGCCGAAGTCCCGCCCAGTGCTGGAGGCATTGGAGGCATCAACAAAATGAGTATGTGGAAACCAGGTCTACCCTTGTCTTCTTAGAAAGCCAACATTGACTGGAAACGCAGATTTTGATTTGGAAATTCGCAAGCGCTTTGCACAGCCATTGGCCGTGGAGTCAGGCGAATTCCCGGACGCCCCTGTAGTCGAAGGTAGGATGCTGCCTTTCTGCTATGAGGCAGGCCTCACCAATGGCCATGTTCAAGAAGCGCCACACTTCATGTCTGTCGCGACAGAAACCTTCATCAAGGAAGCACTAGCTGCCATATTCTCCAAGACGAGGAGCAATGGTCCGGGAGAAGGCGGAACCGCCGGTTTCGGCGCTGGCACACAATGGATCCAAACCCACAAATACCGGCATCAACTTGTGAAAGAAGAGGATGCCGCTTTACGAGGCGAGCTTACCCGTGATAAGAGCGGTCTGTTACCAATCGAGTCGAAAGCCGCGAGCGAGCGTGGTCCTCTCGGTATGGCGGACGTACGGATCGCCTTGGAGATGGCAGACAGCGGCCTGGCACAATTCCCCATCATCAACACGGCAATATCGTATGGGTATCGTGAAGGAGAACTCGAAAACTGGCATGATTATACCTGGCTTCCAGGTCTTGAACCAAATGGGGCCAAGAAGGCAGATGTCCTCGATGTCAAGCCGCTGGCTGTGGAACAGCTGCCGAACGGACATGCCGACGAAATGGAGATTGACTCGGAGCCATGGTGGGACGGCGCAGATCCTCAAGACATGAATGCGCTTGACTCCGTGCTAGATTCGTGTCTGGCCGTTGGATCATAGTATGGGCGACGACCAGAACGACCATCGTGGGCTTGTAAGAGAGACAAGCTCTACTCGAAACGCTTCGTTCGGAGTATCCATCCTATCTTCAAGGATTGGGGACGCTTGTGGGGCTGGACAAAGAAGCACATTCGAGCTCGACCCAAAAGGCACAATGGCGGGAAAGGTAAATAGGAGGGTTGGTTTGCTGCCTTTGGATGTCATGCCCATCCAGCATAGCCCCATATCAGTATTGGCATTAGGAAAGGCGTCGTTGGCTCTTTTTGTTCTTTGGCCGTTCGGTCTTTTTTTTTTTTTTTTTTTGCTATCCTGACACTAGATGCAGGAACGTGGGCGGTGGGGGATAGTTGTGCATGCTCTCAACTTCATGGTGGAAACAAGGGAGGCGTTCAAGGGTCTTTAGCGAAGGAAGGGTTCTGTACAGTAAGGACGATACCCGATTGCTCGCTCTTCATGGGCCTCACAAGTATGGAAAGGTGGCGAACAGGGTGGTTTTATTTAGGGGGACGTTATAGATGACTTCATGTAACATATCACAAGCTTCGCCTGTGTGTCATCCGGAGTTTCTAGACTTAACATGTTTCTAGAACTGAAATCTTGCTTTGAAGCTACGTACTTCACAAACACCCTTTGTCCTTGAAAATGCGACTGGATCTAGCAAGCCCAAGTTGCTTGTTGCTCGGTCATCATCGTCTTTCTACAGCTTCGAAACCGAGTCACCAACTTCCTGCTTAGCCTTTTCTCTCAGGATCTTTCGCAGGATCTTGCCAGACTGGTTGAGTTGTTAGTCTGCCCGCTTGCCCCACAAAGGACGGAACCAATACTCACAGGGTTCTTGGGAATGACATCTGTAAACACAACGCCGCCCCTGAGGCGCTTGTGTTTGGAAACCCGTTCCTCCAGCCACTTGGCGATCTCCTCGCCAGTGATGTTGGTCCCAGGCGACCGTACAATGTAGGCTCTTGGAAACTCCTCTCCACTAATCGTAACGCCGATGACGGCGGCGTCGGCAACGTCCGGCCGCTCGAGTAGAAGAGCCTCAAGCTCAGCGGGGGCAACCTGGTTTCCCTTGACTTTGATAAGCTCCTTCACACGATCGACGATGAAGAAGAGACCGCCCGTCGCGTACTGGTCGACGTATGCGACATCACCGGTGCGCAGCCAGCGGTTGCCCTCGGCGTCCTTGACGATAGTCTCCTCGGTCGCCTTGGGTTTGTCCCAGTAGCCACGCATGACGGTCGGGCCTGTCACCCAGAGCTCGCCAGGCACCTTTGCCTCGGTAATCTCCTTACCGTCCGCGTCGATGAGCTTGGCTTGGTAGTTGGGCATAAGCTCGCCAACGGAGGCGCTGCGCACAACGCGCGTCGAGTCCCAGGTCATGGCAGAGCAGGTAACCTCGGTCATGCCCCAGCCCTGGCGAATGATGAGGTCGTCCCTCTTGAGGACTCGTTCCGCCTGGCGAGCAATGTCGTCGCCGAGGGGCGCGGCGCCGGAGCCGACGATCACGAGGCTACTGAGATCGAATTTTGCGGTAATGGGGTGTTTGGCCAGAGCTACCAGGATGGGCGGCACGGCAGCAATATGTGTGACGCGGTACCGCTGAATGTAAGTGAGCATCTTGACGAAATCAAAGCTTGGCATGATGTAGACTGGAATGCCCTGCCTGACGAAGTTTGCGACGTAGTACGTCTGGGCATAGGCGTGGTAGAGAGGCAGGAAGCAGATACCGACTGAGCGAGCTATGAAGGCTTCATAGTCCTTTTCCAGACTTGACACCTTAACAACGCCAACCCCGTTTGCGACGTAGCTGTAGTGCGAGATCTCGACGCCCTTGGGCACGCCAGTCGTGCCAGAACTGTAGTTGAGACAGCACGTCGTCGTCTGGGCGTCGGAGGGCTCAACCCAGTGGAACTTCTCGGCCTGCACCCTAGGGGCAACCAACTCGGTCCAGTGGCGTGCACCACCCCGCGCGGGGCTTTCGGGCTTGTTCGAGCCGGGGATCGTGGTGTCGAAAACGAAGACGTTGCTCGCAGGCATTGAGACCTCCTTCGCGGCTTTCATGGCAATGTCGAAGCTGCCCCCGGCAGCGATCATGAACTTCGCCCCGCTGTCTTTGAGCTGATACGCAAGCTCGCGAGTAACGAAGCCCGGGTTGGCGCCGGTGAAGATGCCGCCGGCCATCAGCACGCCGAGGAAGACGACGGGGAAGAAGAGGTTGTTGCCCGAAAAGAGCAGGACGCGGTCGCCGGACTTGAGACCCGCAGTCTGGAGGCCGATGGCGATCTGCTTGGCCATGAGGCGGTAGTCGGAGAAGGTCAGGTAATGGGTTTCTGGTCGGTCGGCGTCATAGAAAACCTTGCGGTTGGAGAGGGGATCGAAAGAGGACCCAAAGATCCATGTCTGCAAAGAACAGTTCGGAATAGGCTCTGACCATCGTGATTTGATCGGCATGCTTGCTGTTCGCTGGGTGGTTCTGTCTTATTCGAACAGTAGCTCGACGCTTGAGTATGAAGTTGAACTTCGAAACAAGTGGCGGCCAACAAAGATTCCTGTGCCGACAAATTGAGGCCTAGAGCGGTTGGTAGATAGGTGTTTTTCCCGTGGTAATGGGGGAGATGTCGAGCTGGCGGATCGTCCAGCTCCAGAAGGACCCTGATTCAACAAGGTTTGCAGCCCGAGATCCCGGTCTTGATTACAGTCACGGGTCCGGGACTTGAGGACACTTCGTGCAAATTTCCCTAACTATGAGTCAGTCAACAATATAGTATTTATTGCAAAACAACCCAGAAAATGTAACTTACCTCTAACTCAGACACTCTACAATGGGAAGAAATGAGATAGACGCGGTTCAAGTCAACTAAAATGACAACACCGAGGGTGGAGATGGTCAGAAGAAGTGAATTTCTACAGCCCATATACCGGCCGGTCCAGGCAAGGAATCCAGACGAAACCTCGGATCGCCGCGCTATGCCCGGCCAATGGCCATGGCCTTCCAGCGAAGGCATGACTTGCAACTGATTCATCCAAACCGCGAGGGGACGGCGCCGTCATGACGCGGGACCACCGCATCAAACCCCTGTCGGATGCGGGGATGAAAGAGTAGGGGAAAGCTCCGCGACTGGGCAATGGGGGAGAAAAGCTGGGGGAGGAGCCGAGCCGAGGTACGTGCTGCCATAAAGTTGGGGGAGGGGGAGAGATTGAGGAGTAACGAAGACAAATCCCGGCGCCCAAAAGGGTTTGCAAATCGTTTCGGTGTGCTCGAATATGCCGACGAAGCGCCACACCATTTGCCGGGCGAAGGCCCAGAAGACGTATTCGTGGAGAGAAAGAGGGGGCGAAGTGGAGGTTGGATGGAGGCGAGCCGGACCCGGCCCCGGAATCCCGCTTGTTTAGAGCCTCCGAGAGAGTCCATCGGGAGCTTTCGACATTATTGACTGGGGCCTCGGACGGCGAAGAAACGAAACATGGAAAGTCGATAGGAGTGCAGAGCGTGCGTAAAGAGAAGTAGGTAGAACAGCCCGCCCACGTTGGGTTCCACACGAACGTCCATGCGAGCAAAGATGGCCATACTCCCTTCCTTATTGGCGGCTCTTGGCCATGTTGTCAATGTCCCCAAAGATCCGATGTTTTGTGCCAAACGATCTATTCGGGACGACTCACTGTGATCAACTATTTGGTTTCGTCTTGCATTGGCCAATTGGCGTTGGCCTGGATGACTTCTCAGCCTGCCTATCGACAGGTGCTCGTCTTGGAGCAATGCTTTACACCTTCAGCCGTCTCCGCCCGAGGTAGAGCTCGGTTGTGTAACGAGGGTCGCAGCATTTCGGTCAGTTACCTAGTTGGATGGATTAGTACTCGATTCACCTCGCATCGTTTGTATTGCTCTGCGGCTCGCTCCGTAACCTAAACCAATACTCGCCCGGGCTTCTGCAGATCGCCAAAGATCCTGTATCACGAAGTCTGTTCGCAAGGCTTAAGGGCTAGCAGCCAGGAACAGACTTTAGTATGACAGGCGCAATACCTTCGTACTTTACCTGGCAAATCTCGCAGGTGTACAAACTCGCTCTGTGATCCGTTGACCGGCGCTGTCAACATTGGAGGATGCCTCTTCGCGCACCGTCCTTGGGTCCCCTCTTGTGTAAAGAATTAAAGTTGAATCGACTACTTACCACGGGAGAGCAGAAACAATAGTTAAATTGACCTCGATCGAATCATAAGCTTCCAGAAGTCTCCGATCGGGTATTGCCATTTTCTCATCATTCGCCTGCCGAATCGGCATTTAGGCCGAACTTAAGCAGTATTGCGTTGGTACTAAGCAAATAAGGTATGCCGAAAGACAATATTCGACGCAAGCTGCTGCTGTCGCAATGAGAATGACGCAATGCGTCACCAGCTAATGCCAATAGCGATGATATGGGACTCATGATATCCCATGCGGGTTTTCGAGCAGAAGTGAAATAATAGCAATTAGCACGGCGTATCCGTACCTAGGCACCTAGGTAGGGGCGAAGTAGTCATTCATACCTAGGTAGATATTGACCAAACGCACGGCCCCATGCATTAACGCGCAAAAGGACTTGTGCAAAGTTTCCATGACGCTCACTCGCACACAAGCGCCTCTTGTGCATCCACCGTCCCATTGCATTACTTAATCAGGTCGTGTCCGAAACAACCAATCATAGCGACGCATTATCCAAGCAGGAGCTCACGACTTTTGAACTTCCCGAATCTAACGGACAGCGCGAGATATCCGCAAATCAACCACCCCGTCCGCCCGCTTGCCCATCGTCAATTGAGCAGCCACCACACATCCCTCGCCATGGCCTCCAGACTCTCACCCCTCCTCTTCAGATCAGCCCTCCGCTCGGCGACGTGTCGAGCGGCGAAGCCCCAGTTCCGCGCCTTCTCCCTCACAGCCATCCGTCCCAGCGACACACTTCAAGTGGTGAGCACCCCTTCGCCGCTGCCGCCTCCGCTGTCAATTGCCCGCATGACGATACGCGGGAGCAATTCCGACATGCCAAGACAGCTCACTTTCACTCGTTTCGTGGCGGGCAATCGCTAATCATCATTTGCGTCCGAAACAGCACCGCGACTCCCCCAAGAACAACGCCGATATCCCCTTCAAGTTCTCCAAGGAGAACGAGGCCGTCATCAATGAGATTCTCAAGCGCTACCCGCCGCAGTACAAAAAGGCCGCTGTCATGCCCATTCTCGACCTCGGCCAGCGTCAGCACGGCTTCACCAGCATCAGCGTCATGAACGAGGTCGCCCGCCTCTTGGAGATGCCCCCTCAGCGTGTTTACGAAGTCGCCTCTTTCTACACCATGTACAACCGCACCCCCGTCGGAAAATACTTCATCCAGGCCTGCACAACTGTGAGTTGAACTCTCATCATGGAGACAGGCACCATTTTGAAAACCGTCTTTTTCCGCCGTGGCCGAACTGCAGTTGGGAAGCGAATGCAACTTCGCGGTCTCGCCGGGCTAGGAAACAGAGAACATCATAGTGCCATCTTTCGGAGCAGGACTTGTCGCTAACATGCCATACACAGACCCCTTGCCAACTTGGCGGCGTCGGCTCCGACGCGATCGTCAAGGCCATCATCGACCACCTCGGTATTAAGCAGGGCGAGACCACCAAGGACGGCCTCTTTACCCTCCTCGAGGTTGAGTGCCTCGGCGCCTGCGTCAACGCCCCCATGGTTCAGATCAACGACGACTACTACGAGGATCTCACCCCCGAGACCACCGTTCAGCTCCTCGACGCCCTCAAGGCCACCGCGACTGCCACCGGCGGCGCCGCTGCCGCCCAGGTCCCCAAGCCCGGCCCCATCAACAGCGGCCGTCAAACCTGCGAAAACAGCAAGGGCCTGACAAACCTTACCTCGGAGCCGTGGGGCCCCGAGGTGACGCGGAGCGACTTGTAAGAAGAACGGTCACAGACGGGGAAAGGGGCAGAGGAGGTGAGGAGGGGTCTTGACGCCTGCGCGGAAGCCGTGGGAGAACAAGACTTTTCGCCGAAAGGGCCGAGCGAACGGGATAGAGCCGAAGGATGGCCCGGTTTGTATATAAAACACTGTGTGCTGTATTCGGGATGCATGGGAGAACGATTAAGAGCTTCATGGTTTGTTCCTGTTCCTGCGCCCGAGACCGCAGATACTACCGCTGTTCCTTTTGTTGGGGGAGGGTACCTGACGATTCTTGTCATTAGACTGGTGCATGTATGTTGCTCAACCCAAAATCTTCCAGCGTCTTGAACGTCGGGAGCATGTTACTACTCTAAACAGCGCCGTAGCGGCAGTGTCTCACTCGGGGATCCTCAGAATCCAGCCATCTTTTAGCCTCTTGTTCTCGGAGCTTAGTCCTCCCCAGACCACAACGCCGGCCTCCTCCACATCTCCCATTGGTGCCGTGGCGAACCACCCGCGCGGCTCCGGTTCGCCATCATCATTGTCGTCATCGTACGGCTCCGTCACGAGTCTCGTCCACTTACCCTCGCCGGTCGGCCGGCCAATGGCCTGCAACATGGCGTCGCGCACGCTGGCGGCAGTCATGCCGAGAGGCGGGACCTGGAACGCCCACACGTCATCCCACATAGCGCCAGCGCCGGAGTGACCATCCGAGCTGGGTTCACGCTCGCCCATAATGAGCAGCAGGTACTCGCGACCGCCACCGACAGTGACAGCCTCGAGTCCCGCTACGCTCCTGACTCCGGGCCATGCCTGACCTGGGATGAGGTTGATTTCTTGCTCGCCGGAATTGGCGCCCTGAACGATGCTCTGCCAGCCGCCGCGGCCGTGGACAGCGATTTCGCCCTTGGAAACGCCGTCGTCGAACGTGTCCATTTCGAGGTGGAGGAAGTCGAGTTGTCCACCAATCTCACCCTTGCCATCAAAACCACCGAAGCGGAACAGGCGGCTCTTACTGATGGTAATGGCGGCGCCACCGCGCGCCGGACCGGGAGCCGAAGGCAGCTGGCTCCACACTCGGGATCGGACATCGAAAGCCCAAAGATCACTGGTGCGCTCACCGCCGGCGAGACAGCCGGCGTGCACGAAGAAAGTGCCGTATCCGTCGTCCTCTTCGTCAGTGGCATTGGCGGCAGCGTGGCCAACAATGGGAGCTTGAGGGATGCCGACCTCGGCGCTGTCTCCTTGGGCCCAGGCCCTCCAGGTCTGCTTACCACGCCCGTGCTTGGGAGCGAAGTCGCGCGGGCGGTCAGTTGCGGCAGCCGAGTGGTAACTGCGCGGTGATGGTATTGGCAGGATGGTGACCCCGGGCGCGGGCGGCACGGGATCGAGGAAGGACCAAGCGTTGGTTCGAGTGTCAAAGACCCAGACGCGGCCGCTCTCCTCGAGGGGTTGCATATCGGGCCCTCCGCGACCTCCAAACAGGAAGATACGACTGCCGATGACAGCAGTGGCATGACCAACACGGGGAGCCGGGACGTCACCGAGGGAAAGAGCCTCGGGGGCAGCGGGGCCTTTTCCTTTGTCCAAAGCAATACCCGACGATGTGCCTTCCTGGCCGGCCTCAGCGGCAGAGTAATCCCCCCCCTCAATTCCCGGGGAGGTAAGGGGAACCTCGTCGAGAAGCTGCTCCTTCTGTGCGGACTTGTCCACGAGGTTCGCCGCCTCGGCTGTCTCTTGCACCGTCTCATCAGTCTTTTTTTCGACGGGTGGAGTGTACTGTTTCGCCGGGGCGGACTTGATCTTGTAGTAGTCGGCGCCAGCACTGTTATACGGCAGCCTGATGATGTGGACGTCGTTGTCGACCGGTTCCCGGGGGTTGATCTCGCCGCCGAAGACGTAGGCATTGCCATTGACGACGTTGACAGTGTGGGACGAACGGGGGAGGGCCGGCACGTCGATTCGCTCCCAGGTGGCCTTCATAGCCTTGGGGCCTGTGCCGCTCGATAGAGATGGCTTTTTCACGCTGGGCATATTGGGCATTGCAGGGAGGTTTTGAGGCAGGGATTGTAGGATCTCGGTCGTCCGACGCTTGAGAGCTCCGAAAGACTCCATGGTTGCTCAAATTGGTCGTTTTTGGGCGTCACAAATAGTTATGGCAATAGTTGATGGGAGTCGGGGAAGAGGACAACAGTGGAGAGGTTTGCGTGAGGATGAGGTCAAGTTTGTGTGCTGACAGCTTGGATGATGGTCAGGACGAACGAAGGTTGACGATATGACGTAGCAAGGAAGCAATGCTCACCTAAGCCCCGGCAGGCAGCGAAAACAAGGGCCGTGTGCGGACGGAGATGGAAAGAGTAGGTAACAAGGACGACAAAGAGGTTGGTTCCGCAAGATGGAGATGATTAGCTTGTTATGGGATGATGGAACAGAGAGAAAGAGGGAAAGATGTAAACAGAGTTTCCCTGATATATTAGATTGGACTGCCCAGTAAGGCCTTCCTTTCCTTCCTTTACCTTCCCTCGTATCACTCGGCGCTTGTTTTCAGCAGCTGCGGGCTTTGTTTTGTACGATGGCGGATGGCTCAGCTTGCGCTGGGAAGCGGGGGCGCAGGCTTCCCAGAGCTCCCGTCGTCCTATCGCGAGCCCCGCAGCCGCCGGCGCACATGCCTCCAGTCGCACCCGTCGCCTGTCGCCTAGTGGTTTGGGTACCTTAGTCGTTGTTGGTAGTGCTGTTGGTGGGGCACCTGCCTACCTAGGTACGTACCCAGTCCGTCGACCTCTAGGGAAGCAGGGCCTTGGCTTGCTCCTTCGGGGTCCTTACCGGGCTCTTCTAAGGAAGACCCTGATTCCCGTTCGCTCGCCGAGTCGACAGCAAGATGTAGGTACCTAGGTAGGTATTATGTAGGTAGGTAGGTAGTCAGCCGCATCTCTCTGTCCTTAGTATTATCAACGCCGGGGAAATATATGACCAGCAACCGCCATGCCGGGAGCACTCAGTTGGCCATCTACAGCGCCGATCCGACGCCCAATGGAGAGAAAGAACCCAACGGTGCCACAACACCACGCACGACTCAGCAGACGGCCATCGCCGAGTCACAATCCCACTTGTGCCCCTCAATAGCGGTATATTGGACACGTCGATCCCCAGCCATGAGACGCTGCCGTCAATAACGAGCGGTATATCCCTGGGGACAAATAATCACTGCTATACTACCTACAGAGCCAGATCGATTTCTTTGTCGCTATCACCCTGGGTTTCACCTGGCTTGCTCGTTAACAACACTGCCGCCGTATCACTTCCGTCAGTTCCGTCCGCGAGGGGGCGGCAACGCATTGATTCACCATACTTCGACTCAGACAGGGATTTCGCACGGTAGCAGGTAATTTCCCAAAGGCCTGATCCCGTTGTCGGACTGACTTGACCAGCTCCGACTCCGACATGGCGGTAAACACCCGGGCCCCACCTGTCCCCGAGACCCGCTCGCCAGCGCCGTCCGGGGTCTCGGTGCGGATGGCCACGACAAGCACCACAATCTGGAGCACTGCCATATATGTAGCTCCATCTTCCGTCACGGGGCGGTTGACGGCGCCGTCTCGTATGGCCGTCCAGTCGTGAAACAAGAAACCCGGCCGTATCCGATTCTCTGCCGCAGCAATGGCGACTTCTTATCCGCCGTGGTATTCCCTTCCTTTAGCTAGCTCCAGGACCGTTCTGATGCTGACTTGGTTTGCGATTCTAGACTGTCAACTGATCCAACTAGTTGACGCGCATCTGCAGGCTACGGCTTCTTCCTCGCAAACCGCATAGCCTCAATTTCGGCCATGACGCGCCCAGATACATCACATGCCGACAGGGCGTATTTGAAGGTAGCATATGAAAGGCAAACGGACTTCGACGGTACCATCCTAGAAGCCTTTTCAACGAAATTGAGAAGAAAGGACGATGGCTGCTTCCTGTACCCCGAACACGAGGCGAAATGGTGCAGCTAGCATGCAACAACGGAAGACTACGGCCAGAATGGGCAACTCCCCCATAAGCCACCGGCCGCAGGGCATCGTGGTGCGAACCTAACCCCCCCTTTCATGTTTCTCTTCGACTTTCGACTAAACCTGGTGAGGTGAGACATCCCCTCCGGGTGTCGTCATGGATCCTAATATAATATACGGTTTCGTTGGGGGCCGCATCACGCAACGCACCATGGGACCGGTGGCTTTACACCCTCCAGCCCTCTTCCGTTTCATTTGCGGCGCAGTCCGTCCCCTGCCTGGACCTAATAGACCGAATCAACCTACAGCGCCGCGCACTCGCGCGCATACCCATCCATACCTTTGTAAGTGTACTTGCCCCCCTTCAGCCGCAGAACCGTTGGGGGCAGTGCGTTTCGACCAGCTCGGCGTCATCACTCTATCATCCAACCAAGCCAGCTGTAGGATCGGCCGGTGTCCAACGCGTACTAGCGCTGACAGCGCCATGCTTACATCTCGGTCGCCATTCGGGGCACGCTGGGCGACCACCAACGGAAGGCCGTCGCTCGCAAAGTGTAAAAGGGGGGGATTGGTTTTCTCGAATTTGGGGGCCAGACCGGCATCCGAATCCTTGCGCCCTCTCTGCATCTTTTTCCAGCGGCCACCCCCTCTCACCTCCCTACCCCTTTCGTCCAGACGGTTGCATCGCCCTACGAGAGGTATAATGTGTGGGAATGCGGAATGGGATGAATTCCATGGATTGCATGCTTTTGGGTGGGCTAGGATTGGAGGTGTAGCAACGGGTACCCTACCTGTCAGATGAGATTGGACAAACCAAACTAAAAGCTGGGCCTCCGGGGAAATGGAACCGAAACTCTGGGAGTTTCTTTCTCACACACCCTCCATGAGGGGGGATGGAAGGTGTCAAACGTCAGACTCTCTCCCTTCCCCCACCCTCTCGGAGCCTCAGAAGCGTCCCGACGCCATCGAGACTGATGGCTGACATGACGGTTAGCGCCAGGGCGAGCCTCTTGAGCCGCACGGCTCAGGGTTCGCGGGATGCCCCCGGGTTTTCGGTCGCTGGAGAAATCTGACACGTCGGGCTTTGTGGGTGACAGGCGGCGGTGAGTGGTCGGTCTTGCAATTGACTTTGTTGCAAATCGTGGACCTCCCTCACCCCCCCCCCCCCCCCCCTTTCCCCTTTCCTTTTTTTTGTTTTGTTTTCTTTTTTGTATCTTCCGACATCGTCTGTCAAGTTCATAGGGCCGGAATCTCCGCTTCTCATTTGAAGACGCATCGAGTGCCTGGTGGTTTCGCCTAGGCGGCCGTAGGCGCTTCAGTGGTTGTCTCTGGCGGCTACTCCTGGCGCTTAAGTCGCCACTGAACGGCCTCGGGCTTTTCGAGCGCGAGTAATTGGATTAACAAGAGGTCTTGAAACATGAAGCAAGAGCTGTTCAGTTGGGACAAACTCTACACGACAAATGAAAGATGATTTAGCAGCAGTAACACATTGGTATCAATATACAGTTATCAATATGTGATCATGATGGGTCATTAAACCTCCGCCTTATGCCAGACCGTGTGTGCCAGTTCTATCCCTCTATGATATGCCTGTTCATTTTGCTTCATTCTTCCATCATACGCCAAGATAGTAAGCCCAGAAGCCCGCAAAGACACCTTCGCACAGTGCTGATACAACATGTTGTAAGGACATAGAGCAAGTAAAAAAGGTATCTAGTTCTGCAAAATCAAACAAATTAACCGAAACCTCAAGCGCTTGACATGCCAAAAGATATCTCGGGAAAGAAGCGCGCGCGCGTGTGTGCTGAACAAGGTTGGTGGAAGAGAGTGCGTTGATGGGTTAATCACTCCTCGTCTTCTCCCTCGGCGTCTTCGTCGGAGCAGGTAGCGACGACAATCTCCTTGCGGCAGGACGAGACATTGCCGCAACTACCAACGCCTTTTCCATTGCCTGAAGAGGGGCCAACTTCACCCTTGAGTGGGTTGATGAGCTCCCAGCCGCCAGGAGCCTCGGTCTTTCGGACGACGTAAACATCAGGGCTCGACGCCCACTGTGTAAGAGTCGAATCGTTTTCATTGCCAAAGTGGACCACCGGCTCCTTGCCGTCCGCCGCGCGCTCGAGATGACGCGCGACGTGTTCCATACGCTCATCCCAGGCCTGCGGTCCGTTGAACTCGTGCCCACAGTCGCTGGCAGGGCAGCGCATGTAATGCGGCAGGTCGCAGCGCGTTTGTTCCGCGTCCGCTTGGAGGTTTTTGAGATGGTCGTCCCAATCCGGGGTAGGTTTCTTCTGCTTTTGGGCCTTCCGGACATGAGGAGGAACGTGCATACGGCGAACGTGTTGCGTGTAAAGGTCCTTGCGGTTGAAGATGGCGCCGTTAGGCAACGCAGGTAGTGTCGGCATGGCGTGACAGGAAGAGGAGGAACGCCGACTGGTCGGAGGATTGGTGGTCTTGGAGCAGCCATCCTGGACACAGAGCCAGTACTGGAGGGCAAGATGCTGCGAGCTTACGTGGCGTTTCCACTCGTTCTTGCTAGCAAAGGTGGATGGACAACCGGCATAGTTGAAAACGCACACGAAAGGGCGGGTGTGGTGTTGCTTCATGTGCTTCTGGTACGCGTTCTCGTCTGAAAAGGAGGTCTTGCATTCAGCGCAAAGAATCTTTGGGTTCCGTGTGGATGAGATGGCCGCGTTGGGCCGAGTTGAGGGCAGACCCCCGGTGTTGCTGTTGATCCTTGTTCTTTTCCTTTCCTGAGGGGAGTCTGGATTGTGCGCCTTGGCTCTGGCACCGGTGTTGCGGGAACGCTTCCGGGTATGTTGCTTCGGCTTGTAGTCCAAATCATCGTCATCTTTGAGGCGAACATCGACCTCAAAGGGACTCTGTTCGCCCCTATTTGTGTCGTGGAAGCTTTGTTGATACGGGCACTCCACAATGGGAAACTCCTGCTTTGTGATGGCTTCGGGGGCTTCAGGTGTAATATGTCGAGACGAGAAAGCCGATTGTAGCGGGATGCCGGGCATATCAGAGTCTGAGGAGCAAAAGCTGAAGGACCTGCTGTTGTCTAAAGCATTCGGTGTTATCTCGTTGTCGAATATGGCTTGAGAGATGTTCACCTCGTGAGGACTGACAAAGGAGGCACCCCGTGTGCCAAGACCAAGTAGCGTATGGGATCTGTACTGCTGGGTCTCCCAGTCGCCGGTGTATTGCTTGTGTGGCATGAAAGGGGAAGTGGCGGAGCAGTCTGGGGGAGTTGCGGGGAGGACGTCGCTTTCCGTAAGTGGGCTGTTGGAATCACTGCTTGATAGCGTCTGCTGAGAACAGGGAGAGCCATGCCTTCGCTGTGAGGCTGGAGGTAGCGCAATCTGTCCTTGGGCCGGGTGGCCTAGGTTATGAAGGGCTTGGGCGTGTTGGGGGACGAAGAATGCTGTTCGTGGCCCATCAATGTATTGTTGAATCTGATGAGTCTGGTTCACTGGCCATGAGGGCTGGGAGTAAGATGCAAGCCTTGGGTCGATTAGGGTGGTGGATGGGGTTGGAGTTGTCAACGATTCGAGGTAAGAAATGGGCATCTGGTCAAAGTTCTGTTGCCCGCAGTATAGCTGTTCGTGGAGAGGATGTCCTCCTTGGTCATGTGGGTGAAAATATGCCATGTTGTGAGTTTCTTCCAGAGGCCGATTCCCCAAGTAATGTACAACCTATTGCTCGGGTCAAAGAAACAGATGGTAGAGTACGTTTTCGAGATAGTGCGGCGAGAGTAGGTGCAGAGTGAGGGGTTATAGGGCAGGACGAGAGCAAAGGCTTCGAAGCTAGGATGAGCGGCAGCAGAAGATTAGATGATATAATGGAAGGGATGCCAAAGTGTGCGAGAGAACAAGGTCTGCCTTTAGATATGGGTTGAACATGGAGAGACATAACGTCGCCGTCAGAGACCTGCCAGTGTGGCGATGCTTGGTGTATATAAGTGCAATAGGTAGACTGGCAGACCGGCGAGAATGGAGTGCGCCAGGGCGGTTGACTGGGCTCTCCAGGAGCAGAAAGCTTCGGGGGAAGGGACGGGACCCCATCGAGAAGAAGATACGTACATGCAGAGCCGCAAAGGTGGGGACAGGAAGCTGGCAGCAGAAAGCCAGGTGTGAAGGAAGAGGCAAAGATGTGCGGTAGAAGGGGCCAGGGTCAGGCGCTGCGGGCGAGCAGATACACACCCCTGACGCCCCAAGGCTGCTGCAGGCAGGGTATATGGATGGCGTGGATTGGCCCCCATCAGCACCTAGTGTCGAGTGGCTGCAGAGATATCTGAATAATTTAGTACAGGTAGGTCGTATCCGGTCGCTTCTGTGGGCGTGAAGTGTACGCGGACCACACCATCTTGCCTACCTACCAGCAGGGGGCAGAAGTGAACGGCAGTGGGTGAGAGGAGCCGCCAGGGCTATGCTCTGGTCTGCCTATTTCGACTCCACGACCAACGAGACGGGAGGGGTTGGGCTTGTCTCCTCTGTGCTGGTCTCAAGCATGTCTCTCGTGGTCTCCAGGCAGATGCGGATGGATGCCTTGTCGTTGGCGAATCAAGTATTGCCTCGAGTGGCCGCCGCCGCCAGCCGTGCCAGTCCCGGTGCATCTACACTAGGTATGTGCAATGTCAGTGTATGCCAGATCAAATTAGCCCAACAGTGAAGCATCCATCAATCGAGGGCCGTGAGTTCTCGATTGCCACAGCGGCCGCCTCTAGGATGTGCCCAAGGATGCAACGCCAACGTCACCGTCGATCGATCATGGGAATAGTCGGATTGGCTTGGTTTGGCTACAGCCATGGCTTTGCTACCTGAATGGAGCCGATGTTGCTGCGCAGAAAGTAGATGCATTCCAGGTAGACCTGAGCCAGGGAGGGTGCGTCCGTCTGAAGAGTTGGATGGAGTAACCGCCCGGTGTACAGAGTTGCCCAGGGTTTTATCGGGCCAGGCTAGGTAGGTAATAACAGGACTCCTGGCTCCTCGGCTGGGGAAATGATTTGCCTGTTAGCATTATCTGGGGATTGATGTGGTCGGTCGACAAAAGGGAGAGTGAAAGGAGAGGAACGGACAGAGCAGCCGGCGGAGGCCAGAGGAAGTTGGGGCTTGGAAATGCAGCTATGCTACCTACCAGCTACCTGCCTAGGTAGGTACGGTAGGTAGGTAGGTACAGTACCTAGGTAGGTACGATGGGAAGGAATAGGTAGAGGTAGGTAGGTAGGTAGTCAGTCGATGCATCGTCTCTGCTATGATTTCTCGCAACACGAGCCGCGCACCAACGAGGCAACCACAGGCTGACTAGCGCAGTTGCGTCGAGAGAAGAACATGGCTGACTGGGCAAGGCATACGGAGTACCTACCTACGAATACCTGCGTATGTAGGTATCTGTAAACTACCTACCAGGTACCCACCTACTAGGTACGTACCTCAGTGGACACCCCCCACTGTCCAGCCCAACGGCAGGGTGGGTATGCGGATGTGGAGTCGGGACGAACAGACGCCAGTCCCGTCCCGTACCCGACGCAGCAGTGTACGAAGTACCTCCGACGGATACGGATACCGTACTCCGTACACTGCCTGCATAGATAGGTAACGCCCACTTGCTTATCGGACCCCGTTTGGGGTTTTACCACCTAAACCAGGTGATTGCTTGTACGGTGTCTTAGTGCCGAGTAGCAAACCACTCCATAGTACCTACCGTAGGTATATAGGTAGTATGTACTGTAAATTACCTATCCAGTACATAGGTAGATGCAATCATCATCAACAGCAGGGGACGTTCAGCCACATGGCACTGCCACCTACCTACGTCGTACTGAACTAAGGTACGGCTACGGGGCGGTGCCAGTCAGCCACTGGGCAGTAAAAGCCAAACGCGACATCATATCCCAAGGTCCGTCCCGCAACTCAAAGTTCCCACGCTCCCAGCCCTAGGTTAGGCACTTTGTTAGAGCACCTAGCCCGCACGATATATACACCGACCGTCCTGTTGGTTTCTATAAGCGCGCGCCGTAGATAGCGCGCACGCACGCACGCACACACACTCCGAAGTTGGTACATCCCCAGGCGGGCTGTGTCTGGCAGATGTACTACGGAGACAGGTATGCACATACAAAGCAGTTTACACCGTTGGCGCCCGGGCATAAAACTGGACAAAGGCGAGATCTACCAACAGTCATCTAACACTACCTCGTATCTACCTAGGTACCTAGGTAGGTACAGTAGGCAGGTACGTACCTGGGTAGGTGATTGCCAGGAACACACAGACAGACACACACCGCCAAGGTACCTACGTACCGGTCATTTGGTTTTCTGGTCCTCGATAGACACCTACCTAGGTATTTACAGGTAGGTACCTAGGTAGGTAGGTAGATACCCTCGTGGTCTTCTTTTGCAGTGATGGCGTGACGGTGGTACGTATCCAAATCCCACACCAGCAACCGCTCTGCTCCCTTTGGCGTCCGGGATCCTTGCCATAGGTAGGTAGGTAGGTAGTAGCCATCCCTGAAAGGCCTGCATCTTCATTGCTCCTTGGCTGCTAACCTGCCAAGTACGAGAAACACTACGGATACCATAGGTACGAATGTATGTACGCTCTTCGCGTCTTCTACTCCCGACCCATTGCGGATACACTACCTAGGTATCCGTAGATGGCTGCTGGACTTCGTATATGTACTTTGTCCGCACGCAATCAGCATTCATGCTACGCTGCTACGCTGCCACGCCGTTGAATCCTTGATGGCCCGCTTTCTCCAACCCCCCTGCAAGCCCCAGACCAGCCAACATCCCAGCACTTAGCAGCTTTCGACTTGACACTAGGTAGGCATGCTAAGCGTACATATGGGGGGGGCGGAAACCATGGCATGTCCCTCTCGGCCTTACCTGTCGTCGATCAGTTATCGGGATTCGACCAACAGCATCGACAACGATTACCAATGGCAAGCGACCTCGGACTTTGGAAACACCCCGCCCATCCCGAACCTGCTTCCGGGCTACATAGATATAGGTAATTACTACGAAGATGTAACTCGCTCCTCTCTACATACGAGTCTCTGGAACAAGGATCGCATGCCCCCCCCCCCCCAGAGGCCATTGGACGGCGGCAGAGCCAGGGCTGAAAGCATGGTCACTGAGCGGCCATAATACTTTCCGGACCACAGCTACACCATGTCCATCTTTCGATAATTTCCTTTCCGAGGCTAAACTCCGTTCGATCCCTGGTAGCTGCATCCTTGTAAGGATAGCTTGGCCCGCTTTGAGCACATGGCGCACACACGCCATGACATTACGCATGCAAGAAGACTTGGGCATGCTGAGCGACACCTATTCTCCCTCTTGTCTCGCAAGGTTCACCAATGTCTTAATCTCGCCGACATCTTCAATCTCGAGTAGGCAGGGTTGCAAATCCACGCATCTGTCAGATCTTGACTTACCCACGCATGTCTCGAGACTTAACCCGGCGACCCCAGCAACGTCGACCACGTGCGTTCCCACTACCTAATTAGTAGTACATATAATTGCTCAAGTTGCACAGACGGACCACCCTGTGCGGGTCGCGCGGCAAGTTTATTCTTATACTCACGACTGCGCGCCGAGACCACTCGACCTATATGATACATATCCATCTTAGTCGACACACAGCAGTCAATTGCTGGTTGGGTATCGAGATCCTGAGACCTCAGTTCGTCATTCCCCGGCCCCTTGCTTCAAGCATCCGCAGACCACGAATGGAACAGGTTTTGGATTTCTCCAGCCATCTTCCGCCCAGTACGGCGGGTTCGTGTTGGACGCGCGCCACATCAAGCGACCTCTGAGGGTCTTGTGGAAGGAACATGGGCATTCTCGGAGAAAACCCGCTGACCCGCCAGACCGCCGAATCGAGACAATGCGTCCGTCAGTGCCAATCCCGACTCGTCGATAACGGCATGCGCATCGTCGGGTACTGTCCTTTGCACGCGACGCAGACTTGGCATTCGGGATGCCCGAAATTAGGCGATTTTCTTCAGAGTTTGAAACGCAACAAATACACCCCGTGGTGACCTGTACATGGTCGAATTAAAATGGCCGGGATGCAGTTAGCTCTTGAGCCAGGACACACACGACGGCATCAGTTTACAGCTCTTTGGCCCATCTTGCAATAGAGCGCCGACCTGGACCGAAGCTCTCAACATCTCTCGTTGGGTTTGTTGGACGCAGATCTGAGTGATCCACCACAAGGGTTGACAGGCAGCAACCAGTATTATGCTCAACTCGATATGCAGCCTAAATTGGGAAGATTCCTCAGCAATGGGCCCGTACACTGTATTTCAACGCAAAATCGACATTCTGTCTCTGGGCTGGAAGATGTTGAGCGCCCGACCCGGAACGTGGTGTCATGATCTGGGCTAACCTGCCCAGCGCTCATTGCGCCGACCACGCTTCGTTTGTCGATATCCTGACGCCCCCCCCCCCCCCTCCCATCAATCCTAAAATCTGCGTGTTCGTCCTCGTCATATCACCGCAGCACTATGCTTTAGCTGGAACTTGAGCCACTGTGACTGCTCAGCCGCACCAAGCCATCACGCGAACGATCTATTGCTGATGTTGCCCCCCTCCCACCCCACACACCAATCTGTGGGAAGTAAGCCCGGCACCACACGAGGACCGGGGAAATGAGAAGGAAACATGCATGGTTCATATCTCGACCTCCCTCACGCGTATCTTGTCTTGTGTACAAATACATCATCCCTGCCAGGCCTTGTTCTGTGCTTCACCCCTCCCACGCCCCTTTTGCGGGGGTTATACCCCGGGCAAGACACACATCACCCCCAACGGGTCGATGCCACTTTGACGGTCGAGCAGAACCATGGTTCTTGCTTTCAATGGGACGAGGGGGGAGGTCCTACAAGTCCCGTAATGCGCAGGGCGTAGGAGCGCTGGGGAAAGAAGTCAGCAGGCCACGGATTCAAGGCGGTGATGGGAATCCGGGTGGGCGGGGGAGTTGGCAGACCGATTGCTAGAGGACGAAGCAGCGTACGACGAACGGCACCCGCTTCCCATTCAGCCAAACAAGTAAACTCCTTCTCAACGCGGCTCCCAGACAAGAGGACAAGCACGGCCACCCAATACCCCGTACCTCGGGTTGCTACCTGCCAAAGAGCACGCACATAGCCCAAAGGCGCACCGGCGCGCGGCTAAATCTCCTGTCCTGCTGTTACCTCCTTCTTCTCCAATCCTTCCCTCCTCTGAAACCCGCAACCTCCCTGCCCCTCGGCGACCTTGGGCTTTCCCGCCCCTCGGGGACTAATGACCCCCCCTGCGGCGGCCGCTCGGTGGGGCCTGGGGAGTCGAATGGCCTCGTGGCAAGTGGCCGGGGGTGGGAGGAGGGGCAGGGCGGACTGATCTGTGGTTTCAAGGGCTCCGCTCACTTTTAAACAGCTTGCAAAGGTCTGACGAATGCTTACACGACATGTACCAAACGCCGAGTAGCAGCGTGGGTGATCAATACTGGCAAACGCTGACGGGTACACTTTGCTTCTTATCTGTGTCTAGGTACTATATAGTAAAGGTATGTTGGAAAGACTGGAAATACAGCCAAGGATCCGTTGTGGATTCCGTAGCCTAGCCAAAACCCGTCCGTGGAGGGCTGCGGGACCCTTCCCGCGTAGCCTTCCTGCCATCCGGCGTTGGGACTCCCCCATGTCCGTCATAACAAAGCATCAGCGTAGCTAAAAGCTATTACAGGGGATATCATTGCTATCATGTCAATCATCACATTACAACCCTCTACGCCAAGTTCTTGGTGGAACGATGGGCTTCTTTCTTGTCCCGGATCGTGACACATTGAACTTCGCAGTTATCGCAACGCCTGTGGTTGCAGTCGATGCAGTTGTCATTCAGCTTACAGTCGGCGTCCCATTTGCATGCGCACTGTAGAAGTGATTTGTTAGCGAGGACTCACCGCGTCATATGACAATAACGACGGTTACTTACGCACAACCACCTGTACGTTCGCATGCGCTTAGGTTCATTTTGGTCATAGTCGTTGTCGTCGTCATCGACCAGCCTCCTCTTTCTCGTCTGGCAGATTGCAGTCTTAGGGGTGTCGCCCCCGCCCTTCTGCGTGTCGATGACAATGGGGCCCTCGTCGGCCGATTCCGCGTCGCTGGAGTCATCCGGAGACCCGGTGAGATCAACCTCGGGAAGTTCTGGATCAACAGCCACCCAGTCTGAATGTTCCTTCTTGGGTTGGTTGTTCCGGCCTGCGTAGTGGTCGTCGATATGGTTGAACCTCCCGGCCCAGGCGGTGACACCCCTCTCAGGGACTTCGACAATCTTGCTGCAGAATCCACACCAGAATCTGGGCTCGCCGTTGCGTCCGACGCGGCACTTCTCGAGCGCCTTGTCGACCTGCGAGGCATCGTTCATCTTATGTTCCTTTGCAAGGTGGCTGCGGAAGGTCTCCCGGCGGTGACAGACCTTCCCGCAGCTTTCGCTCTCATTATCGGCCCGCTTCTCATGACATTTCCACATCTCCACCTGGAAGTGCTGGCTGTTCTCGTGGCGCTTCCAATCGTTCTTGCTGCCAAACCTTTTCTTGCAGTTGGAAAACGTGCACCCATACGGCTTTTCATGGCGTTTCATGTGTTTCCTATCTCTTCTTTAACGCTGGGTTATCACAAGGCATGGTATAGATTGCTTACTTGAGCTCACACTTTCGGTTGAAGCCCTTTTGACAGCTAGAGTGTGGACATTGGTGTTGGTTGTTGCTAACTGTGCTAGGAGCTGATGCGGGTTTCTGAGGGGCGGCTTCTGTCTGTTTCTTGAGAAATGTCTCAATGACATTCTTGGGCAGTTGCGAAAGAAAATCAAACATGGCTTCTTGGCTCTTGTTTTGCAGGAAAGAGGGAGACTGGTTCGTCGGCTGCTCCCCTTGTTCGACAGGCTGTTTCTCCCCGCTGGATGCGGCCAGTCTTTGATGAGCTGGAGCCCTGATAGCGGCATCACAGTCCATGCTATCTGCTAGAGAACCATTAAGAGGCCCGCTCTGGGTTCGTTCTGAAGTAGGGGCATCTCGTTCGCGGTCCAAGCTCAGGTGGATAGGGGTACGCCGATGCTGGTCCGTACGGAATCCATGGGAGCCATCACGCTTCGCTCCAACAACGGCCTTGGGAGACGGAGCTCTCGTGATTTCCTTGGGTTGTACGAACTCGTGGCGTGCAGGCTCATGGAGCAGATCAGGAGTTTGGTTCTGCAACTCAACCTTGGAAGCAGCCATATCTACCTCGGATGAATCGAAGGATGCACCTGATGCTGGGCCATCGGTCCCGGCAAGAGATGGATCGAGGATGAGGTCCATGGGCGTTGACGCTTCTTCTTGAGGAGATAGTTGAATATCCTCAAAAGCTGCCGGCCGGTCGTCCCAGGCCATAGTGCCTGCGCTGTAGGAGTTGAAAAGTTCCTCCGAGCCCACGCCCTCCAAATCATCTTGGGTGTTCTGTTGGAACGAACCATCCTGGGGTCTCTGTGGTGATGATCTACGGGTGTTGTTAGATATCACATCCGATAACAATCCAGTTCAAGAACACTTACTGCAGCGAGTATTCACTGAGATCGTCCTCAGGGCTGACGTGTCGCTGATGCACACGCTTCAGGTGTTGCCTGAAGTTATCCGCCCGGGGCCATATTTTTTCCTTGGTCTGGCATGCGCCAAGGTGACAACGAAACCGCGGGCCTACGTTGCAAACGTCAGGATGCACACTGCCTTTGTGTCGATCAAGGTCGTTCAAAGTGCCAAATCCCTCCTTCCGGGTACATCCGGAGACATTGCATCTGAAGGCTTTGCGGTGCCGCTGGTTGTGTTTGCTGAATTTATACGTCAGCGCGGTTGTCCAAGATGAGCACCGCCAGTTCGCAAACTCACTTCAACTCTGACTTGGTCTTGCAAGGGGCTTGGCAGTCCGGGCAGACCAATCTGTTTCCAACGGCACCACCTTGGGACAGGGGAACGGGCGTTGCAGCCATACTGTCCCAGCCCCCATCGGTAGGGGTCATGGCGAAGGGATGAAAGTCCATTATCTGCCCCGAGAGACTCTGGGTATCCTGGCTGCGGTCCACATCATTGAAGACAGATGTGTTTTCGATGCTGTGTTTGGTCCTACTCTCATAACCGGAATCGGAAGGCGGAAACCCCGGGGGAACAGTATCACATTCCGAAGGCAGCGTACTCCGCCAGCCCTGGAAAACGCTGTTGTTTCGTGGCTGGCTACCCGGCGCAAGTGCTTGTCGGCCTTGCTGAGATGCGTCAAAAATCCCCGAAGGCACCCAAGGCTGCTCCCCGCCATAAAATTCCATCAAGCTCCATGGCATCGGTGCCTTGTGATGGAAGCGCTGGGTCAAAGGCGTCGACATGTTGCCCACGGTCTCTGTGTCCTGGATGGGAACAATGTGGCCTTGCTTTGCGAGATCCATCTCCATAGTGCTGGGCAGATTCGTCATTAACGAAAGGACGTCGTCGTAGTAGCGAAGAGAGGCCAAGGATGAAAGCTCGGACTATGAGTTGCAACGCGCAACTAAATCAAACGTCAGACCGCGGAATACAGAGTAGGCGACTCTGCGGGAAGTTGCACCCATGGCAGCAAGCGCTGGCCCGCACGTTTCACATAGCAAAGTTGACAATACATGTATGTAGTGATGGACGACGGAAGGGAAGGAGGGTAACCAACTCGAGTCCGAAGTCGGGCACGCAGAGCTGTTCTTTTGATCTGGCTTTGGAAGCTTGAAGTTTGAAGCCGGCGTGACCGGGAGAAGGCAACTGGCTACAGAAGGTTTGCCGAAGCGAAGCGGAGTCCGGATGGTCCGAGTCAAGAGGGTACCTAGGTTGATGCAGTCGAGTTGCCGGTCCGCAGTGGGTCGGTCGGTCGGGGCCGAAAGAGGACGGACGACAGACTTCCGGAACTACCTAGGAAGACATGGGCAAACAGGCGAGGTCTTGCAGAAGGAAAGACTGGTGGCTAAGGGATAAAAATGGAAGAAAACCGAAGGTTTTAGTTGGGCGACATGGACATGGAGGGGAGCGAAGGAGACTTGTAGTCATTCGGACGAGGAGGAGGCAGTGAAGAAGGAAAGAGGGGGTGAGGGTGAGGATGAGGATGAGGATGAGGACGAGGGCTCGATGTGACTAATGCGACGAGAGAGGCAAGGTGAGGTGAGGAGCGGTTGTGGGCGGCTCACACTCACTTGAGGGGAGTAGGTACGAAGTACCTAGATGAGGCAGCCATGAGGTCGAGGGCGCAGTCCACTTTCCGCTAGTCCGCCTTGCTTTTGGGGCGATTCTCGGTGAGTAGCACACGTCGAGGGCCGGTGCCGGCCAATCAGCGCCCGGAAAACACTAGGCAGCGATACAAGGCAACCATCGAGGCAACCAGGCGCCCGGAGAATGGGTCGCATTTTTTCCACTTCAAAACATCGACCGCTACCTACCTACCTACCTACCTACCTACCTGGGAGCCACGCCAAATCGCCTCGGTACTCTGAAGCCGATGTCACCCTCAACGAGACCAATCCCATGAGACTCGGGCATGTCCAGAGGAAGATTTACGCCGTTCTCGACCAGCTTGCCTACCCCCCCCCCCCCCCCTACCACTGACTGCAACAATAACTGCTTGCTATCGTGTGTTTTTCTCGGTTTACAAGGTTGCTCGCGTCCGAGCTCTAGGCCGCCAGAGAACACGCCGGCTTCCATCGCAAAGAGTTTCACAGCACCGAGTAAGACTTGACCTGTCGTAGGCTTGCTTATACGTAGCCCAAAAGTTCAGCAACTTTCCCCAAGGCAAGCGGCTGTCTTCGATGGGGTTTGGCTTTTTTGGAGCCAGAAGTCGTGGTCCCCCAACCAGCAGTGAGTGCGAGGCTCGCATATCCGCCCTCACCCGGATTCCACCCACCTTCTACTTGTTGCGCAATCCCGCACGGCATCCTGTCGCATCACCTCTCATGTGATAGAACAACGCAATCATCATCCCACACCAAGCTTTTCGAATGAGCAACCGAACCTCAGCATACGATGTGTCATTTCTTCAAATGTCGGCTTCCGATGTCCCCTCACTCTCTAGCTTTGAACCTTTCCCGCGCTTGCAGACTCACTTCCGAAGGGCCTGCCTCTTCTTCGTTCAACCCCTCCAATACTTGAGGGAATCTGCATCGTTTGGCTGCCGGATGGTCTGGCAAGCGGGGCCTTGTCCCCTGTTGTACAGTCTTGCGAGTGTGTCTCTTTTGCCCAAAACAAGATTTGGCCTTGCAAGATGGACATTTGAATCCGCGCTGCGCTGTGGTATGCCCGATTTATGTTCTTGATGGCAGGGTATGGTGAGAACTTTTTCAACAACCAGGGCACTGTTCGGCCGTATCTTTAGTTTGGGCCTTTTGCCTCGTCTGACGTGCAGGATATCCGGTGTTTGCTCTGCGCCAAGGAGGAGCTTACATATCAGCTAGGTAAACCCGCCTATCGGGCCGCTCCGCAATATGCGAGTGTTTTGGGTCCTGAACCAACGGCTTAAGCAATTGGGCAGTGCAGGAATGATCCTCTCCACTGTCGATCGGATTCAACGTCCATCGTGTGACATGGTCCAGAAGTTACAGCCCAGCATGGGAAGAGAGAGAGAACAAGATGAAGCCGGTCGTGTTGACCCGGCAAGGTCCTGGAGGCCAATCTAAACAGTCCTTATGTGACCAAATCAGCCTTTAGAGGACGGCGCGCGTTATCTATGACATGGTCGTGCAATCATCCATACTGCATTGGCCCTTATTAGCACCAAACTTCCAAAGGGCAACCTGACACGTCGTCACCTTTGCAAAGTGCTTTCCTACTAACGCCACGAGTACACATCTTCCTCAGGAGCCAGAACACAGAGTGAATGTCCCTCGAAGCGGCGGTCGACGTTTCCGATCCAAAGTTGAAGAGCCACTTTGAGAGTGTGAAAATGCTGACGCAGTTCTTCCGTTATGCGCATTGATTGTTGCCACTAGCGGGCTTGAGACGGCAGCCAAGCTTCACGGTATCTCGAGGGAAAGAATATGGTAGTTCCATCCGTATCTACCATCCGAGCAGGGGATCTGCAGTCTCCTCTCCCGGGGATGCACATTCGACACCCCCCCATTCGACATAAGAGACTAAACTTCATATGGGTGCTGTTGAAGCCCGCACGAGATAGTTGTTGAGCGAGGTTGCCCCCCACACCATGTCCAGGTCTGCATGGTATCCTCGCAAACCGACATCTCATCGATGCACAACACCATCAAGTTAGCCAGGGACGTACACTGCGCCCAGGTGGCCAGACGTCTTGGTGACCTCGAGAATGCTATTTACGCTCGGCTGCATATTGGTCTTCGAAACTACCCCGTGATGGTTACCGTGGTCTGTAAGCCGAGGCCACAAAGTGAAAATCCTATAAAGGCTGGGCAACAGACCAGAAGTATGTGCTTCATTGACGTTGAGATTCACTTCCGAACACTGACTGGCAACGGTTGTGTCAAAAAGCATCTGACAGCCCGTCCTCTACATATTTTTTTCGAGAGATATAGATCAGACTATTAAGCCTCGTCGCAGAAGACATCGCCGCAGAACCAAATGTAAGTAGCTTTTGCATGTACCTGAACAGCTTTCGAACCCCCTGACTGACCATAGTCCTGAGCTGATTACAAGAAAACAGCTTCTTTCACAGCCTATTACCAACACCGCCCAACACATCCCTTGGATCACTCTGGAAACATGTGTGACTGGGAGGAATTCCTCTTCACTTGCAACCACTCGATTGTACGGCTGAAGTCGTACTGTCACTTCGCTCGCAACGACCCGAATCACCAGTGCTTCGGTGTCAAGGTTCTCCGCAACTCGTGGAGCCAGAGCGTGCCATGTGACAATTGCATATCGGCCTGGCTGGCCCAGGATAACCCGAGTTTCGCCGCCGGACTCAACAAAGGGGAATATGTTGGCGGCCAGAGCCGCCGTCGTTGAAAAGGGGGCCAGCAGCCGATGGCTGCGGCGTTGGTCCACGACGATGGCAATCTTCCTTCTATTTCTCTATTCATGGAAAGAGAATCTCGCTTGCGCAATCCCCCCCCCCCCCCCCCCCAAAAAAAAAAGGGAAAAAAAGAAAGCCGACACTTGAGCGGTTGGTTTGATGATCGAATGGTTACATTTTTCAATGTCTAATAAGTACTGGCATACGACCGGCGTCTCACTTCATGTAGTGATATGGACCTTTGGCGGGCGGTATTGCATAAAGAACTGGTGTGGACCTGGGCAGATGGGTAGATTGCAATTATGATTATTCTGTATGCAAAGTTCTTGTGCCTTTCTGGATTCAAAAGCCTGCGGCGAGCGCCCTATGGTTGTAGCAGGTATGGGCGGCAAAAATGGTGATAAATGTATCTCGATTCTTGTACACATCAGCCAGCGGGTACACATACTGTAATCGTGCTGAACCTGACACGGAGTGACGTGAGAAGCGATACAGGTATGGAGTTCTCATCGGTCTCGTGAACTGGTGAGTTATGCTAAACAACAGGGCGCTGGGTTGAGCGGATCTATGAATTTGGTTGGCTCAGTCTGAGTTAAGGGACATCATAGGGTCCTTTACCTACGTAGCTTCGGGTAAGATAAAACGGCTATTGGAGTGATGAGGCTCACAAGTACACCCAAATATTTACTTGGGATCGTGGTTGGCGTAGCATCCCTTGGAAGATTTGTGGGACAATATACTATGCAGTTTCTGATCTGACGTAAACAGAGAGTCGTCTGTCTTCCCCAGTCCCGTGTTTCGAGACGTTCATGAACCAACCTATATTGTAGTATGACCGGATGACAAACACGGCAACGGGCATATGCACAACACTTCGTAAGACGTGATAACATAAAGACTACGCATTACCAAGACGGCACTCTGAAACATCGGGACGGGAGCTCCTTCATGTAAACAAGACCAAATCCCCGGGGAAATAGACTCAAGAGTCTAGGCTCAGGCTTTTGTCCATTGAGCATCCCCTCACTGAGACTAGAACAGATGACGCAAGACTGTTACCCATTCAGACACCAGTAAACAGGTCACCTCGAATCAATTCCTGCGGCTCGCATCCGATTTCAATTGTTGAGCCCAACAAGGAGGTTCTCATTGGTTCGATGAGATGTTTACAATTGAATCCGGTAGCTGTGAAAGGAAACTCAAGGCCGATGGTCAATCTAGCATTAAGTGCAGAGTGTAGGAACGTCATGCTACATTGGTGACATCGCATGAGACCGTCAGCTATCGTACATCGAACGATATGTTGAGAAATGCTGCAGGGGCACATCGCCCTTGGTTAGCTTCGATGTGATGGTCTGCAAGACGCACAACGACTGCCAAAAGGCCGTGACGTGTGACCGCAATACTAACATCAAAATCAATATTGGTGTTTCCTCCAAGGAGGGCCAGAACGAGAAGGGCCGGAGGATCGCAATCTTTGGTTCAATATCACTGCCGCAGAATAGACTCACACTATGTGTAATGACTACACTTGCTCCCGGCAATGTACCAAGCTCAGATGAGCGAATGAAAGCAATATTTGAGATTTCATTCTCCTCTAGGTACCAATTACTCCAACTTTCTCTCCGTCATCTCGGAACTGGGCCACTATTCCTCCTGCCCTTCACTCCGTGTTTGTAGCTCCTGCGACGCGACCTACAACGTTGTAACGCTTGGAAAAGAAGGTGATCCAGTCGTTGAGCACGCCCTTCTCCTTGTCGGGGAGGTCCTGCCACTCAGGGCTGACATCCTCGGCCTTTGTTGAGGTCATGCCCAGAGCGCGGGAAGCATCCTTTCCAGCAAAGACTGCCTGAATATCAGTATCCATACCACCACCTTTGGCTTTTGTGAGCCATTTTGGGACTCACCGTTGTAGGAACCTCCTGGTTGGTAGGCCTTGTTGCCCGTCACGTCATAGACAATACCCTGGTGTGAAAATGTTGGATACTGCCTACAGTGTTCTTATACGTTTGATCTTACCTTGATCGCGACGTATGTCTTCCCATTGGGATCCGAACCTATGATGTTGTTAGCGCTACCGTCATCGAGTAAGGTAAGTTGACGATAACATTTGCATATAAACAACATAGTTATAGAACATAACAACCGAACACGATTTCAGATCGCTTCGAGTCCTTCAATAGCGACTAAACCAGTCCTGATTTGTTCAACCCTGACGGCCAAGCTCCTATTGTTGAGGACACACCACAATGACCGAATGATCTCTCCAACGCACATACCAACCACCCAGAACCAGATACAAGCCGCTCGACAATTTTCGCTCAAGGATTAAATGAAAAGACACGACATCTTAGACGGAAGTAAATACAACTTACCATCGGCCTTTGCCAACTCCTCGAGTGTGATGGGATCGTCCTTGGGGGGAGCGAGTTCGACAGGGACCTTAGGCTCGAATCTTCCCGCCATTTTCTTGGGGTTCGATGAAATACAGATGATATTGATTATCGGTACCGAGTCGCAGATTCGGGGCGTCAGGTACAAGTGGCAGGGTTGGAATGATCTTATCTCTCTTACAAAGACGGTGGTGAATAGAGGGAAAAGAAGCTTGACATTTGCCCCTCTGATGCCCGAGCTTCCCCACGATCCAGGTGGGGGCCCCTGCGGCATGCCCGGGTGAGCCTCGGAGTAAGCGTTCTCTTTGATTCGCTGCGCATCATGACACGGACCCACAATAGCAAAGAGCTCTGGTCTTTGCGACGATTCCGATCTTCCATTAAATTTGGTGGAATAAATACGTCACTCGCCGGACAAGAATCGCACAAATACCACCAACCATCACAGACAGCATCTACGAAGCTCGTCCCACGACTAATCCAGATACGTCTATAAAACCCCAACACGATTCGTGTCTTCGATTGGTCTCGACGATGGCAGCGTCGCGCATCGCGGCATTAAGGGCCATTGGCCCGTGCCGCCGTCAAGTCATCAAACCGTTCACTGCGTCCTGCGCATCATTACGAGCCGACCCTCTTTCGAGCGCCGCCACTGTATGTAGGCACAAGAGGCAGCAGAGTACATTGAACTCGCCATACAATGGCCCCAAGAAATCTAACCCGTCGGCTCCGCCTCCACCACCGCCACCGTCTCAAACACGCCAGCTTTGGAGAGCAATTTCTTTCCGCTCACTTTTGACTTCGATGAAACCGCAAGGAATGAAGAAGATGTTCAAAGAGAGCCCCGAAGAGCTTATATTAGCCCTAGCTATGTAAGTTGTCCACCATTGTCACCGACTCTGCATTGCCCTGCTGACTGACCTGTGCTCAAGTCTCGCAAGCTTGGCAGGTGTATCCATATACATTATCAAGCTCTATTTTGACTACTTTATGGCCCGTCAATTCACCAAGTACCCCAAGCCAATCGCAAAGTCCCTCCGTCGAGCACTATACTACACCAACATCAGCCCCGACCCGACCCTGGCAAGGAAATACTATAAGCAAGCCTTGGAACAGTGCAACGAGCTTCAGCTAGATCCGTTCTCTGACGACGTCTTGGGCATCAGGATTCAGACAGCCGCTTGGCTTGAGAAGATTGGCAATTACCAAGGAGCCATCACTGTGCTGAATTCAGTACTGAGAGACTGCCTCAAGTGGGTAGAGTGGATGGAGAAGTCCATCGCAGACGGGACAGTGGACAAGTCAGGAAAGCCGCCCACTGTCGTGGCACCGCCTGCGGGCCAACGCCCAATCGTTGCAGAAGACGGCGAAGAGAAGGTTCCCGAGAACCTATGGCGCAAACGCACCCGTTTGCTTGCCAAAGCTGTCGGCACCAGCACCAAACTGGGTGTTCTATACTCTGATGAGCATGTTCTGGAACCAGAGAACGCCCAGGCTCGTTTGACGTGGGCCGTCGAGACTGCCTTGAAGGAGTCACGGCGCCGCCACGAGGAGGGTGTCAAGAAGGAAGAGGGCCCCTGGATGAGCCCAGAGGAAATTGGAGGAGCAATGGAATGTGCGTTGTCGTCTACCACACCACATCGTGACGTTGTGAAGCCTCTGCCGACATTGTACTGACGTTGCGTCGCAGCCCTGGCTCAACACTACGAGTCCAAGTCTCAGTTCCATTTGGCAGTGCCGCTGTTCTTCCATGCATTGCGCCTCTGCGACAGCCCTTGCCATCGAGTTACAATCAGTATGTTAATGCCGCTTCGCCTTCAACTATTCTGAGCGCTGCCCCCAAAAGGTACACCTGGACGTTGCTGACGCTTCATGTAGTGAACAACTTGGCTGCGGCCTTTGCGCAGCATCCTCTCCAGACACCACTGGAGGCCATTCCCAACGCACCTACGACTTCCAGCGCGATGGTCAGCCCTGATATGCCAACGGATCGTGCCGGGTTCCTGGAAGCTGCCAAGAATTGGGCTCGCAACGCTTACTCACATTCCAAGGATATTACGGGCGATGAGCGAACCGAAGAGTGCGACGAGGCATGTGCCGTGGCCTTGGCAAACATGGGTGATATCGCTGCCATGCTGGGAAAGAAGGAAGATGCTAGGAAACGGTTTCAGCAGGCCATGGACATGAGCAAAAGGATCGGCTTGCCTTCGGTTGCGGCCCAGGCCGAAGCCGGACTTGAGAGGCTCTAGAATGTGCCAGCGAGACATACGCCTTGGTTATTCTACACCTTTCTCTCCTGTCCTGGAGATGCCAGGACTTGGGATGCGCCAAGTCGAGACGATATCAGTGCCAATGGCAGAGCCGTTGGTATCAAAGACCCCTACAGTCGCGCCTACGAAGTCCCTGCATAGGGCTGGGACTAGGTAACCAAGACACAGACTTCCCTTTGCTCCTTCATATGATGGCCAGGGTCCTATAGCCTTGGACCGAAATCAAGGGTGAAGCTTTTATTACCCTCCCGGCACCTGCCGTTGGGAATCGACTGGGTTGGCTACGAGGACGGAAAGATGTCATGGCGGCAACTGCGCCACTACACCTTGGTCTTGAACGGCAGCATGCAAGCCGTACAGGAAGCTCGGGGGCCGACAAATTTGTTAGAGCCACCAGCTACTTGAAATGTCGGTGGCGGTGTCAATCAAAGTGGTTGCGATCAGTGCCAGTCTCAAAAAAAACCGCTACACTATCGCCCAGTGTACGTATAAATGAAAATGCGGACAAGGTGAAATGACCATTGACCAAGTGCCTCATCCGTCACCGTAGGGCTGGGTTCCGAGGTCGGATGAGGTACTCTTTCCCTTCTCCGGGACATTAGATTTCGGCCCGGAACGGACCTGTAGGTGCTGAGAGTGACTGAGGATTTTTGACGGCATAACTCGTGTAACCTCCCAAGCTAGGGCCGTGGTCGGGCAGAAAATACTTCGGACCCCAAGTGGATGATCGCCAATCGCGTGGCCGGGGAATAGCGGCTGGGCGTACCAGCAGACGTATGTCAGTCCCCTGCATGCTGACCCCTGTATTTTCATCACTGCAGACGAGCGGAAATTCCCCTTTTCGGATAATAGTCACTCAGCAGTGGGGAAGAGCGCAGTTGGACGAGGGAACCCCGCCAGCCGCTGCTTAGCCTATTGGACGTCTTGAGGATGGGTATCGGAATCCCGATGTGAATACCTGCAAAGATTCCTTCTGCCTAGATGGCTGGAAAATTGCTATCATGTGGCACCCTCATTTGCCTCCTCCCAGTGCCAAACGGCCACTACCCCAATGTCGCTCTTTGCAACCTGCGGGGTGCGGGACACTTGGAACGCGCGCGCCCACGCTATCTACGGATCAAGCCGGGGATCCAACATTGGTTAACCCGCGGGAAGGTCACGAAGGTAAGTTCCGAGTTCCTAGGCGTGGAGTTGTAGAGCAGAGGTGCGCTGTCACGCCCTCGCTCATAGACAGAGAGGCGGTCAGCGATGTAGACTTCTCCACGCAGCTTCGCTTTTCATCGTGCGCAGGTGGTATGGTATGCCCTGGATGCGCTGTTCTCTTGAGAGCAAACCTCGCGTGCTAACAGCTTCGGCCAACCCACGGGGGCGCATGTCGTGGGGTGGGCTTTCGACAGAATGCAACTTTCGGGATTGCGGGCAACCATGCCGGTCTCTGTCGGCCTGGGGCATCAGAGAACGCAGTGGTCCTAGTACTATGGTCGCGGTCGAGCCAGATGATGTTACTTAGGTAGACTAGTACGGATACATTGCTAAGATGCTAGCTGTGTCTTGGCTCATTGGACCCACGTCGAGACTCATGCGTGCCGCGCGAAGAAGGCGAGCTTAATCCAATGGCTATCAGATGATAACCTCAGCCACTGCCCTCACAGCATATCTTGGACTCCACACAAGGGTTTTCACTGGCCCATGTGGTTGCTGCAATAACATCACTCCTCGTCTCTAGCTAGATGATGCTGCAATGTCGTTGGGGTTCTGCAACACTGGATTGACGGAAACTTTCTTCCGACGTCTTGACCGGGATTCCGCTCAACCAGTTCCATCTGCGCTGCAGGCAAATCAAGGTATGTCCTTGTCGCCGAATCCAGGCAGATACAACAACCACGAGGTAGGGCATTGATATATCGGCAGATAACTACTCCCCTTTCGAGAAGCAACATTGAAATGGAAGATGAAATGGCGGGACAAGGCCGACCGAGAGAACGGGTACGCGATCTGGTCTATCCGTACATACCTAGTAGGGTGCGCCGGCCAGCAACCTGAATTGCCCAGTTTGGCAATAAGGGGGGGCGCGGGCTTTAAATAGCATCTACATCTACTTATTCGAACCCTGCCCGAGGTGCTCCTCCAATAACCTAATATCCAATTACTCGGTCCAGAGTCCGGACGAGGGTGTAGTCAACTACGGAGTGAGACCGAACGAGCGAGTGAAAAAACACAGTCACGTTGCTCACCGAGATTTACAGAATGTGGTGCGAGTACTGGCGGGGGCGAGGGAAACAAAGATCTCACGAAGACTTATCCGCAGTGTACAATGCTACGGGGGCCGCGCTATGTCAGAATGCCCCCCCCCCTGCACGCCAGTTGCTTAGGTTTCGTAAGTAAATACATCGTAGTGGTAAACTCCGTAGGTAAGGGATGTAGGGTCCCACGGGATATGGGGACACTCGGTACGCTAGCAGACGCAGCCGGCAGCATGACAAAAACAATGCAGTCCTCTGATTGGTACGCTCGTACCGGCGCTACTTTGCTGAGGTTCAAACAGAATACACTACCACAATTAAGACAACCCCGAAACCCAGCCATTAGGAACCCCCGCCAATTACTTCGAAATGGGAAGCAAAGAAGGACATGGAGAGGGGGAGGGAGGGGGGAGGGGACTCGAACAGGGACAATAATGGCTGCCTGATCTCGGTAGGGGACAGTGACATGCCCTAGCGGGACTTGTGAAGCAAGAACGAGAAACTGCTGCACAGAACCGACGCATCTTGCACATGCGGGCGGGCGCGATAGCAGTTATTCCCCCCGGTCTGCTATTTCCGATTCAGTGGAAGGATTTTGTCTTTCTGAGATGAGTGTGACTGCCGACGGTTCCCGGTGGGTGGTCCGCTGTGGAGTTCCGCTCCCGGGGGCGGGTTACGGTGGCAGGATTCGGCTCGGGGCGGAACAGGACTGCTTGCTGATCGTGGCCAGGCCATTTGACGACGGGTGGTCAGTACTAGGTACCTACATAGCAAAACGGCCGACACCCCAAGCCACATCCATCATAGGTACCTTAAGTAGGTATATGTATTAAGTAGGGAGTACAACGGTAGCAGCGCTGCCACTTAGCCACCCACTGAGAGCAATAGTGCGTGTTGCGTCTGACGGGCGCCATCTCGCTTACACCGAGGCCTCTCGGGGCTGCCCACATGGCAAAACAAAACAAAAAACGGTGTTGCTCAGAAACGGTTCCGGATTAGACGAGTGCGTACATACCTACGTACACACACATCACCAATCACCACCTACCAAAAAAGGTCAAAACGCTGCAAGCCGAGCGCTCGGCCCACTAGTGCGGCGGAATTCCACTTCACAGACGAAAACAACACACACACACACATTCACAATACGTACCTACCTACCTACCTAATCCAGCACGCTTTGTGTACCTGCCTTGCCATGTTAATCTGATGGACACGGTAGGTACCACCTGGTTCTCGCCTGCAGCTTTCGATCCTTTTCCCCTCCCATGTCCACAGGGAAACAAAGTGTCGTTACCCTACCTTCCTACCTACCTAGTACACTACACGGTTGAACCTCCACGTTTTGTGGATGCGGTTATTCCGTGCCGTTTCTGCAAGCGCAGCGAACAGAAGTGCCTGCCTGCCTGTGCGCCTGCCTGTAGGATCTGCCATCCGCACCATACACCTTGCCGGGAGACGGATGGGGGGGGTCTTGCCGGGAATTTCTGAGCCGACGACAGCAGACACAGGCCCCATGGCCTAGCCCAACATCGCCTGCGCGTCCGACGCATTAACCATCCCCGGATTAAGAAAGCCCAGGGGAATTTTGGGGAATTTTGGAGCGGACCCCCAATCCCATGTTTCCTCCCTCCCTCCCCATGTCACGGACAGCGAGATGAATGGCACCGAGCCAAAGCACAAGCCTACTCGACGTCGCAACACAAATCTCAAGGGTTCTTTCTGTACCAGACTACCAGTGTGCTAGGTATCATCGGAGCCTGCCATTCAGCAAATCAGAATTCGGCATCCAGTCCAGCCGTCCCTGGTAAAGATTAAGTCGGGAATCGTACCTGTATCTTTCCCCCCTTTCCGTGTCCTGGGAACCCCTTCCTGTCTCGCGGTAGCTCCGGTCTATGGCCGGGCGTGTTAAAGTTCGTTCGGAAACCCTCCGACAACTATCAACACTAGCTGACATGTCCACCGCAGGATTCATTCTCCTTGACGCAAGTCACCTTTACGCCTCCCGCAAGGAAGGAATCATGGAGACTTCTATTGTTGGCATCGCGCAGCAGTATCTTGGCTTTGGGTTACGGGGCTGGTCCAGCCTCGCAAGGCAACCGTCCCTTGCCCTATGCACAGCTGCGGTGCTCGTGCCGTTGCCCTGCATGCTGTCTGTTGCCTGTGGGGGCCCGTATCAAGGATGCATACGAACTAGCGAATTAACAGATGTGCAAGGCCACTTTTGCTCAAGGGGGGCCGTAAACCCCCATTCGATTCAGAATTGGGGAAACGCGCGACGGCTACGCTACCCTAGGACGATACATCCAAAATCTTCGCTATCGTCATTCAGCGCCAGCACTGCTTACACGGAGAACCGCCGTCATGCCACAGTTACAAGGCGTCGTGGTGACTGACTAGCGGCCAGCGAACATCTTCGGCACCGGGACGGATGTAAGTCGCTATAGACGGTCGCGCGAGTCGTCATTCGAGGAACATGTCTCGAACCAATTTCGAGGTGCTGTCCACTTCCACACTTGACGGGACGAAGCAATCAGAACACTTTGACGCAGCAAGCATCTCGTCCTCGAGTCACCCGAAAAGTGCGAGCAAGTACGACATGCATCAGGCGCTGCCATTCTATGCATACGCCCTTGCCAATGCTACCCCCCACAGCTTGCATCCAAATCGGGCTCCGCCCTTCTTCTGCCAGAAGTCTACCAAGAATGAAGTTTCACTGCTTGGAAGCGATCCGAAAAGGCGGGATGGCAAAGCTACGCTTAGCGACACCACCTCCTGCTTTACCACACGCCCCCCCTCTTAGCCCTAGTCTTGGACGACTGTCGGGCAGGCAATATGAATACACGTTCGGCCTCTGGCGAGAATCGGGATTTGACTGTTATCTCAGCAAAACGGCCTTTCGATAATGCTTCGCGAGACGAGGGCCGCTTAACGGTCGGCGGGAAAAGCAGCGAACACGTCATTCCAGCCACAAACGAAGCGTGCATACATTCATTGTATATGGCAGTAAGGATACATGCATTGGATTCGCGGACGGCAAAAGCCGCATCCATCGTACATACAAAATCCAAAGTACACCGAAGAGGCGAGACCGCGAATGTTCGCCTCCTGAACCTGAACCTTTCTCATGCTTCCAGGGATGGGATGAGCAAAGGGAGACGGCGAGGGTAGGTCTGGCTGCGGCGGTGCTTTCGTAAACCATGCCGTCCGAGGTTTGGACTGGCAAAAAAGTTGGACAGTCGGATGGTTGGTTACACAGAATCATCTCATCTTGCCCTTCGAAGCGTCGTGGTCGAGATGGCTCAGCATCATGCAACGGCGGCAGGTCCAAAACTTAACGGCACCGCATCGGCTTACCGCGACAATCTCAACCCCTCACCTCCGTCTTTGCCTGTCGTCTTCCGTCTCTGTCCCCGTCGAACGTTGTTCCGTATTGCCAGGGGCCCTTGCAACATTGCAACCCGCCCGTTCAGAGCGGGACTTCGCGCGCGCAGACAAGACAACGGCAGTCTCCAATTCTATCCCTGCCCGCACCACCACCACCACCGCCGCCACCGCATGCGGCACAAGCTCTTGACCAGGCCCAAAAAAGATGGCGGCGACAATTCTTCTAGTGCTCTTCGCTTCTCCATCACGCAACCTTGAACACAACCAAGGGCCAGGAACAAGAGGGTGGACGGAGGCCCGCAATGCACCTAAGCAGCCCTGGAGGTGTGCTATCTAGGATCCAGTTCGACCGGGGACCCACTGAGCAGCTGCGTTGCTCGTGTGTGGGTGCATGTGTATGTATGCGTGTACGTGTATGGTGAGTGTGAGTGTGTATACGTTCGTGGTCCCCAAAGGTCTGCCACAATTTTGCTTACCTACTAATCGACCACAGGACACAGCTTTGAAATGTGCATACTGCGTCTGCCCCGCTGATTAGGCTGTCCCTTTACCTACCGGTACCCTGTCTGGTGGTGCATGTCTTTGTAGTTTTTCATTCGCATACGTTACGCGCCTTATATAATCCCCCTCAGCCCGTTGCAAATCCTCGTGGCGTAGTTTGGGTTGCCTTACACATCATCACTCTTCAGACACACATGCAGACGACGCTTTGCCTGCTTGCTCCAGTATATATCATCCCAACCCTCATCCTGACCCAGAACCTTGCGCGTCTCGAGCCGATATCAAGCCAAACCTGCTTGCCTACCAACCCCTCTCAGCTTCACCATCCACATCTTGCATTCCCCTATAAGCACTCAATTGCTGAAAATGGATCATTCACTGCCGCTGGACATGTACGACGACGTGGAGAACTTCTTGGAAATGGACGCTCCTTATATCTATGACGAACCTGAGCAATACTTGGATACCACCAGCTCATCCGAGTCAACAAGTCCTGTCATGTCTAGTGTAAGTTGGCTCTTCCCACACCCCGCGACATTCAATTGACTTAGGATCGACCTAGTTTGACATGACCCTCGTAAATGACTTCAATGGCCTGGATCAAGGCATCTATCCCAGCCCCGTGAGCTCGTCTCGCGACACAGCGTCACCGCAGCCTACTTCAGACGATAAGACAGCTCCTGCAAAGGCTCCCGCCAAGAGGAAGCGTGAGAACCGCTACAAAAACGCGCCGCCGTCGGTCCTTTCGGTGAGTCCTGAAGCCCCCACCCGCGGATACCGCGCTAGGTGACACCCAGAGCGACGGTTACACAGCTCTTCGGCGGGAAAGACTAACAAACCTGCGTCCCTTCTATAGCGTCGCCGTGCACAGAACAGAGCCTCGCAACGGGCGTACCGAGAGCGCAAGGACCAGCGCATAAAGGACCTCGAGGTCATGCTTGCCGAGCAGAAGCAAAAGAACGACTCCCTCAGCCAGGCCTACTCATCCCTACACGCCGAGTACGTCAAGCTCCGGGACGAGCAGGCGAGAGCGCAACAGGCCCCTCGACAGCGCAACGCGCCGCCAATGGCCTACGATGCGTCCAGCGTCGCCGCCCACATGGGGTTGCCCACGCACCCGGGGACGATGAATTTCGCCGACAACATGTTCATGTTTCAGGATATGCAGAATTACACACTCTGAGCGGGGTATATTCTGGCCTCATTCGAAGGGAGAGCGGTGGCGATGAGCGGCAGAGAAACGCAAAGGCCGTGGACTCCCATCTCTTCCTCTCCCCTTTCCCCCCTCTCTCTGTTTCCCCTGCCTCCTTTTTTTCCCCTCTCCCGGGCCATTCAAGTCTTGCTACTGTCACCTATGATTTTGGGAGGGCAGCCGAGGTTACGACGGTTATGCAAACAAGCGACTGGAAAACGGCCGATTGGTTCTACGGCTATGGTGGTTCAACTGATTTTTTCCGCTCTAGTTTTTACTCTTTTTATGAGTTCCGTCCTTTTTGCCTTTTGGGGTCTTGGCGTGCTTGAATCTACTGGCTGGCTCTATTACTAGATGGCGGAACATGGGCTGGCAGGCCCCTCGGGGCGTTTTTCGAAATGGAGTTTTCATATTTCTTCCATCGTTTTCAAATGGAGGCTCATCCATCCCGAGAGGCAATGGCCGCAGCCCCATTGCCGAGATGCGTGGATGCGGGGGTCGGTCTTGTCCTACCCAACGCTCTTCGGGGTTCGGAGGATGGGAAACTTTGGGACATAGTGAAAAAAAGAACACGAGTATGAATAACACGTGAGAATTCCATGTTTCCAAACATTGCTGCTTTGCCCATTTCGAGGGGGTGGTGGTGGGGGGACTTCCATCCGTCAACGCCCAGGTCTGATTTTCTTCTGTGAAAGATCACCCCCGCAGCTCCGTGATAGGTCCATCGGGTCTCTACGTCTGAAGTGGTGAGCAATGGGAGGGGAGGGAGACGGGAGGGGTATGACCGTTGCTCCTGCGCGTCCGTGACGCTGACTCTCGGGCCGAGCATCGAGCATGATTTACTTTACGGTGTCTTTGCGACTGCGTATGGCCATTATTGTGTGCGTGCGTGTGAGACCTCACGAGGGACCGCCCTGTAAACAGTACATCAGTTGTATCTTAGGCGAGGTTATAAATATCACCACTTCAAGAAAGGGGATTAGGTAGGCAGCAAGCGCAGTAGGGATCTCGTTCCCAGGCGGGACGACGCGGCTCGATGGGCTGAACTTGCTGACAGGATGGCAGGTCTGCCGTCTGCCGGATCGAGCGAGGTCCAGTCCATGCCAAGATCCTTCATCGAGCAGGCCCAGTTCGTGTAGACCCCCCCCCTTCCCCCCCAACCTTTTTGGTGTGGGAGGGAGGGAGGGAGGGGAGGGGGGAACTTGTGGCCGCATGGTGAGCAGGGTTCTCATCAGGATGGGTTCTTGGAAGCGAACGAAACAGGCTTGGCAGATCTGGCTTCACCGACAGGAACGCTCGTGGCTGCGGGTTCCCTTGGTCACCCTGCCATCAGCCCTGTGGGCGTTGCTGGCCATGGGAATGTTACTCAGCAGCGGTTCACGTCAGCACCCTGTTTCTCTCCCCACTTGTCCACGGGTATGGTCGTTTTTTGGTGTGTCATTGTCTTTGGGGTCCATTTATCTGGCTCCCGGGACCGGTTCCGGGGTCTTGGGAGCTCTTTTGGGGGCTGCTGACTTATTCGGTCTACCCGTCATGATCCTACCAAGCTTTGGGTCTTTGGTAATCTACCGGGTGCGATGCGAGGAATATGAGGGTCCGGAGCGATCTAAGCCTCCCGTTATGCGGCTGCCTGGAGCTGGAGATCATCGAAGGGGGGGGAAGAAAACAAGCTTTTCTAAGAATGGAATGACAGTTTTGCAACCGTCGCCTGTGATGAAACGCGTGGCTGTGGTGAGAAGACGCGACTACCCGGGCTTCCTTCCGCGCGTGCTTGCGCTCATGAACCCGTGGCCATGTTTTGAGTTGATCTGAGAGGTAACGGGATTCGTGAGATGGGGTTGGTGTGTGCTTACGTGGACAGGCTCTGAACAAACAGTCCGATGCATGTCTGCAACGGCGGCTTTACTCTCGCCCGTGCAGGTTCAGCTTTGATAGGCAACCAAAGTATGTTTGTGTAGGGGGCAAAGGTTTTTGGGCACGAATGTCCGGACGACGTGGGAGGGAGCTGGGAGCTGCCGACGACATGTAATTGACATGTAAGGTTCTCCGGTAGCCACGTCTGATGTTTCTTTGGCTTGCGTAAACCTCTCGGAACTACGCGGCCCCTTTTCTCTGAAGGTTGTCTTGTCGCCGTTTCTCATCCGCGTAAACAATGCAAGTTCAGGGGGTGGGTGGGTTCTCTCTTCTCTCTCTCCTTCTACGTCCAACGCAAATCAAGTTCTGCACCGTTTCAATGCAAAGTTGGAAAACCGGTTTCGGCATGTTACGTTGTTCTCGGTGGTTTTTTCCCGTCCCGTGCCCGCACATACGTCGCAGGTCCTCGGCATCTCGGCGTCGCTGGCCATGAAGGATGACTGGCGCGGACCGGTTGGAGCTGACAGCTCTCTTAACTTGACGAGATAGCTCCGGGTCCCGCCATCTTCACCACCACGTCAACCTCATGACGGCAACGAGAAAGAACACAATTTCAAATGTTCCTTCTGGTCTGGGCAAAGCCTTGTCGACAAGCGGGCTGCCGCATGTGCGTGTAAGTGATATGCGCAACAACCCCGAAGCCCATTGCTCTTGTTTTGGAGCCTGCAGTTTTGCATATGACAGTTTAATCATTTATATCAGTTCACCCTTGCGCCCTATTTGCAGACATGTGTGCGTGCCAATTTAGGAGAGCTACCCTGGATCTGCCATGATTGACTTAGAATAGGCTTGGAATGATGGTCCTCCCATGAATTCTTGGGCACTACTAGTCCTGTAAGTGAGCATTGTCACGACTCTGTAGATTACCACACGTCAAGAAAACTCCATCCTCAGGGCGCCTCATTGCCCTGAGATCCGTAAGGACGACAACTTGTCAAGGTCTCTTCTGTTTTCTTCTTTCTCAAATGTTTTGGCGCCACGAATATAATATCACTATTCGAGCTTGGTTACAGTATATCATTGCATAATATAACGGTTCAACGTGATTCTTGGACGTGATCCTGTGAGGGTTTTAAATGTCGCACTTAGTGACCACTGATGACGTCCATAGACCGGCCTTCGTTCCCGGCATATGTATTCAAACACCACCAAGTTATAGCCCTTACTTTATGCAGTTGTTGTCTCCTAAGCCAAAGCTCTGCAGAAATTACCTTGGCTGCCATCCATAGTCATAGACATATTGGCTGCAAAGGTACCTCACGTACACGCGCGGTCTTTCGACTTGTCTGGTTGAGGCGTGTAATCCGTTTGACTGGAAGAGACATGAGCGGAAATTCGACTGCTGGAATATATCTCAAGGGATAACAAGTGCTATATACGAAGAAATTTCAGGATATAAGGTCTGGAGAACAACGCCGTCTTGGCCATACCAAGTATACCTACTAAGAGAAAAGAATATTATTTTTGCTCTAGTTTATACAAAGATGGTTAGAAGGGGAGACCGAAGTAATTTAAAAAGCTTCCAAGCATTTTCAGGATCATGGAGCGGTTCGCTGGATCAGCTTGCTCCCGCGACACTTTGTTGCGCTTTCAAATAAAAATCTACACCTCCACGGCTCATTGACTATGAAGTTGACTCACTATACGAAGAATTCCATAATGCTAATTTTGAAACGCTAGGTACTAAAAAGTGTCGATATCCAAAGAAAGCTACCCAAACAGGGTTAATGAGGCTGTATACTTCATCAGTCAAACCGGAGTTCGTCTACCAGTAACAAGATGCACAACTACTTTACAAACCACATAACCGCGACTTTCACTTTGAAGCAACACATTAAAACAGAGGCAGCATTCTTAGGGTTACGTAATAACGTTTGTTTTGACACCGTAACCAGGCAACACTGCTCATTTAGATGATGATTCAAGCTGTCGAAGACCGCTTTTATGCTGAATATGTCTCTGGCATTGTCAATGAAATTATACACCATGTAGTTGGCTTCTCTAGTAGCTATAGGGCTGCAAATCGTTCTCAGGGCACAAGGGTCCTCTCGTGCTGGCGGCTGAGTCTGCGATAAAACTTGCTTTACAGTCTATAGTGTAAACTATATTGCTCCAAACCAGGAGTGCACTATGCTCATTTTCCCCTATCTGCGCCATGTTTTGTTAGCTTTTGTGGTCTCGAATATCACGTAAAAATGGCACGCTCCGACTTACTAGCTAAATCGGTTGGAACACGGTTAACGGATATCATATAAAACAAAGGTGGAACTGAGTATTGTGTCAAAAGTCTTTTTTTGATTGTGACTGTTTCAAGCCTCATATTGTTAGGTACACGTGAGACCTTTGGTACGAAATGAACTGACGATCGAGTCTCCTTAAGAGAATCCTTGGCGACTCTGTTCTCTTATCACATCCAGATGAGGTAAAGGGAAACACCTAGGGACCCGAGACTTGGACTCCGACAGTGAAGGCTCATGCTCCATGTCAGTCATCACTAACCGCTGAAGGTATTGTAATCATACGATCTTTCTGTAAGTCAGACCACGGACTGAATGGAAAGCGTCCCATTCCGGCTTATAAGAGGACAAGTGCCATATACGATGTACACATGATTATAGATGCAAGCGCAGAAGCAAAACCATCGTCTCGAATTGAATATAAAAAAGCTTTCTACAGGTCCCGAAATGCTCGGCCGCTCATCCAAACTATATTGAATCGAATGAATGGGGGGGATTTTGGACGTTGGTGTTAAAGAAATAACTGGACTATGTGACACGACCACGGTCAGAGAGTGACAACGTGTCCTCAAGATAGGCTGCGCAGGGGATAGATCGGCATGATGTTGGGTCATGGCTCTCGATTGAAGCCTCTTCTACAATGTACATATACATATGCGACAGTGGCCGCTGTAAGGTACGTTGAGCTAGAAGGTTCTAGATTACATGTCAGTAGCTGGAGATTGTTGCTTTGCTTGTTTGGTGCCATAAAATGTTGTCAAAAGAAAGAAGGTGAAGATTGCGCAAGCAAATCCAGAGTCCTCAGCTTTCGTCGTCAGAATTCAACCAACTCAAGACCTCTGAGGTGTCTTGTGGATCACGAGCGAAGGTTCGGTGGCTTGGTTTCACGGGGACGTCGCTACGTACAGGTACAGGCACCGTACAGCTAATTACTATTCTCAGACAGCTCAACAGACTGTGGTGGCGAATTACCACTCGACAGATCACCAGCCTCGAATAGGTCGAGACCGTTCTAGTTTATATGAAGATAAGAGAATAGGAGACGGGGTGGTCATGGGATCCGTGGGGAATTCCGAGACCCCGCCGGTCGCTTGCAGCGTGTTCCATCAATATCGTAGACCCCGTCGTGATGGAGGCGGTTCGCAATTACGAGGACTGTCCCTGATCCGGATTGCCTGGCTGCTTGCCATTCTGCCTGCCCGTCTCGCCCTTGATGACTCTCGCGGCAGTGGACCTTGGACATGCCCATCCCACCATGATAGCATATCTTATCTGCGTTGTCGGGATTCTAGAACCAAGAGCCCCAGATATGATAAGTAGATCGACATACGAATAGAGAGAGGCAGGAGGTCCGGTGGTCGACCCTGCTTGCGGAACCGGAAGTCGTTCAAGCTGGCCGGCAGGGGCGGTCGTCGACTGACGAATGGGATGGCAACCTCAAGAGGAATGCGGCAGGCAGAGGAGGAAATAAGTTCAGGCCGCTCTGTCAGGACAGCCGACCTGCAGAGTATGTAGATCAGAGGGGGAGGGGAGGGGCACCTACGGCGGGGGAACCGATTCGCGCGAGTCAGGGGGGGACGCTTTGACGAGCTTCCCCCACTGTCGTTACTGTCGTTACCGATTGTGAGCTCTTCCGGTCTCTGCATTGTACAGTACAGATAAGCTACCTAGGTACATCATATTGTACAGGTATCTCGCGAGGTAGCACGGAAGCAAGGCGGGTAAGCACTCGGAGGCGAACGTCAATCCGAGGTGGCATTGCGAGATCGGTGGGACAGCGGGCGTTTAAACCACTTCGAGAGAGCTCCAGAAGGCTCCGCGAACAGGCCAGGTGGGGGGTTTATTGGTCAATTGGCCCCCGACGGACCCTGACGACGCGACGAGCTTGGCCGATTCAGGGGTTTCGAAGACCGAGATTGAAACGAGGAAATCCAGTCATACGGGCGGGCCACTTTCGCACGACATGCATGGGCATAAGTAAACAGCAGACTTGTTGGGGAGGCAATTCACTAGGAACAGGTCCAGAAACGGGGCGGGCAGCGGCCAGCTGACGATGGAAGGGACCCACCCATCAGAACCCCCATCGTGTTGAAGCTCGAATTGCTGCCACAGAGCGGAGCTTCGCATGGTCAATGAACTGTGTGTGTGTGTGTGTGTGTGTGTGTGCCTTGGGTTGGAACGGGCGAGGGATGTGGAAAGAACGCCCGCGTGTCGCAGAGCATGAGCATAGCATGATCATGTGTCACGCCCTGCAGGTTGTCGTGATGGAGTCGTTGCAAGGTGCCCAGGCAACAGACAGACAAGTATCTACATAGCGGGTGTATGTAGTGTAGAGCTGAGCTGCCACATGGCCATACCTAGGTAGTGTAGAGCAACGAAGCCACCGCTCGGCCTTGGGCCATCCGATATCGGAACCGTGCATCACAATACAATACATAGGTAGATAGCTTCCATGGTATGGTGGGTGGTGTTTGCCATGGCAGCCCGTGAATTAATGTCCACGGAATGACGGAAAACGTTGGGGCGGTCGGTGGCAGCGGCGACAAACGACGACACCAGGAAGGGAGGAAGCAAGCAAGCAAGCAAACAAAAAGGGAGCAAGCCGGGATGAGACGACACTGGCGATGGGCAGTTTTCTCAGGGTTGCGGCGTCGAAGTGGCTCGATGGCTCGTCGCATGAGTTGGCGGGTACCGGTCGCGTGCTGTCCCGATACTTGCGTGGCCGCTGCGGCTTAGTGGCTCGGGGGATGTAGCGGACTAGCGGCGGTCTGTACCCTGTGTATGTATCCACTACCCCGCAATCTGGCCACCCGTCCCAGCTGCATGCCGGTACCTGAGACCCTGGATCCCGAGTGGGCCAGCCCTTCCCTTCCCTTGCGTCACTGTGCTCCCGTGGTTCAAACCAGGGGAGACTGTGTACAAGAAGGAACGAAACGGCCGAGGAAAGCACGAGAGAGGTCTTCTATCGTCTACCTACCTAGGTACCTAGGTACCTATCCCGGGTGGCCGTCGGTGGAAGAGTCCATTGGCTTCCTGACAGAAAGGCCAGCATGCCAAAAGATGAGGGAGGCACCAAGAGAGAGTGGCCAAGCACGAAGCTACCTACCTACCTACGTACATGGTATGGTACAGGAGAGGGGAGAGGCGGGGAAGGGCGAGAGCAATGGGGAGGGTGGGGGAGAAAGAGAGCACACAGACAGCTCAGTTGCAATGCCGCAAGACGTCTAGGTAGGTAGACACAAAGAGGTGGTGGCATAATGAAGGTTTGGTCTGTCGTCAGTCCACATCCATCTCCACTCCCCGGGAGCCAGTCCAAGTCCACGCCGGCCGGTCCCCCGTCACTGCTGCTGCTTCAGGTCACGCGGTCCAGCTCTCTCTACACTACCTACCAGAGGACCCAGGCTGGAGAAGCAATCCGCCCTTGCCATGCACCACCTTATTGGGCAAACTGTCCGATGATCGCATGATGTGATAGGCTGGCATCTCTCTCGAGCCTTCGACCTTTAAAAGCATCCCGCGTAGCTCTGCTCGTCTACATATTTCCCCCCCTTCTTCCCCCCCTTTCCGTACTCACATCAATCACATCGACGATTCCATCAACACGCTTCTTTCGTCAATTCATCGAACCAACTCTCCGGTCGCCATCATTTCCTCGGCAAACATCAACGGCACATACTCGAGTCAATCCCGTCTCGGTTGAGTCTTTCCAACAACAAACACCTACACACACGCCGTACAACCAAATCTATCGACAACCACTATCTCCAAGAGTATGTAACTCCTCCCCCTCTTCGCTTCCCCAACCCGCCTCCCCTAAGTACTCGCCCCTCCTCGCTCGTGTGTCGCTTTCCATCATCATTACCTCTATCCCTGCACCTCCTCTCATTCTTCGCCCATCTTTCACATCATCAGCACCCATGCGCAAGTTCATCTCTTCGCGAAAAGATAATGGACTGCCTGACACCTCTTTAAACATATCCATCTAACAACGCGCCAGTGACTCGCTCTCACAAGTTCAACGACCGTGACCATTCCGCCCTGGCCGATGGAACTGCTGCTGCCCAGGAGCATCTCCCTCGCTACTTTGCGAAGCACGGCCCCGTGGGTGCTGACCCCAAGAAGGTGAAGAAGAACGGCGGTGGCAGAAGCAACTGGTACGTTTCGACCTCATTAACCCCACTTACACGCACCTCGTTCTCTTTTGGCGGCGTCACGGCACCGCCGTAGCCCTCCAAGGCATGTTACTGCGTGCATATTTATCAAGCCAGATAAAGCTGACATGAATGCTCGTCTTGTAGGGGCAACGCTGGCGAGGAGGTCGTCGACGAGGACTTCCGCTTCACCTACGCCCGCCGTCGCACGAACAGCAGTGGCTTCGCCGACAACATTGGTGCCTTCAAGACCAAGTTCGATGTCAACGAGCCCGAGCCCGTCTTCGAGGAATCTGTCCACGGACCCACCGAGTTGGACGGTGAGGAGCTGACCAAAACCGAGTCCTCCGAGAGTGGCCGTTCTTCAGCCTACGGTGACGACAAAGTCACCAAGCACTAATTTTGTAACTCCCCGCACGCTGCGGTCTCTACTTCGTGTGCAACCCCCATCACCGCTGTTCCCGGCACGGCAGTCGAATCATGGTTTTTCGTCTCGGCTTTCCCCTCCTTTGGGAAACTAACCATCAACAAATAATTCAAAACATATCTTGCATTGGAGGACGGGTATCATTGGCTTCTGGTTTTTCTTTCAAATGGTTTCGGCGACACATGACTTTGTATTCTAAGGAACCCGGGATGGGCATCGAGTCGGGACCCTCGCCCAGAGATTGACTGCTTCGGAGGCGGATAACAGCATGCATCACGAGCTCTCTTGACCTGTCGACAGAAAGTGTCGCTCTTGTATTATCAACCCAAATGGCCAACGATCTTGCAAATAGATTTATGCCTTGTATCTGCTGTCCCTCTCTATTGCGTGAAGTTTGACCCGCAACCTTGAAGCTATGATACTCTGCTCTCGTCTTGATTTTGCTTCCAAGGTGCACTCAAACACTAAGCCTGCCGGGTTGTGTTTTCGGCTCAGCTGGGGTTGAGCCCCCCCCCCCCCCCCCCCCCCCCCCCCCCCCCCCCCCCCCCCCCC
>MU842813.1:0-234089 GCA_030867305.1 Colletotrichum zoysiae | reverse complement strand
CCCCCCTCTCCCCCCAAAGTGGGAAATTCTGACAGCCCAAGTAGCTAACTGATGGCGAACGTCAACAGTCGATGAGGAGGGACCACCATAACGCCGAGGCATGATCATTTGTTGATGAACATTGTTGGTGCAGACTTCAAGTAATCCTTTTGTTCTCCTTTCCAGCTTACCTGGATGGAATCTTGGAGCAAAGTAGGGTGACCTCTCACATACACGGTCTCTCAAATGGGCAACATCTTCCTCACAATGACCCCTCATCGCCCAGATCAGCGCCAAACACAATCTGTACACATCACCCTGACAGAACAAAGCTATGAACCCCGCTTTTGGCCATTCTGAAAACACCAGTCCTCACCATTCAACTCCAAGGACGCACAGCCGTTGGACAAACGGGGACCAGCCAAACGTCAGCGTGAGACGGGCGTATAATATCTGCTCCTCCAATATCCTGAGCCCACTGGTCTCCATCGTGGCCAAGTCTCTCCGTGAAGCAGCCTGAAATGTAGAAGCACTCGCCGCATCCGCTGTCTCCGGCAATAGATTCGGGGGGGTGGGCTCGATAGCGGGGAAGAAGAGCTCGCCCCAAGCCTGATCACTCCACACAAGCTTCCCTTGCGCAATACACCCAGTCTCGTCTGCTAGGGTACCCATGACACGGGAGTTGAGAACGAGAGCCTGCTTCTTCATGCAATTTTTACATGTCGCAGATGGCTGGTTTGCATATAGGGGAACCCCACAGCTGACGAGGAACGATGCGTTAGTTATCTGCCTCATCGAACAGCATAGCGGGAAAGAGAGCAGAGCTCACCATTCCGTACAAAACATCATCTTTCTTCGATGGAGTTCAAGCAGATTGATACCTAGGACAGTAAGATTCAGCTTGCCGGTGAAGTCAGTAGCCGGATCTGCGCGTGCAAAGTCGTCCACCTCGGCAAGTGTGAAAAGGGGTCGGACGGGCCCATGAACGGCAGCCTCTGCGTTCCACACACCTTCTGGGAAGGGTAAGAAGACGGCCTCTCTCTCGAATCTTTTTTTGACCCATTCTCGAAGCCAATTGGCATCCTGAAAACTTGGATCAACTTCAACAAGAGTGTTATGGTTTAGACTGATGCCGGCGCTCGTAGGTACTGGTTTGGTGTCTCGTGGAGGCACGAACTTTGGATTCGTCAGAAGTAAGATGGTCTCGCCGGGCTTCCATAGCTTGGCAGACCTGGTCTTGTCTTCCCAGAGAGTCAGCACGCAGCTGGCAGTATCGTCGCACACGCTGACTTCGAGCAGCTCAGCCTCTTTGGTACGCTCTTGCATTATGATGCGTTTACGGGCGCCGAAACCCTTGACGCAGACAATGATACGGGCTCCTCGGGTGTCATGTCCTGTCTTTAGGTATTGCCCTAAAGTCATAAGACCAGGGAGCAGCTTCGGCTTCTGTCCGTGGTCGTCGTACTCTAAGGGCACCCGGCAAAGTCGCTGGTTCTCTGGAGTATGAGGCAGGAACCGGATGAACTGTTTGTGGCCTAGGTCTGCTGGGTTGATTGGTGTGTACATCGTGACAAATGGGATGTTGCCGTGATTTGAACCCGCCGCGGTACCTATCCAGCTGGCCCACACAGTCACGAGCTGTCCTATGACCAAACGAGAGACTGGAATACCAATGGGAACGAGACTGACCTGCACGGCTGTTAGTCTTCGCAATACTCGGGTGGCAGCATGAATACCTACACCTATGGCTCCCGTGCCATCTGTAATGATCAGCTGATGTGCTGGGCGACTGTAAGTCTTCTTGGTGTCGAGAAAAGCCGGAGCGTAGTTGACTATGCGGCCAGTAAAGCGGATGCGAGTTGGACCCAGTTGAATGTCGCCGATGCGCACGTTCTCATACTCTTCTAACGGGTTCCACGGACGGTCAAGGGGATTGTGCACCAATTCGATCTCTTCTTGTGTAAATCCATCACTTCTTCGTGTCCATCTGTCAGCTGACGCAGTTCCCGGTGAAGTCGGAGGCTCCTTCTTATAGAAGGCTTGTACGGAGTTCTCTGGCATTGTGAGATGAGAGATTGTCAACAAAACAACAAACACACTTGGTAATATAAATCGGAGGTGTTTACTGGATCTTGGGATGGTGAATGTTGCTCCCGCTTTTGGGAAAGAAGACATCGGGAACATGTCGAGTCGGGGGAAGGACCCATCCTTGTGTCGCCTTCTTTACCCATGACACCGTCCTACCTTCCCGCATCTCCCTCTCTCTCCGAGTCCTACCAGGATTTCAAGCTCCCGTTTACGTAATTCAGATGAGTGGTATGTTGAGCGAATTATCAGACGCCAGACAGGTGTAGGAAGGTTGTTCGAAGGCTTGACTCCGACAACGCCACATGTCGCGAACAGAAATCCTACAATCGCTAGTTGCAGAAACGAGGCAGGATTACCATGGAACCGACACGAAAAGACTGCCAGTTAGTTGAGAGATAGACAGCCTCGGTCCCTCGCGATTTGCTGTATATTTTCGTTTGCAATATTGAAACCTCTTTCTTTTTGCTTTGGTAACCAAGCCTAAATGCCTGACTTTAATGTGGACTTCTGCACTTGTGGTGGTGATCCTGTTCCGTTCTTCATCGACGAACCAGTGACCTAGAGCCCATAATAAGTGTAATATTTGGTATAGAGAATAAAGGCTCAAAGTGTTGCAGCTTTAAGTGCAAAAGCATTGAGGTGTTTCCGACACTCAACGATGCAGGAAAATATATACATGGGAATTTCAAGTATGTATCAGACCACATACATTGAGGACTAGATCCCTTGACCAATGTTGGACTCAGTGATCTCTGGATACCTCTGACTTGAACTTTCGTGACAAGACACCCCACTAGAAGAGTGTGATGTTGGCGAGTTGCAATCTTTGACGCTGCCAGTCTCAAGGTCTTTCGTTCCATGCGAACTCAAGAAGTCGTAAGTATTCAGTGCGAGATTCTGAGTATCAGTCGTGCCTTTGGTGCTCTGAAGAACGGGTAGAAGCTTAGTAGTCAAAGAATTGGAAGCAGCGACGCGAAGTGTTCGGTCATGGCCCAGGTTCTGGTTTCCTTTGCTTGAAGGATCGCTGTGTTTGTTCGAATTGTAGTGCCGATCAAACTTTCGGAAGAGCGACGGAAACGTCTTGATGAGGATAAGACGAATTGTTGGCATGCAGCAGCAAATTATGCCGATAGGTACTTCGATGACTGACCAGAAGGCCACATCGTACTGATCCCACGTTGGGTTCATAGATTTTGCAAAACGAACAAGCGACTGGAGTCTAATTATACTGATGATGGTGACGCTGCGTTATGTTAGATGGCCATGCTCAAGTGTGAAAAAGTGGGAGAAACGTACAGGGCACCAACACAGAACATCAGCGCAACAGCCAGCTTCTTCCACCAATGGAGAAAGAGGGTCCGGATCATTGATAGGGATAGGTAGAGCATCCAAGCATCTAGGACAATACCAATAATAGCAAATGCCCAGGCAAGTCCGTTGATGTCGATACAACTCCCCTGAGTCTCGCCGCTCCACTTTGTCCAGTAGTATGATATAGGGGTACACTGAAAGATGGCAACTATGGTGAAGACGACAGTATTGATAGCGTTAAACGCTACTGTGCCCCATAGGGTCTTCCTAATAACCGTACGGTCGAAGACACGCATGTAAAAGCACAAGAGTGCCATCTTGACGAGACCCAATTGTACAAAGTACATTGGCTCTAGGATGTAGAACCAAAAGCCGAAGTTCTCAATTTGTTTTGGCGTAAGGGTCCATAAGTCTTTGCCAATACCGGCAGGAACGAGGCCGACTAGATTGATGACGAAGGACGGAACAACAGCAAGATAGGCGAGAAAGGTGAACAAGTCATCAAGCCCGAACTCTGTCGATGCGAAGAAATTGTACGCCAATCGAGCAGCTACCACTGAGGTGGTGAGACCCAGGACTACCCAGGTAAGCAGCGCGTAGGTCGAGCTGCGATCCCTAACAGGGTTGCCACAGGTTGTCGCGAAGACACCTTTGGTATCTGGTTCGCTGTGAGCCACTCGCCTGAATATCTCGGGAAGAATTGCCACTAACGGAGGGCATCTTTGATGCTGCAGGCAGATGTTATACAGTTCTCAGCCGTGGTCGCAAATTGCGAATCAGAACAGATACATGTCACATTTGTTGATCCACACGGTGAGGCTTGAATTGCTGGTAGGATACAGGCAGCCTAAAGTGATGTGAGTAAAGATAAATGAGCCTGAGACAAGATGGAACACTTACAGCGCAGGTAGGGAGTTGTGACGCAGCATCTGTGATGCTGTTCACCTTCTGAGCTTCAGCAAAAGGCACCAGCATGATTGGGAGCGCAGACACCATAAAGGTGAGAGATACCAAAGACCTCATAATGTCTGGTATGTGCCTGTTGTGTGCATCACCCAATGCTGAACCCTGAGGCTCGGTAGTGTGCAGGAGGGATATCTGGTGCTTTAAGAAAATACCTAGAACAGCTGAAGAATGTGGGCTCCTTCGCTTTTTCTTTGCCACCACCCTGACTAGTAATAGGATGAATCGTGAAAGGGGGTATGGCGGGCTTTTTTGGCAACACCCCAAAGTGGCCAAAAGCCATCCTTTGCAGGGCTACCTTTCAAAGGACATCAAGCGTCGCCGGATATGATAGCTGAGCCTGGCGTGCGCCATCAGCCCCTAGTCACGTTAGGCACACAAAGCAAGTTGCGTCTCGCACCTTGATATGGTCATTGTACACAAGGCTAGATGATGGTGGTGGACTTTTGATTGCAGATATGGTGTAGATGGGTCGCTGCTTCTGGTAAGCGGTGGCTGCCATTCTTACCTATTCTAGTCTCATAGAGGGGCCAGACAGAATACTAGGACGAATGAATCGGAGCAGTCAGACATTGGAAGAAAGCTGCCTCTGGTCTGCTGGTTTTGCCTCAGGCCTGGAGTTGTTTGTTGGATCCGACTGTTTGAGAATGGACTGAGCTAACCTTCTGGAGATGGGCTCGGTCATAGGAATTCGGAATATGGCCCGGAGTGCTAGACCATTCTCGGTTCTGTAGACGTGGCCAAAGACGTACGTATGTCACAGCTGGTTTGTGGGTTAAAAGACGATTATACGAGGCTTTTGGAATGGCACATTTCGAATGAGCGGACATGGCGAAATGATGGATTCAAGTCATTAAGATAAAATCCAAGGACAAGTGCAGGCGATTTTCTCGTCCGTTCCTTGTGAATTCCTGGAGAAGGTACCCAGAGGGGCCAAGGACAGAGAGCAAGAGGTACGAGTCTGTAGTCAAGACGACCATGGGGGGGTACCTGACATGACCCAGGTACACACTGCATCCTGTCATGGATCGAAAACGCGTGAGGTCGTCCAATGGTTTGGCCTGCCGTTGAGGTTCCTCAGTGCTCGCAGTGTCGAAGAAAGCGTATTTGACCAGGCGAATGTAAGCTGAGGTCTTGTGTCAACCCCTCTTCGGGTCTGGGCAGCCAATGGAATATGAAGACAGGATGAGCACGACGACAGGGCCGGGCGTCGAAGTCATTACCAACTCACGTCATGCCTGCCTGTCAAGTTCTCAATCGTCTCATTATCAATCCGCTAACAAGTGCAGTGTCTCTTGCTGCTTCCCAGTCAACTCATAGTCAAGGTAGACGGCCAGACAGACAGTAATGAGGGGAAAGCTAGGGGGCCTACTACACCAACCTCAGCTAGTGCCTGAGTCGAGGCTAGGCTTACTGCAGAACCAGTCCAAGCGTGGGATGAGTGGCACCCAGACTGGAGATCGACAATGCATGGCCTGTGCACCCACCTTTCTCCAGAGCCGGATGATGCACGGACCCAGCCCTTTTAACCGACTTATCTGCTTATCGGGCCGAGTTCTCAAATCTCTGAACTCCAAGTCGCGGCAGCCTCGCGCGCACTTGCGGCATAGCAAGCTACACTCTCTATGTCCCTAGCGACCAAACCACTTTGTTTCATTTCGGGCGGTTAGATTGAGGTCATTGTTTGGAACAACTCTCTCTATAGCACGCCTCGCATTGAATTGGACCCGTATCAGCATGTCTGCTCTCAACGCCTTCCACGAGTCTCTGCCATGTAGGTTGCTATCGCCGTCGTCCGCCGTGCGCCCCGCGACCTCAATTAACATTGAATGCCTGCAGATATTGACGATGAGCCCACACAGGAGGATCGCGATGCCTCCTTGGCCCTGATTATGGCCGAGCTAGCCACGTCTTCCCCACCCCCCGCACCAACCTACAAAGAACCATCCTTCTCTCCACTCATCAAAATTGAGCTGGAACGTGTCGCTTCCAAACAGCCACTCAAGGCCATCAACCTCGAGCGTTACCAAACACAAGAGCCTTTCCCAGATTCTGAGGGACCATCAACACCAGAAGACCGCGAGCGTCTGGCCGACGCACTCCGGAAAGCATACATCTCCTATACCTATCTAGACACACGCGCTCAGAACCTCAGGCTGCTGGACAAATATGGCAAGAATGCCTGGCTAATTGGTAACTGGAACCTGGAGAACGAGCTCAAGGCCCTGGAGCGTGATCTTGCCGAAACGAAGCGCTTGATCGACGTCTTGACTGTCGCTCGAAGGCGGCAACAGGAGGAGGTGGCAGCTGAGATGAAGGGACTGGAAGAGACTTGGAAGAAGGGTGTGGGAAGGACACTGGAGACCGAGATCGCCATTGAACAGTTGAGAAGGGAGATTCTGGAAGAGATGAGAGTAAAAGGAGGTTAACAGCGAGTTCTGGTGCCGATACTGAGGCAAGGAATGGGCGCCGGTGCCTGATAAGACCGCTCGACTGCACCATGTATGTACCGATAAGGAAAAATCAATGATACCAGGGGATACGCCAACACGCACACTTCCAGGCCAGCATTGTGGATGAAATATTCTTTACTAACAGGTATCTGAACATCACTATAGCCGTATCTCTTAGGAAGCGAGGGTAAGGGGTTCCGCTAACGCCGCCGTGAATCTTCGCATTCACTTTCAACCATCCGAAAGCCTGCCGTCCAATCTTGGATAAAAACGCAAAACCAACCACAAGCTCTACGACTTTTAGACTGCTTGAAGCGGATCCATCTCCTCGACACCAGTCTTGATGCCTTTGTACCTTGTCCGTCTCATGATGCCTTCGACAGGACCAAGAAGCCGCTGGAAGGCGTTCTTGCCGAGGCTTGCGACCTTGACATCCGTCGTGGCAACAATGCTGGCGGCGCGAGGGGCGTCATTCAGAAGCGCAAGCTCGCCGAAAAAGTCTCCCTTGCTGTAGTGCTTTACGGATTCTTTGCTGTCACCTTTATACGCATCGGCCTCACCGCTCTCCAGGAGGAAGAACGAGTGCCCAGGGTCGCCTTCCTTGATGATTGTTGCCCCCGGTGCGTACTTCTGAGTCTCTAGCGCATCGGCGATTTTGGATCGCTCGTACGGCGTGAGGCTCTGCAACAGAGGTACCTCTTCAAGGAAATTCTCGTACATCCGCCGACGAGCGAATGTCGACTCCATGAGGATGCGGCGGAACGTGAGACGGTCAAGCGCCCAGAGAGTACATCCAGGCTCGGCAGAGATGACGGTTGCAGCGCGTGGAGCATTGTACATCAGAGCGAGTTCGCCAAATGAGCCTCCAGCCTGGATGGTTCCGACCTTCTGGCCCATGCCTTCGAGGCCAGGCTGCAAGTTACCGCTGCTATTGACGTATACGTCGAAAGATCCCTTCTCTACTACGTAGAAGAAGTCGCCGGCGTCACCCTGGCTAATAACCTGTTGTGGACTGTCAGGATCCGGTCGTGCGATGTGGCATCGTCAAGGCCAGCTTACCTTGATGTCTTTAGCCGGAATCGGCTTTTCGTTGAGCGCACCCAAAATTTGGGAACTCTGCTCGTCGTCAAGATGGCTGAAGAGAAAGTTGCCTTCGATGGCGGTCTGCAGACGTCCCAGTTGTTCCTTGCTCTTCTCGTGGTAAGGAGGTGACCAGTTATCGTAAGTGTCTGCGCTAGGCTTCAAAGACTCAGCCGAGACCGAGGTCCGGCGGCCAAAGTTGTATTGGGCAGGATAGCTCTCGGGATTCGGCGGACTTCTCAGCGCAGACGGCGGGGCATCGTTGGCAGCGTCGCCACCGAATGGACCGCTGAACATCGAACCAGCATTCATACCGAAGCTTGGTGATGTAGGAGAGGTGACAGTATCGTTCTCCTCTTCTTCGATTACTCGATGGATGGCGTTGCCTCCCGCCGGGGCTCCATCGCTGGGCCCTCCGAAAGGGTTGGCGTTAGCCCCGAAAGGACTCTTGAACATGCCGGACATTTTCTGGTGTGGGATATTCGTCTGCAAATAAGTTCGTACCGTAGATAGAGGTTGGTTTCGTGAAGCTAGTTGCTAGGTGGGTGTTCGATGCGGCGCAGAGATCAAGGATATCGACGGTTTCGCGCGAGCCTCTTGGCGGTAGGCCTCGTGCTATTTCAGTCAGCTTCGGCTACCAGCTTCTGGGTAGCAGTAAAAGGAATGTTGGACGGTTGCCCCGTCTCAAGGCTCATTAGATCAACAAAGAATGTTATGAAATTGGTGGGGTTTTCGACATGGGACTCTCTTGGTAACTACACCGCGGAGAGGGTATGCATGGTACAGTGACGCAGGCTGGACAGAGAAACGGCATTGGCTGTGACCCGGTGACGAAGAGGGGTGGCGGCAAGATACCTCAACGCATGCCAAGGAAGTGATAGAATGGGGGATGAGAGTACGCACTGTAAAGTTGCGTGCTTTGAATGGTGGAAAAGGTAGCAAATAGGACAGTAACGGTGGGATGTGATGAAGCTGACGAAGATTCGAGGACAAGTAACAGGGAGAAGGTGGCGAACAGGTTGAACTGTTGAAGGTAGGTAGGCAGGCTGAACCAGCGCGCGGCCACGGAGGGGAGCTATCACTCACCAGAGGACAGCGTACGAAGCTAGCTAGTGGGCGATGGCAAGTTGGTGCGGGTAGCTCGACAGCCTTGGTAAGATTGACTACCGGATTCTGGGGAAAGAAATCTTGGTTGACTAGACCCTAGGATGAAGAATTGGTAAGACCGAGGAAACTGTCAGAAGCCAAGGGGTTTACTTGGCGAGCGGAATGAGCGGGTTGACGCGGAGAGATGGAAAAGAGAAGAATGATCACGGCGTGGTGTAGCAGTTATGGACCGGGACGAGGGCGCGGCTAGTACCTACCTATGTAAAGGAGAGACTGGGGGAGGCGTGGTAAGTGGCCGGTTCTATGTCTGGGTACTCTCGTACAGTCAGTCGTCCGGGTGCGAAACGAGGCCACGAGGATAGCGTTCGCTTTGTGTATCTTGATCGAGAACAGCGGGAGGTGACGAGATGGGAACACAGAATGGGGGAGTGCAGGAAGCGGAAAGGCCAAGGGAAGGGAAGCTTTTTGGGTTCGGTTTAGGGACGATGGGACGGGGGGGAATAAGGTGGGGGGAGAGTCGAGAAGCAGGAGGAGGCACGGAGGGTCCTTTGACGCATCGCTGCTTCCAGTCAAACCCAGCAGCAAAGAAGCAGGTGTTCCCCTCCCTCCTTCTCGCGCTCCTTAATGTCTCCCTTCTCCTTCCACAGGGTGACGGTGAGGTCCTAGCTTTTGAGGGGCCTTGCTGCCCCGGCCGACCAGTCACGGGCGTCGAAGGGTTCTAGAAGGTGCACGGACCGAAATGTGGTCTGTCGCTATCCCTCCTTCCCTGCAGCCCGAAGTGTCCGGGCTTCAGCTTCCACTTCCAAGCCGCTTCGGTTGGGATTCTGTGCAGCTCTCAGCGGCGGCGCCTCTGACTGGCTCACTTTTGCTTGCATCAGCTTAGGTAGTGTAGTGTGAGGTATGTCCACGTATTGCCGCAAGGGTTGAGACAGAGGTACGTACCGCATTGGCCTTCACTCTCTCGTCTACCTACCAGAGGCGACAAGCTCAAGGCACCTTGCGTACTTGGGTCCCCTGGTTTCGGCCATTTCATCATGGGGGCAGCCTCCCGTGGAATTTCAGGGCGCTTTCGGTGGGCCTACCCCGTCCGCCCGCAATTGCCCCTCACTAAAACTCGCCTGTAGTGGCTTGTTCCTTCAATAGCGAGGTCGGTACGTACGACCATTTGAGGTGTGCAGACATGGGGAGCCCGATCCCTTTCCCAGCGATGCCTTGCCTGTTGATCTCAGGAATCTTTCACTAGTGTAGCCAATATCAGTTCGATGCTTCTGCCTGCAACCCGGGCTGCTCATTGATTTCATCTCAGACAGCCGTCTCTCGCGCCAGAACTGTCAAGCTACATCTGGCCAAACTTGTCCTTGCGAGCTTTTGGGTTGGTTTACGGAGCATATAATGAGGCATTTCAGCCGCTGGTCTCCTGAAAACTTATGATAAAAGGAAGGATATGTCTTCCCCCACCTCTGCGTCTGACCGGTGGGTTGTTGTTCCTTATTGTCGTCTTGTTTCAAGTCATGGGAATCAGGCAATCCTCGTTAGCATGCAAACATATCCCAGTATTCTGAGGCTTTACGTCCTCGCTGATGTTGTATTGATAGGTGGTATGCGAATCACCTGTAAATAAGTAGCATGCTGATGATGTATAATATCTTCTGTTGCCCCAGACTTTCCGATTACCGCTGTATCTACCTAAGTAGCAATTCGCTTTGCTTACATCTTCGGGGGATGAAGGAGAAGAATACTAATTATTGTATTTCTAAACTCGTACGCGATAAGACAATAAGCTGGCTAAGCAATTTTGGTCTAAACCAGGAGTCAATGTGCGAGTCATTAAGTCATTGAAACGGTTAGGCGCCTTGTTGAGAACGGAAATCATAACAGCGTGAGTGTTTATGAAAACAGCAAGTGTTGATAAAGACCCATTGCACAATTAGATGTAGAAACAAATATTACATACGCAACCAAGATGGATCCCATAATAGTGCATGATCATGAGAAATCCAATATGGTGTAGTGGCCAACATGATGCCCTCTCAAGTGCTAAAAGGTTAGGCATAGCCCCGAGTTCGATTCTCGGTTTCAGAAATTCTGCTTTTATTTACATATTTTTGTGTTCCGTCCAAGGCGGCCCGCAATCAATGAACGAACCTACTACTACTTACTACTGCTAATCTATCTATACCTACCTAGGTACTGTACGTGCACGTGCAGTACGTACATACACACCTGTATATTCACTTATATATCCTACAATCTACCACCTATGTTAAAAGTGACGCTCCTCTTGCATCTTAACTCTTACCTCACACTCACTACGTTATTACAGAGCTGTAAAGGTGTAGGAGGAGATGCGGGGTTGAGTGTCAAAATCTGGCACAGGGTCACGCTGACTCTGCTAGTGACTCTACTAGATCGTTCGCCCTTTAGTCATTTAGTGTATTTAGTTGAGTGCCCATGCTGCTCCTCATCAACCAAGGCAAGTTCGGTTACAAACCAATGTCCAAACTATTTACTGCGCTGTGATTGCACGCCTTGTAGTATCCGCCCGTGCTCCACGAGTGACGAACAAGTGGGTCGCTAAGCCACGGCGCTAGTCCCAATCTACGCATTGAAAGCCAAGCCACACTCCCGCTGACTTGCATCTCTCCTGTCTTGCCGGACATGCGCATTTGAACCAGACTTCCGCGACAGCAATCGACACCTCTCAGTCACAATCTCGATCGCGCGTCCTCTGAGAGTGCACGATTTCCCAAGATGCCTGAACCATCGCCTGGCGTCAACCATGCTGACTCCATTGATCCGCAACATGACACAGGAAAGAAGGATGACAAGAAGAAGAGCCGTCGACCGGCAAGTACGTGGAAGCCCCGGGACGATGTCAAGCTCCCTCCAGCGGCCGCGGAAACGCTGGAATTCCAACAAAACAAACATGTTGGTACTGACACTGGTGTGCTCGATTAGATACGGCATTTCGGCAGCAGCGCTTGAAGGCATGGCAGTAAGTTACTTGTTCCTGGCAATATCTGCGTGATGTCAAAACCGCAGCGACGGGCCTTGGTCGCTGACTGTTGTAGACCAATCTTGACGCCCAAGACGGTCTTGCCTCTGTTTTTCATTATCGGCATCATCTTTGCTCCCATCGGTGGACTACTACTCTACGCAAGTGCCAAGGTAAACCTGGATATCCCATTTCTTGCGGAGTCGGTAGCTAACAACGCTCCCTTAGGTCAAGGAGATCCGGATCGATTATACCAACTGCCTTACCGAAGCAACCGAGAACCTCGATGCGATGGACTCGAAATACATCAGCACTGCGTTCAAGAGCGACGCGCAGACCAAGAATGCTCTGTGGGCTGTAACGGATATCGAAGTCGAGGACGGACCGATCACATATCCAGCGAAGCAGTGCAGAATCCAGTTCTCCATTCCCGAAGAGATGGGCCCCCCGGTATTGTTTTACTACCATCTTACGAACTTTTATCAGAATCACAGGCGCTACGTCGCGTCTTTCTACGATAAGCAACTCAAAGGCAATGCGGAGTCTGCCAGTAATGTCAACAGCTCCTCCTGCGAGCCACTTGAGTGGGACGAGGAGGCCAAGAAACCGTATTATCCCTGTGGTAAGCATTGATGCGAGTCACAGTATCCCCCGTCAGGAGGCTAAAACACTGCTAGGGTTGATTGCGAACTCCATGTTCAATGATACGTTCACCTCACCCCGCTGGTTGCAAAAGGATTCGATTTATCCGATGTCGACCGAGAAGAATATCGCCTGGGCGTCTGATGCAGACCTTTACGGCAAAACCAAGTACAACCCCGAAGACATCATGCCGCCACCAAACTGGAGGGTCCGGTATCCCAACTACACCGCCGAGCACCCTCCACCAGATATCTCCAAGTGGCCTGCTTTCCAGGTCTGGATGAGAACCGCAGGATTACCGACTTTCAGCAAACTATACCAGCGCAACGACGATGAGACTATGATGCCAGGCAATTATGAAGTCAATATCACCGACAGTGAGTTGTTCCAAAAAGTTCTGCACCGTCCAGACAGTATTGACATGTCCAGATTTCCCGACCACGGAGTACAAGGGAACCAAGTCCATCGTTATCACCACACGCACGATCATGGGTGGCAGAAACCCTTTCCTCGGCATCGCATATATCGTAGTCGGTGGCATGTGTATTCTCCTCGGTGTTATCTTCACTGTAACTCATCTCATAAAGCCAAGGTAAGTGATCCTGTCCCGTAACTTGAAGTCCGGAGGATCGAACACTGACTCCCCGCACAGGAAGTTGGGTGACCACACCTATCTTTCCTGGAACAACGCGCCCGGGTCCAAGCAGGCTGCCGGCGCCAGCTCAGCGATGGCATCAGGTCGCGAAGTCCGACCCGGCGAAGCCTAGAAGGCTCGCGATGAGTCGCAGTGCCATCTTCACAGCCGTACGGTCTCCAACGCCACCGACCCTTCCACTCCATCGATGGCGATGGCATACAGCATCACCGCATCATCAATCGGAGGACAACGTCTCGTTCTACCCACATCGCCGTTATGAGGTCGGTGAATGTGACGCACGGGATAGGAAAGTCTGGCCTGCGGAGTTTTTATTTACTTATATGGGATGACATGAAATTTATTTGTATGAGTTACGGGTGCGGACGGATCTTCTCTGCCGAGGACCCCCCTACATCGTCCACGCCTCCCCGCTGCCTGGAGAGAGACAGTCGGAGGCCGTAAGAGGGGGGAGGTATTTTGTTATTTGCTGCTTTGCACCAGCTGGTCAACTCGTGTTGCTTTTTTCCTTCTTCTTTAGCCGCTCTCTTGGGCTTAAATTCTCGCCCGTGTATCCATGTGAACTTCTTATGCTTCATTCACCCTTCCTTCCTATAGGAACTTGGGCGAGGCCGGCAAACAGCAGAAGCCAGAAATCACCATTGGCTCTCCGAGAGGAACTCGGAATTGTTCAAAGTTTGGATGTCAGGTAGACCGTAAATTATCGGGTTGGAAATCATGAATAAGTGCCGGTACCTACCCAACTCGTCCCATCTGAAACCGAGTGGAAGACTTGTAGCGAAAGGGTTATGCTCAATCAGACATAATAAATAAAACACTCATCGTCGAGTCTGTGGACGACGCGGAATCAACAATTCAATGAAAATGAATAGTCGGGTTACCTATCTATTGATGCAGGAATTGCCGATTAATAAAGAAAGCTATCTGTTTCGTCGTTCCGCCACCCATAGGAAGCGGTTCCATGATCACTAACGACCTCTCCCCCCTCCCTCTCATCCAAGACGCCTGCCTACACAACAATTTTGATGTTACAACTAATGTGATAATAAGAACACTGTACTCATAAGGGTCGCTTCCAGCTGTGTCCACGGCTCGCCATCCCTCGCATAATGCCAGAGACAAATGAAGCGAGACCCTGTTTAGTGCTTCCGCTTCTTGCGGCCACGGCCTTCATCTTCATCAGCGCCGCCACGGGCATCCTCGCGGTCGCGCTTCTTGGCCTTAGCCTCGAGCTCGTCCCAGTCCTCGCCCTCGTCTTCGTCGCTCATCTCAGCGTCATCGTCTTCGTCGGAGACGTTAGAGCCAAAGTCGGAATCTTCTTCGCTCGACTCTGAAGCTTCCTCGAGTTCGTCGGATTCTATCTCGAAGTTGCTCTCCTGCTCTTCAGAGTCTGCATCCTCGTCGTCAGAATCGGCCTGCAAGAAAGACCAACCTCCGTCGAGGAAGAATTGATGGGTGTCAGCAGTGACCGTCTTCATGATCGTCGGCCAATTCAGGTTGAGAGGACCCTCCGAGTAGGCAATGTCCGAGGAATCAAGGAACTCCTTGACGTGATCGAGGAACTCGACAGGAATGGTATTGACATGGTATGGTGGTCGGGTAAAGTCCTTGAAGACGAACACAAGATCAAAGTTCTTGAGGCCAAACTGAACACGTTCCAGATGAGCAACCTCGATGTCCTCCAGGGTGATAACCATGAAAGGTGGCTCAACGACTTGGATCAGACACTCTGTTGTGGGCTGGATGAAGACGTTGCTTCGGAACGGGACACCGTGGAAGCCAAGATCTCTGACAGGCACATCCACCTCGAGGTTCTCGCTCTTGCCTGCCTCAGCCATCTTCTGGGCGAAGCCTTGGAATAGACGGTCGAGCTCAGCGCGGCGTCGACGTTCCTCTTGTTCCTGCTCGAACTCGTCCTCGTCACCGTACCGGTACTTCCTCTTGCGGTTACCCGTCTCATCGAACTGGATATCTGTTGCCTCTCGGTAGAATTGGACATCCTTGGTCTTTTTCTTGTTGGCAACCATGATGGGGTCCTTCAGGTGGATGTGAATAATCACAATCAGCTCGTGCTGACAGGGCTGGAAGAACAGGTGGCGGACGTTCGAGAACAGGATGTCCACGCGTTGCTGGGTGCTCAAAGGAGACTGATAGCGAATACCGTTCTGGTGGATTTCCACCTTACCAGGAACCCGCTTGCCTTCCATAGCAGGACGGATGAAAACGTTGTCAAGCACGGCGGGACGACGGTCTAGTGACTTGTAAGCAAAAGCGCGGCAGGTGTACGATGCAAATCAACTTACTTCTTATTTCGACGAGCTTGTCTTGCTCGACGACGTCCTCCAGCTCCTTCTTCTCCTGCTCCTTCTTGTTCACGTCCCGCTTCATGTTCGAAATCTGTGTTGCGATTTCTTGGTAGCGGTCACCGTCCGTCGACCGGAATGTCAAGCTTCTAACGAAGTGAGCCGAGGCGTCCTCGAAAGGCTGGTCGTCCTTGCGACCGACTCCCTGGCCAGGCGACAAGAAGTTGATTCGCAGGAACGACCAATCGCCCTCGTCGCTCTTGCTCGCGTTCTTGATCGTATTGATATGGAAAGGAACAGGGCGGCCCATGACAGGCAATACGACCGTGTCGTTTCTCGCATCGACAACGATCTGCAAATCGCGGACCTTCGGAGGGAACTGGTTGTCACGCTTGTATGAATCGAAGCGCTTGAACTTCTTCACTTCCGTACCGTTCTGTCCACTGGTGGACTCAGAGAAGCGCGCAAGACCTTCCTTCTGCTTCTTTGCTGCCAGCTCTTTCTGATGCTCGCGGCGCCTCTTGTCCGCATCATCGTCAACAGTCGTGGTTCGCTCGGATCTCAACCTCGTCGAGGTGATGTTCTTCGTAGCAACAGCACCCACTCGGGAATCCTTCTTCTCCTTCTTGGGCGTGGGCTGGGCCTCTTCCTCGTCTTTGAAGAAAAAGGAGTTCGAGTCCGCATCGATGGGAGTCTCTCCGGTGAAAACGACGGCTTCGCTCGTGGTGACGCGGATCGTATCGGTAATGACCAAAGAGTAGATCTTACTGTTCTTGTCCTGCGGCTGGGGGTTTTCGATATCGCTAAAACCGGTCGTGATGACCAGTGTCATGCCGTCCTTGAGCGCTCGGGAGTTTTTGGCGTTCAGAATCAACGTCGGGTCCCTATTCTCCAGGCCAACACCCCAGCCAACGTTCTTCAGGAAGTGCTTTTCCAAATCAGGCTTCTTTGCCTTGATCATGTTCAGAGCCTTGTTGTAAACTTCCTTGATGACAACGCCATCGCGGACCTCCTTCAAGATCATGTTGTGAATATTGAAAAGAAGCTTATAGTTGCTCTCCTGTGACTTGTTCGGGTCCACGAGGTAGGTACGAGCGATGGCGGAACAGTACGACTTGTAGCGCAAGCCCATGGCGGCAACAATAGTGCCGGGGTGCAGAATATCATCGTTGCTCTCCGAGTTCATCTTCAAATCGTACTTGCCACCGCTCTGTACCAAAGGACCCAAAACCCAGTCCAGCTGAGCCGGGTCCAAATCCTGGGGAAGCTTGGTCTTATTGGGGAGCTCGACTGTCTTCCAGAACTTTGTGTCATCAAGCTTCTTATCCACCTTGTCTGCCAAGGCGCTGTGCTTGACCTTCTTCTCCTTATCAAGAATGTCCGACATTTCCTCGAGGAAAAAGGGGGTCATCAAGGCGACGCAGGCCTTTGACGCAGTGCGCATAGCTCGGAGCTCTGTTTCGTCCTTCACTGAGAAGGCGTGTTGGGAGAGTGCCTGGGAAACATCGACCTCTTCGATATCTTTGCATTGGTCGGCGAATACCTTCTTCCACTCCTCGATGAAGGGGCCCTTGGAGGTATCCTTGGCAATGGTGCCAACCTTGTTCTGGAAGACAGACGTGTTAGTGGCAATAAGCGATGCCGGATGTATTTGAGGGCAGTGACTCACGCCCGAAGTCTTGATAACTTCAGCAAGCTTGACAAACAGCTTTTCATTCTCGGCGGCATCCTTGCCTCGCACGAGGACCTCAAGCGGGAAGCGACCATTTTTTAATTGCTCGAGATGTTTTGCTATATTTGCATCAGCCAAGATCCGTCGCAAGTGTGACGTGACAATGCAAGAAACGAAACAAAAAATCCTCACCCTTTTTCGCAGTCGTCAGAATGTAGATTTTGTCAGTCGTCAGCAGCATCATTGTCGTCGGGAATTCGTAGCCGAGAAGCCAAAACTGTCGTCCTCAAAATATCAGCTTCTTGTCTTGGGCATCGAATCAATGACGAAAGAAACAGGGTGAATCGCGTCGCTGCGAATGCGAAGGGATGCGACTCACATGCATGGCGTTGTTCTTGTGCAGCTCAGGCACCTCCTCCACCTTGCCCATCATGACGACGATGGACGAGGCGCCGTGGAAGATGTTGCCATCTTTGGATCGCAAGTCGTTCTTCCAGGCGCCCGCGAGGCGCGTGAGGCGCTCGTGGAACGCCTTGCTGTCGATTTTGATCTCCGCCATCGTCGCTGCGAGGTGAGTGACGGATGTGGTGGCAGGGAAGGGGGTTGAAGGACGAAAGGTTCCAGGTTGCCGCTGGCGACGCGAGATTCGAAAAATCCACCGCGTAAATTGGGCGAGGCAGGAGCTGTTCACGTGACCGCGTCGCGCCTTTGCTTTTGTAGGTACCCAGTCCAGTTCAGTGCGCGGTTGCTCTGAGTGCCCGAGTGAAAGGGGGTTCGCGGCGCGTTTGTTAGTGGAGGAAACGGGGGCGAGCTTGCCCGAAGCGTGCTGAGGGAAGTTAGGTTCTAGGCGGACAGTGCGGTCGGTCAGAGCTTCATTTTTTTGGGATCTCAGGAACACGCTGGTGTTTCGTAAGTCAATGTATCCACGCGCAACTCAAAGTCTAGAAAGTTTCAATACCGTCGAAGCGATTGGCTTTCTTTTCTGTGTTTTGGCAGTAGCAAACGTTGCAAAATTGCAGAGAATTCGCCGGGTATTTCTCCAATGTGGCAAGGCGAGCAGAATATGGATCAACCAGTTGCCTAGGTAGTAGAGCCGTAACAAGCCGAACCTTTTGAGTATTGCGGACCAGGTACAAATTGTAAACGGCAAACCGTCGCCCGAGAAAATCAGGTGCAACTGCAACTGGACGGTTGGTCTTGCGGTGCTGTGGTCGCAGTGCCCAATGGTGCACCAAAGTTGCCCACCCTTGCGAAACTCTTGGAGTCCGACACCGGCGAAGCGCCGGGGAAAGCGCCGGGACAGTATTCAACCGGGAGAAAAGGTGAAGGAGGGGGAGAACAATCGCTCGGCCCGCCCGATTCTCGGGATGTGGAGACGGGACTTTCAACCCCGCGCTTCTCCGGAATCTCTTAAGTATAAGACGTTTGGGCCTCATATGTCAACCAACATACTCCATGCACTACTTCTCACCTAGGTATCCGGAACATTTCTCCAGCCATAACGAGTTTCGTATGCCCTCCTTAGCCAGGTTCCTGAACTTCTTTAGACCCAGAAAGACGCCGCAAATCCCGCCAAAAACACACCATCACCCCGTCCCCAGATCCAAAATGCGCATCCCCTACGTCCCCAACCCGCCACCGACCTCAACCCCGGAAGAGGCCGCCATCGTCTCCCGGATCCAAGCCCGCCGCAACCCCCGGCCTCTGCAGTCCCTCGATCTGGCCCTCCTGCACGCCCCGCCTGTTGCCGACGGCTGGAACTCCTTCCTCGGCGCCATCCGCACTCAGACCACCATCCCCGCCGACCTGCGCGAGCTCGCCATCTCGCGCGTCGCCGTCGTTAACCGGGCCTGGTACGAGTGGGGCCACCACGCGCCGCTGGCCGTCGCCGCCGGCGTCTCCGCGGACGCCATGGACGCCGTCAAGGCCGAGGCGCCGCTAGAGCTGGGGTCCCGACCCGCGTTGCATCTGAGCGAGAAGCAGTGGGCCGTGCTGGTGTACACGGACGAGATGACGAGGAACGTGAGAGTCAAGGATGAGACTTTTGAGAAGTTGAAGTCATTGTTCAGCGAGCGGGAGGTTGTGGAGATTACGACGACGGTAAGTAAGACCAGAAGGTGGCTTAGGGGGAAGCCGGTGGCAGTTCGAGAGAGGACTGGCTGACAACGATATTTAGGTCGCGTGCTATAACTGTGTGAGCCGGTTCTTGGTGGCTCTCGACGGTGAGATGACGATCTCCAAGTGTCTCGTCGACACACATTTCTAACGAGTATGCAGTTGGCGAAAGGAACAGTACCGGTCCTGACGACGTCTCACTCCTTGAACACTAAGACGCCAAAGGCGCATCACGGCGTCGAGGGTACATACGAGGTATGTCTGTGTGCGAGGTTCAATACTTTCGATATGGAGAGAGCTGAAGAAGAGGCTAACTGGTGAGTGCAGTGTAGATTGGGCCATATGGACCCAGAAGGGGCAAAGAATGCTGTGAAAAGGGGTATCTCATCTACGTGTGAAGTGATGTAAAGGTCCTCCTGAAGAAACGGTAAAAACAGTACTTAAATAAAATAAAAGGCCCTTGCTCGGCCCGTGAACCAACTCCACGTTCCCCGTGTCACTGTGCGCCTGTCACCGAAACCCTCCCCTTTTATTTTCGTCATAATTCGTGTCCGCATCAAGAAGTGCAGAGTATGTGCTGCTGTCGCCATCAACAACATGCCTCTCTGGGGCAAATGCTGAGATAAGTCAAATGGCATGCCGTACGTCATGGATGCAAATGCGATGATTCGTATGTCGTCGCGAATGGCATGTAAACTGTAGTTGCAAGCCGATTATATGGTTGTTTCGTCGTTGTTCGCGTGTCAGCGGACGTGGTCGCCGCCATGCAAAGTCGGTGCAGATCTTGCTTGCAACGCCTCTTCAGTCCACCGCCAGTCAGATTGTCAGCTTGGCATTCGCCAGCTCCTGCTCGATGGACCTTTCGATAGACGATCGCCGTTTGTGCATCCGTGGACTCTTTTGCAACTCCTGGACCACCCCTGCCCATCCAAGTTTGTGTCCCGTTCCCGTAACTTCGCGATGCCCGATAGCTTGAGTGGTTAGCCTCCTCAGCGGCGGCCGCTCGCGGATCTCTTCCGTCAGCGCGCGCGTCAAATTTGCATTCAGAGCGGCCATGGGCGGCGTGGAGGACGGAGACACTGGCGTCTTCTCTGAATCCTTCTGCGGCGTTGTCACAGGCACATGTCGATCGGCTGTAGGACTCGCCCGCTCCGCAACCACTCCCATGTACACGACGAGAAAGCGCATTCTCACGAGATCCAGCCGGCGAACGCGCTCTTCGAGATCGCGGCGTTTGCTGGCCCAGAGAAGACGGGGGGTTATGCGCAGGGTGGTGGTGTCGTGAGAGAGTAGCATGGAGTTGATCTCCTCTCGCAGGTCATCGCCACCCTTTTGAATCTCGCGTAGCAGGCGACCGAGGCGAAGCTTGTCATCGAGGCGCTGGACTTTGGCAACGTCGCGGTCGTAGCTCTCGTTCTCCTCGACTGAGAAGTCGACGGCATCGATGAATGAAGCGATTTCGTTGGGAGCGGCACGGTAGGCAGTGATATATGTTGTTAAGATCTGGGAGACGACGACCAAGGAAAGAATGAGTGCGGTTAGGATCAGGACGATCGTCCACTGGCGCGCTTCGGTCTCGGCCATGGCGGAGAGCGAAGCACGGAGGAGAAGAGTTTAAATAATGAGTTAACTGGCGATGGACTACGGTGACATGATGCGACTGAGCAGTGTTTGTCGTTCCGGGATGTTGGTCTATGAATAACCGCAAACTACGTTGCAGAGAGCAATGAGGCGGAGTGGCACAGGCAAGATGTAGGGGAAAGAGGAGGCAACATTGATGACGATGGAAGTGCGCCGCACACGAAATGGGAGAAGGTGGGAGGGCAAGGAGGGCTTCGAGGCCTTTCTCGGCGGCAGGTGATGAATGGCTGTCACTGCACGACGGCAGCCATCAGTTTCCGCCCGCCGCCGGTGCTGTGTGCGCCAGTACGACGTTAGGGTCTGTAATAAGTCGGTTCTAGACGCAGTCGCAATCAAGTAATGCCTCCTCTTTCTTGCTTCTTTCTGCCCCTCTTGGACGCACCTCTCCCTTGCATCTACTTCTCGTGACATGCAGCCACCAGGCTGCATAAGCCAATGAAAGATCGCCCCAAGACGGATACCGTTCGTGGACTTGGTGCCCTGCCCTGCAACTGCAGATAGAATCGTCACCCGTCACTGGACAGGTGAAGGCCGACTTCTGAATCTAGTCTGGCTTCACCTTCATCATGGCCAGAACTTAGGTCGAGAACCGGTCCGCTGGGGGGCCGGCGCTCGTTTGGAAGCTCGGGGATGGCGAGAGGGGGCGACCCATCACCAAGGGCTGTACATAGGTATTCGTATTCACTTTATCAGCGGCCCTCATTTTTCGGGGCTTCGTTCTGTGGCTGTTTGGTAGTATCCACTGTGCTGCATACCTAGGTACCTATCGTGGGCGAAGCCAGTCAGCCCTCGCACCCCTCAGACGAGACATAGAGGGTTGGGTCTGGGGCCTAGCATTGCGGTGGGTGGTGGGTGCTGGGCGAACGGCTACTCTCTGGCGGTCAGCAACAAGACACAATGATGCGAGTGCGCATGGCATGCCATAGCATGGCCTGGCCGAGGGGCGACAGATGATTGTGTGATTTGCAAGCCAACCCCACGATGAAGAGGGACGGAGAAAATGCAGCTGCAGAAAAGCAGCAGAACTGCGCGGTCGAGGCATATACGAATTCGACTGGCTGCTTGGAGTGCCTGGATCTCAGGTACCTTACATGTCTACTGCGTATCCAACGCCGTAATGTGCCATCCGAACGCTGCGAGCTGCTGCAGCCTCTGTGTGCCCCCACTACCTATGTAATGTAAGAGGTGAAGGTACATACTTTTTGTGCATGCACTTGCACTTGCGCTTACGCTGCAACTCGAGGTCAGCGGGGATGGCTAGCTCGTTCAGATCGCCGGTAGGTGCATGCCATTAAGGTAGGTAGCCGAAGTGTGGTTTGTACACTACCATCTTTGTCTACATCGCTGATGTTGTGAGCAAACCGTTTATGGTAGAAACAGACAGGTACCCTTCGCCTCGCCATTTAGTGCCCCACCAGCCCGCCTTAGTGGTGGGGGATCCTACCTACCTAGATGCCGTTGACATTCTGGCCCACTTTCCCAATGCGGATGGAACATGATGCGGATGAGCTTCGCTTTCTTGGATATGGTGTATCCAGAATCCAAATCACGACGTACTAACATGAAAATTCTGAATTAGGCGAATGGTTTAATTCATCGTCTGTCTACCTGAAGGGGAGCCTAGGTGCATGCATACGTTCTCTCGTACAAGGGGGTATCAAATTCCACATCTCTCCTTTACTGTGCCAGCCTGTGATACTACTAACGGCTTGTGAGGCATCGCCCATGATTTACTGCTTTGCCTCCGCCTGCTTCTGGATGTCGTGCTCGGCACCACGCTGCTGAGTCTTGCCAGTGTCGTGCATACCCTGGTAGTGCTCCTGACCAGCCTTGTCACCAGTGACGCCAGCGACGGCACTGCCGAGAGTGCCCTGGACACGGTTGCCGATACCAGAAGTGTAGTCATTCAATTGGCCCTTGGCTTCCTGCGACTGACCCTCGAGGTTCTGTTCGCGGCCTTGCTGCTTGAGGTTCTATGATCGAAACATCAGCCTGTTATCCTGGCAAGAGCCTGCAGATGCAAGCTTCAGCAGGTCCAAGTGAGAAAGATAACCTACCTCGGAGCCAACGAGACCACCAACAGTCTCCTTGGCAGAGCCAACAGTCTGGTTCCAGGAGCCATTGGCACGGTCGGGGTCGTCCTTGCTTACACCCTGGGCGGTAGCAGTGAAGCCAGGAAGCTTGACCGTAGCGTGGGAAGCATCATGCTCAACCTGTGCCTTGTTCTGCTTGGCCTCACCCTTGGTCTGGTCGGTGGTGTTTCCGGTAAGGGAGCCAAGCATGTTCTGGGCAGCGCCGGTGGCAGAGTCGACGTAGGACTTGAGAGTGGAGGTGTTGTCGTTGTTGGCAGACATGATGAATATTTTGCTTGGTGGAGTTGATTGATGGATTGTTTGATGGGTTGATTTGTTGATAGGTGGTTTGGAATGAGTCTGATGAGCTGTGAAGTTGTTGATGGTCGGAGAAAGTTCTGGAGGTTGGGAGGAAGGCTGCAATTTATCTATGAACAAGCCGGAAGCCGTGCCTTCCTCCGTTTGCTGAGGTAGGCCACCTGCAACATGTGAAATCTCGTCGTTTTGGCAACTGCGATCGTGTTTGCCAGGTTGAGCTGACCGTGTGATGTCATACCTAGGCATTGGAGAAGGCCCCTTCCGATGCAAGAGCACGGCTGATGGGGCCCAGTGTGGAGGGGGGACGCGTGAAGGAGGGGCAGCGTTGCACCTCGCGCTCCTTAAATGATGTCATTTCGCGACTTCAACCTTTCTTCATTAGCCCCAAACGCCATACTACTAGTTGCCTCCTTCCCGACATCTCTTTGTGCTGTGTGTGTACTTGCCGTCCGAAGAGCTGAGACGCACAGCCATGGCCATGTGAGCCCGCAGAAGACGTAATCAGAGTTAGTCTGGACTTTTTGCTTGCAGTACATTCCCTATTGAGGAATGTTTGATGATGCAACTCTCCTGTCTGGGCGCCTTGCCAGATGCATGCATACTGGGCAACCAGGCAATCAGTCAAGAGCACGCCACGACACTGGCTGAACATTGGCCAGCGTCGCATCTCCACGTAACATATCTCGTGTTCGTGATTTGAAGCGCTCGCTGGCGATTGCTTAAGGAAGCAAGTCGCTTAGTACAGACCACTCTCACATCAGGTTGTGACAGTCGCTGCCCTTAACGCCATTTTGGAGCTCTTGCATCTGAAATTGGTGACCCATGCAGGTGTCGTGTCGAGGATGGACATACCTTTCATCGCGTAACATACACATGCCGGTGACTCAACATGTGATGCTCGGAATAATCGCATCGTCTGCTTGATAGTTCATTGTTCATGGCGTCCATGTTCCCATTCATGCCAGAATGATATGTGATAGTGTACAAGCTAAAAGTTCATCAACAACCAGTTGCCACCCCTGTTGAACGCGACCGTCGCTAGACTTTTGGTCAAATTTCCTACGTGCCCTTGATCACCCCCGGTCCCAACTACAATATCCCCGAGCACAAAAACGAAAAGGCCGGCTGCTTAGGTATCTCAAATATGGGTTTTAGTACAGGCATCTCTGCGTCGGAGAGATGCAGGCAAATCCTTGCGCGGACCTTGACAAACTCGCGGATTCCGATCAAGGCAGACGAGTTCGGATGCGCAGGTACGCGGAACGTACGGAACCATTTTTTAATGCTGGCTCCACTGGATCGTATTGAGGTCCACGCCCTCCTGAACCAACTCCCAAAGTGGACTCAGTTCGCGCAGGAAATCAACCCGCTCCTTAACGGCCTTGAGTACGTAATCAATCTCCTGCTCAGTCGTAAAACGTCCAATGCCGAATCTAATACTGCTGTGAGCGCTCTCATCACTGTTGCCCAGAGCGCGCAAGACGTAGCTAGGCTCCAAAGACGCAGATGTGCAAGCACTGCCAGAAGACAAGGCAATGTCCTTCAGAGCCATGAGAAGAGATTCGCCCTCGACGTACGCGAAAGAAACGTTAACACATCCAGGGTAGAACTGCTTCGGGTCACCATTTTGTGTTGTGTGCTCGAGCGAAAGGAGACCGTTGAGTAGGCGATCGGACAACGCCTTGATACGTTTCGAATCATACTATAACATCTGTCAGCACTTGTTTTGTAACAATGGCAGCAAACATGACAGATAACAGATATTGGATGATCGGACTACATGTGGGGTTATGAGCCAACTTCGACGTCCTTGTCACGGGACAGGGCCATGCATGTGTAGAGCGAACCAACCAGGAAATGGGGGGGGGGGGGGGGGGGGGGGGGGGGGCAAAGATGGGAAAAGCAGGACATATCGGCACATACCTCCATCTCCTCATAGGCGATGCGACACGCCTCACCGAAGCCAGCAACTAATGGTGGGGCGAGAGTGCCGCTACGCAGACCTCTCTCCTGTCCGCCTCCGCTGATGATGGGGTCGAGTCTAACTCTGGGCCGACGGCGGACGTAGCAGGCTCCAATACCCTTGGGGCCGTAGATCTTGTGGGATGAGATCGACATCAAGTCGATGTTCATGGCGTTAACGTCCATGGGTATTTTCCCGACAGCTTGGGCGGCGTCGGTGTGAAAGAATGTCTTCTTCTCTCGGCAGAGCCGACCGATCTGCTCCAGGGGCTGAATAACACCAATTTCGTTGTTGACGGACATGATGCTAACGAGAGCAGTATCGGGGCGGATAGCGGCAGCAAGCTCGTCCATATCGATTAAACCGGAGTTCATAACAGGAAGGTATGTGACTTCGAAGCCCTCATCCTGAAGATGCCGGCAGCTGTCAAGGACGCATTTGTGCTCGGTTTGCGACGTGACAATGTGCTTCTTCTTGCCGGATCTGCCAAAGAATCTCGCGACACCCTTGATGCTCATGTTGTTGCTCTCGGTGGCGCCACTTGTGAAGATGATTTCCTTCGAGTCGGCACCAATAAGCTTGGCAATGTGCTGCCGCGCTGTCTCGACTGCCTCTTCGCTTTCCCATCCGTAGGCGTGTGTCCTCGAGTGGGGGTTGCCGTAGATGCCTGTGTAGAACGGCAGCATGGCGTCGAGAACGCGGGGGTCGACGGGAGTGGTGGCTTGCATGTCGAGATAGATGGGTCGCTGTCCCTCCTCCATCGTGGTAACTTGCTTCAGCACCTCGGCCATGGGACTAACCATGACATTGGGCGCATCTGGTGACTGAGGGACGACATCAATGAAATCCTTCTTGTCGAGCTTGATAGCAGTCTCGACGTTGACCTGTGCGTTATCACGCTTCGTCTCGGAGACGTATCTGCGTTGCTGATATAATCTCTGTGCGGGAGCTGTCGCCACCCTTGATAATGAGGAAATACCTCGCGAAGGGATTCCGGGTCCTGTCGTGTGACGGCAGAGGCGACCTGCCTGCCTAAAGGCGGTTGATGTGATGCTAGCCATAGTGCGCGATTGATGGCGATGGCGTAGGTAAAGAGGGGATCGAGCTTCGAGCAGTGGAAGCGGAGAGGGTAGATAATAGAATTTCTAGAAGTAGGATGTGCCACCCAGGCTGTTGGGAATTTTGACAATTTGGATCGTGTCTCCGACCCGTCTCGGGGTCGGGGATAACATCTGGGCCGTGATTGGCCAGGCTCAACGGCTTCCCCCCCAAGTTGATGACGTTCCCCATTCGGATCCACCCTCTGAGGGGCGGACTCGGTCACGGCACCGTCAAGACCGACCCCATTACCTAAGAAAGACGTGCACGAGCAGGCCTCCCATACCTAGGTACGGATAGGTACTAGGTAGAAGCGGACGGGGTCTCGGAGTCGCCTTGCTACCTACCTTGTGTACATTGGAAGGTACCTGCTTGATATCCCACCACATTCGCCGCGACCATACAACGTAATTATATTCCACTTGCCTCGCTTTGCATTGTTCAATTTGCCAACTTTATGCTCCGAATGCCTTCTGGGTTTGACTTAATCTTCCCGGCCGGTATTTTACTTCCTCTTTCGTGTCTATCATCGCCTCTAAACACACGTCTTACCTCGCAGGTTGCCGTGCTACGTCCTTGCCGTTCGAACCGCTAGGCACCTGCTTTGGGTACCTTAGCTTCCAAATAGTAGGCCTTAGCTCCTGTCCTTCCGCAGCATATGCGCCACAGCCAAGCGGTCTTGCGCAGAAGCTGACCGGCACAGCCACGCCTACGTCGTCACCAGCGACAATCAGGTTGCGAAAGCCCACACCTCATAAGGTCGGACGTGGAATACCCTCAAAGAGCGGATACCCTATCCCTCAATATCACCGCCTCTTCTCTCCACTGGTCCGACTTTCGCAATATCTAATCCGCCATATCAAAAACACAAACTCACCCCGCCATGAGCTTCCGGGGCTTCCAGAAAAGCGTCATTCGGGTACGTGTTTCCACTAAGTGAGGGGTCTCTCCGTCCCTTCCGCGCCGCGACGATGACGTGAGGATGCAAGACTGATGATCCTTTTTCCCCCCTCGTTGCGAACAGGCGCCCCAGCAATTCAAGTCCCGCTTCAACATCGGTGAGCATACAAAGGATGCTGTCTACATCGATTCCGAGCGCAGGTTTCAGGAGCTAGAGACCGAGACGAAGCGATTGCACGATGAGTCCAAGAAATATTTCGAAGCCATCAACGGCATGCTCAGCCACCAGATCGAGTTCAGTAAGGCCATGACCGAGATTTACAAGCCCATATCCGGTCGAATGTCGGACCCCGGCAGTTTAGAGGTACGCGGCAACCCGGAAGGTATTCGCGCTTGCGAAGAGTACGAGGCTGTCGTCAAGGACCTGCAAGAGACTCTTGCGCCGGAGCTGGAGATGATAGAAAGTAGGGTTATTCGCCCAGCCAACGAATTGCTGGATGTCGTCAAAGTCATCCGCAAGACTACTGCGAAGCGCGAACACAAGAAGCTTGACTATGACCGACACCGGCAAACCCTGAAGAAGCTGCAGGACAAGAAGGAAAGGAGTGCCAAAGACGAAAAGGCCCTGTGGAAAGCCGAGAACGACGTCGAGCAGGCTACACAGGAGTTTAACTACTTCAACGATCTGCTCAAGGAGGAGCTGCCGCGGCTCTTCGAGCTCGAACAGCAATTCATCCAACCCCTCTTCCAGTCCTTCTATTACATGCAGCTCAACATATTCTACACGCTCCACGAGAAGATGCAGCATTGCGACATTGGCTACTTTGACCTGACCCTTGACGTTCTGGAAGCGTTCCACAAGAAGCGAGGCGACATCCAAGAGCAGGCCGAGAAGCTGTCCATCGTAAAGTATAAAACTACAGGCCAAAAGCGCCCGCCAAAGTACGGCCGCCCCGCGATCGAGAGCAAGCCTCAGCACCTGCTTACCGCCGGTCCGTCCTCATCGGCCTCGGTAACCACGCCCACAGCGCCACTCTCGAAGTTTGGCGGCTACACTCGGCCGAGCGAACCCTCCGACGTCCCACCCCCATACTCGCCTCCCGCAACCAACGGAACATCCGGCGGCGGACTTGCCGCCATTGCCGCGGCAAAGTCGAAGCCTCCTCCACCCAAACCCAAGCCCAGCCGACTTAGCGGAGCACCTGCCGCGGAGACCGTCACTGCTCTGTACGATTATGCTGCGCAAGCCGAGGGCGACCTGAGCTTCAGGGCCGGAGATGTCATTGAGATTGTTAGCCGCACAAAGAACGAGAACGAATGGTGGACAGGCAAACTGAATGGAAAGTCTGGCCAGTTCCCAGGTAAATATCCGCCCACTACCATTGTAGCCTTGCCAAGAGGACGAGGACTAACTGACCGGCTACACAGGAAACTACGTCAAGTTGAATTGAGCGACTAATGAGACTCGCATTCGCCAATCATAACCGACATCATCTTTGATCTTCACCCGGATACACTGTGCTGCAGAGGTACATTAATGAGCGACCGTTGGGACATTGGGCAAGGGGCAAAACACTTGCATTTGGGATCTTTGGCGTACGCAGAAGGGATTGCCCGTCATTTCGAGTCGGAAAACAACTGGAGGAGAAGGGAAGGGAAGGGAAGTCCGGAAATGGGGCTGTTCTGGATGTAGAGTAAGGAAGAGAGAAAGAAGGCAGGGAGACAAGTCGCTTTCGATGCGTCTAGTGTGACACGAAGCCGCAGCCTCACTTTTGCCTCTAGGGCTTTTCGGTGTAGAGAGACGACGGTGGGCATGGTAGAGTGTGCATTTTGACCCATACCTACTTGTTTTGTTGAACACTTTTCTGCTGTTTTCAAAACATAGAGACCCTCATTCTACAAGCATATCTGTCCTCGTGCAGGCCATTTCTACGAGGACCTCCTTTTTGGGACCTTTCCGGTACGGGGCGGGGGGGGGGGGGGGGCCTCAATACAATAAAGATGAGGATTTCCGTCTGGCATCCCTTGTACAAGCACTGGCGACGTTGGTTTCTGGGCTTTCGGATGCTCTTCCCGAACAGCAGTGGTGTGTCTACACTTCTCAAGCTTACTATCTCTCTAGGGCCTACATTACAGTGAACCGAGAATTATGTTTGCATCCAAAGGTCATAGACGGGTCTAGTTATCCGTCCCCTATAGAAACGGTATCGAAAGAGGCAGGATGGGTGCAGAATGTGGGAGGGCATGGAGAGTATGCTGCGTACACAGGGATGCCCTCCCCTCCATCATCTGCCCGCCTCCCGTGCCCACAACAGGCGCACCATTGCATTTTTAGGACAGGAAATTTCTTACAGATGTCACTTCTCAATATGTCTGCATGCGGGCGCCTCTTTGGCGCAACCTCTCGTGAAAAAGTGCCATTCTTGGACATCCCGCTCCGTTCCCACCGATGCCCGCAGGATGCAGGCCGCTAAGGGGGGAGGTGTTCCGGTTAGCCGCCGAGAAGTAAAACTTGCGAATCCATCCGTGGGTGATTCATAGAGGAAGCCAAGTCAAGGCCTTCGCCATCGTGGAAAGATGGGAAAACTGAATGTACGGGCCACAGCGGAAGCCCCCCGGCAGTGCTGTTTCATGCTCCTATTGTGGCTATATGATGTATTAGATCATGCTTGATAGTAAACAACACGTGCGTGTTAAGCTTCTCGGGTTTGGAATGGTAAGAGATGTGACACGTATAAGCAACCATGATGGATTAGCCCTGTGGCCCTGTTTCTTCGCTTAAGGCGCAATTACTTCCTTGGACATGGGGGTAGTATTGGTGGCTCTGAAGGCCAAGGCAAGGCAAACATCCCTCTTTGCGCGAACCACTACTGCCGGGCGGGGGTGAGTAAGGAGCTCAGAAAAACAATGCCACTACTGTCGCCCTCCCCTGCCGCTGAATCATAAGCACTCAGAATACCTGGTCTGTGATACGTAATACATATGTACACACTCTGTCAGAATTGGGAGGACGCCCGTTCGTCCGCCCATACATAACTCTCCGGGTCTCCGGCAAGGTACTTTTATGCCGCGGGGCGTTTGATTCGGACGACCTATTTGAGGAGGGTGGGCCGAAGTAGGATTCCAGTCCAAGAGATGGACGACACGCCTAGAACATTTGATAGACATGGAAAATGCACTGTCGGGAGGCTCTCAGTTCCACCTTCGACGTGAGGTCGAATGATCCGCGCTGTATGCGAAGTTGAAGCCGAAAGGTTTCCCAACAGTGCTAGCGCCATCCAAGTACGCAGCTGGTGAGTTCCTGAACCAACCTGGTTCGTACAATCCGCAGTCGTCTCGCGGCAAACCCATCGATGGCTGCTTTGGGCCAGAAAAAGGTTCCTCGCTGAAAGATGGGTTTCTCGACGTAGGCCCCGAGGCCGGCAACGACTGCGGTGTGGGATAGGGGCAAGGGTCCACCGTGTTACCCCCCTGTGTCTTCAGTCGAGTTCGTGTTGGTGCCATTGGGCCACCAGGCCAGTGGTTGGTATTTGGAAGTCTGATGGCAGGGTCGAAAGAGATGAATACCAGACATCGTTTATTCCAGGACGCAGACGGTCCAACAGCATAAACCATAGAGCGGTCGTCCATGACCCCCGAGATAAGGCCTTGAGTATTATGGCACTTTGGGTTGAGCAAACCGTCCAGCTCTGCTAAGCGTACGTCATCCTGGCTTACGCCAATTTTGGGCGGCCACCATGATATCGTATTCAGCGTAGAGAGCTGGAGAGCCGCGTGCGTAGAGCCTTCTGCAAGAGTTTCTTGTAGATAGTGGTTGTTCCCAGCAAAACTGGAGCGGGAGATACAACGGAGCTGTAGTCTCCGTGTCATTAAATCAGCAGCCTCAGAGTCGTTGACTAGGTCGATAAAGGTTTCGCAGGAATAGTTGTAACGGCGTATAAAACATTGACTGAGGGTGATTGCTGGGGTCGTAAAGCCATCATCGCCTCTGTGAAGTTCTGATTCATTACGTTGTTTTTTCGTCTGTGATAATGTGCCACTCCGGCACGGATGAAAGGATAACACCTCACTGGTTCCAGTATCGCTTTCTGAGCCGGATTCTGAGTCCGCGGAGTCTTCGCCTGAACTGTGGTGACGATTAGAAAACCCGAGTGCTGTCCGATACGATGTTCTTGTGCTTGAACGCTCATCGACGAGCCATTCTCTTCGGCTCTCTAAAACCACGATAACCCCAGTGACTTGGTCCTTTTCGAGTCGCAGAGTACTCCATCTATCATCGATTGGCCCCTCATCATGTTGCCGCCGCCACATGGCATGTTTCGATGTCAGCTGCATGTCCTCGGCCCGTGAACTTCCTACCGGCAGGCGAAATCCATAGTAGTATGAAGTCCAGTCATTCTCATAGACCTCAAAACTGTTTAGGCTTGAAATTCCGTAGAAATAATTTCCAAACAAGTCAAAACAGACAGTGGCGCCAATGTCTGATCCGACCAAGTCTTCAAGTTCTAGATGACCTGGGGCCCACTGGTCCTTACAGATATTGAATCGCTTTAGGGCCCATCTTTTGAAGCCGTCATCTCCAGTCAGAGAGTGGGTGCCATAATAAAGATGTTCATTATTATTGCGCACAAATAACTTGGATGTAGATTCGAGACGATGAGCAGATAGGAGCCTCTTTTGCTGTATGTCCAGAATGATGAGGCGACTTCGGCCTCCGGACTTTGGCGGGCTGTAGAGGCAGGTTACAATCCCACAGGCGAAGTGAATCGGACGAAACTTGCATCTGCTATCCCTGATATCCGTCCCCAAGGCGGAAAGTAGCAGCGAGCGGATATCGATAACGATTTCGGAGCCTGCAGACTCATGCAAATGGAGTAGACGGAGCGACTCGTGGCCATGCGTGTAGCAAAGCATGCCGTCACAGTACACATACTCATCTGCTTGGGCAACAAGTGCAACAGAATATGGCGCCGCGGCGGCAATGGCATTTTGGGTCTTGACCAATCGCCGCAAGGAACGAGCATATTCCTTGGAAGTGCGGGCATTTTGAACCTCGGCGGAGTAGGAGGCATTGGTCTGGGTCACAAAGTCAGTGTGGTACAAGAGAAATGCTACTGGAGGACGGAGGCCTCACCTCAAGTGCGGCGCGGCAGATATCGTCATTGTACGCAATGTATCTGAACTGGGAACAGGTCAAGCTGAGGTTGAATATGTCATGTAAGTCAAGAGAATCGGCAATGTATGACATTATCTCGATAGGTAACCGTTGCATTGTCGTTGAGTCGACGGTTGTTTTGATCCCGTCACTCAACCATCGAACTGCGTGTAGAAAAACGAGGAAGAAAGCAACACGAGGCAACGCCGCTGCCGAAAGAGGGTTACGTGGTGCAGGGGCAGGACAGGAGTTGGACGAGCAAGGCAAGCAACCCAATGAGCACGTTCAAGTGTGCTCTTGGCAGGAAGGGAAAGAGACTGACAACCCCGTTTTAAGAAAGCCTTGAAGCAGAGCCGCAACATACCTCACTAAGCCCAAGGTAGGCAAGTTAATCATTCGCCCCCACCGCTCAGTATGAGGTGGGAGAAGAAAGGAGGAGGGGAGGGGTACACGACGACGACAGCAACGAGGACAACAACATGGGTAATGTTATAATACGCCAGCCTTGTTGCCCCATGCAAGGAATCAAGTTGATTTATTGACATTTCTCCATAAAAAAGGCTGTGAAACCAGCCTATTTGGGGTCTTGGTGGTAGATGGGATGCATTCTCCAATGGCCTTAGATGAACAGGTAGCCTGGTGAGGCAGAGGTTGCGGTCAGGTCTGCTCACCATTGGCGAAATCTACAGAGGGAAGGATTAGACGAGTGATGTTGAGGCTCTGCTCCGAGACAGAGTAGGTAGTGCCAAGCCTCATGTTGACTTGTTGTAATGAACGGATGCATGCACGAATATCCGTACGCAGCCAAGACAGAAAGAAAGACCTTGAACGGATATAATATTCCATAATTCCGGTGTCGGCTGCAAGCCAGGAAAGCCCCCTGCTCCCTGCTCCTAGGTATATTACCTACCTAGTGTACAAACATGCGGGTGCTAGCAGCCATCCCTGTGACCACAATTTGCCCAATAAACGCGGAGGAACCCACCATGTATGTATGCGGCTCAAAAGAGTACGTACCCAGGTATTCGAGGCAGCAGTAGCCCCTCGGAACTGAACCCCCAAGTCATCTCTCCCCCTCCGGTGTCATCCTCAATTCTGTTTTCCTTCCAACGCCAATATGCGTGTGCCACTTTCGCGCTTGAGTATGAGGGATCGCGACCGGGGCTATCTACATATGTTTAACACGGCCGGGTGTGCTGGCATCCCTCCTTCATTGCGGCTCTGCGCTCAGCCTCTGCTCTCTAAAAAGCACAAACCCCGCGACAGCCCTACAAAAGCCGTCGCTTTTGTCAAAACAGACACAACTTTTCCCCTTCGAATCAATCATCTCAGCCGCCAGCCCGATTTCAATAGCGCTACCTTCCCACCCTCTAGCTTGCGCCGCCCGGCTGCTTCGGAAAAGCTGCTGGTGTGTTAGGTCTATTCCTGCTCACAAGCCTTTTAGGTCTAAAGCCAGGAGAGGAGTGTTGCTCCATAACTGGATACCCAAGCGAACGTCCTGTTTCCTAGATTGTGATTAGGCCTGCTCTCGCACTACCAAACGGCAGATGATCTTTATGAAGAGCCTCACTCACTACTCGATCCATGTCTCAAGGTCGAGGTATCACCTGTCCTGCTCCATTCGATAAACGTCAGCCAGCCAAAGGCCAGGGCGATACGCGGCGTAGGCCTTGGGCCATTGCTAGGGGACTTGCCTGCCCTCGCGATATGCGCCGTCTCTATCCCTGTCACCAGGCTCGCCGCGAAGACGACCAACCGGTGGGACACACGTCCAGAAACCGAAACTAAATCCTGTGTTGCACCCCGTTAGCAAAATGATGTGGCGTTGCCCCATTCGCTAGAAACTTGTCAGAAGCAAGTATCTCGCACAAGACATCAAGTGATGCTTCAGGTAGCGTTCTACAAGAGAGAGAATGTGCATGATAGCGTGGCCGTCACTTGGCCAACCCTCGCCGTTTGTCAGCTTTCATCGGGATGGACTACGGAGGCTGTATTTTGAGGCCCGAAAGTGCAGAAACCACATGGTCTGAGGATTGTCTGCACCTTGGAGAAATCTATACTATGCTGCTGTCCAATTGGACTGTGATATTCGAACCGGCATTAAAAACATCATTAACAGCGAGGACTTAGATCCCCATCATTGGCTCGTATGACCAGGGGCATAGAGCCGGGCTCGTACCGAGGATCTGGAAACCATATATAAGCCGTTGATGTTGCGTTAGAGACAATACAGAGCGGCATCGATTCAGCTAAAGCGACGAGCGCCCATGATGGAGACTACCCTTTCCAGCCAATACTCCCATTGAAGCAACATAACCCAAGGGCCTGATATTGCCCACGGTTTCCATGGTTTGCAGCACCGTCACAAGAGCGGTACTGCCTGAAGCCGTAAGAAGTCAAGAATTCATTCTACCTAAGTGAAAATGGCTGAGAAAAAGGGATGTCCTAGTACTTCACCTTCTGAGCTAGACGCGGTTCGGGTTGCTCTACAACAGCGATATCTGACACGAATCGGCCCTGTTCCAGTGGACAGACACTAGCCCCGTACTGAATTAATAGCCTTATATCCAGGTGTGGTCGGATCCTGACACTATATCTCAACTTACCGCCGTGGTGTAACCACCGTGTATCCCCTGTTGCCGACGCAGGGGTTCGAGATAACGCCGGCCAGCCGGCCAGCCGGCCGATAGTCCCGGACCCGGCTACCTTAGTGCTGACCCTGCGGATAATACTGTACTGTGCCCATTCACCGTAGCTCACACGGCCGCCCCAATCACCAATCTACCCCAATGTGAGGTTTATGTAGCTTAGAGCAGTCCTTCCGTCATACATACCACTTTGCCTCGATTCTCCTCCATCGTTCTCATAATCTACACAGACCGAAACCAACCATGAGTCCTGAACAAGAGATCGACCTCTGGTCCCCTTTTACGAGCGACGTTCTCTTAGAGGTCCGAACGAGCATGATGAAGAAGATGCCCGGACTAGAGGTCGAATCTGGAATCGACAAAACCTTGAGGGAAGGGCCAGTCCGTGTATCGTCACTGGGCCTTGAGGCGGACGAGCATGACCCGACCTTCCACGGCGGCCCCGACAAGGCAATTCACGGCTGTAAGTAGTTTGCTTACCCACCGCGTTCATGCCTCCGTTCGAACTTCCCCCGATACAGCACAATACTGAGAACCGTTCGTCCAGATTGCTCCTCCCATTATCCTGGCTGGATCGAAGAGTATCCTGCAGCAGCAGATCGCTTCAAACCGGGTGCATTCGGTGAAAACTTTGTCACGAGACATATGAATGAGCGGAACGTCTGCATCGGAGACATCATCGCCGTTGGCAACGAGGTCGTGCTTCAAGTCAGCCTGCCGCGCCAACCATGCTACAAGCTAAACCACCGGTTCCAACTGAAGAACTTTGCTCCGACAACGTTCAAGACCAGCAGGACCGGCTGGTATTATCGGGTCCTCAAGGAAGGCACTGTTAAGGCAGGCGACGAGATCCGGCTCGTTGAACGGAAGTGGCCCAAGTGGACCATTGAGAGGATTCAGGAATATTTGCACAGGAACCAGAACGAGTCAGCCATGAACGAGGAGTTGGCAGCAATCGAGGAGTTGGGCAAGGAGAGTCGCGGTGCCTTCCAGCGGCGAGTGGCCAAGGCCAAGGCCCAGGAGAAGAGGGAAAAGGGCGATAAGTGGCGCGACTTCAAAATCATCGAGAAGTCGATGCAAACCCCGCGAATCGTGTCTTTCGTTGTCGAGGCTGCTGCCAAACCGAATGAGAATCCGGAGCGTCTACAGCCTGGCGCCCACGCAAAAATCAAGCTCCCCAACGGCCTCGTTCGGTCTTACTCGATTGTTTCTGGAAACCGCGACAATTTCGAACTCGGCGTGGCCTTGGAGACCCAGAGTCGTGGGGGATCCCGTTACCTCCACGAGTCCATGGCCGTTGGAGATGTTCTCCGGGTCGGGAGGATCACTACCGACGTACAGGTGGCCAGTGCCTCGAGCAATCACGTCTTCATAATCGGTGGCATCGGCATTACCGCCTTCCTGGCTCTCGCTGAGGCCTACCACAAGGTTCATTACAACTTTGAGATGCATTACGCCGTACGTTCGGCCGACGAAGTGCCTTTCCGATCGCGCTTGGAAGCCCTCGGCCGCAGCGTGCGACTATACGACAGGTCTGCAGGAGAAAGGATGGATATTGGCCACATCATGCGGACGCTCAAGTGGAATAGCCACGTCTACGTTTGCGGACCTACGCGAATGATGGAGGCCGCGAGGCAAGCGGCGGAGGAGTGCGGTCTCGACGAGAGTGACGTGCACTATGAAGCATTTTCCGCTGACACGTCGGGGGACCCGTTCGAGGTGGACGTCGTAAACCGAGAAGGCAAGGTGCTCAAGGTGGGGGGAGAAGAGACATTGCTAGAGGTTCTCAAACGAGAGGTCGGGGAAGATATTGAGAGCAGCTGCGAGGTTGGCAACTGCGGAACGTGCAAGGTCGGACTGAAGAGTGGCAGAGTTGACCACAGGGGCACGGCTTTGACTGCCGAGGACAAGGTTGGATCGATGTTGAGTTGCGTGAGCCGTGGCATCGGAAGAATCTCCATTGAGGTCTGATCGTGTTGGTTCTGGACCAATAATCCCCAAGCACTAGTGTCGTGGTTCATGCCTGTGCACTTGATCAGGGCCTCACATTCCTCGATCCGGCTTTGATGGCATTCACGCTGCGAAAAGCAGTGAATGAGATATTTGCGTTTAATGAAGTTGGGCTCAGCGCATAGAATTCAGGAGCAAGTATCGCATGTGTATGTCTCATTACAAGATGATTTCAAGCGTCAGATAGATAGATGGTGGTATGATGGCGGTGTGGACGCCCTCCGCCACTCTCACTGTCGGCAAGAACTAATGCGGCCCCATGTTCGAGACATCCAGCCAATGGAAGGGCGTACTGATAAGAACATTGACCCCACCCCAAGTTTTTCTTTGGCTTGGATCTGGCGAGAATTTTGGCAGCTGCCCATTTCTTGAGGACGACAAGCACATTCTTGGTGTCGACCACGCTCCCCCACCATGTCACCCACCGAGTCCCAAGGAGATGGCTTCGTCATCTTGCCAGTGAAGTTGCCGGCTCTCCCATCTTGCCCAATTACCGCCCTCCACGAAATCCGCGTCCGGCGGAATGCGCCCAAGATCCCGACCGAGATCGACGACCGGAGTCTTTTCCTCAAGAACGTTCCTGTCGACAGTACCGAAGCCCACTTCCGCCAACTATTTGCGGCGCTCGTTGGGCCTGGCCGGTTCGAGAGCGTTGCATTCGAGGATGAGCGGAAAACCACCACGGCCATTGATCCGGTCCAGGCCGTGAAGGTGATGGGCTTTGGCAAGAAGCGCAAGCGCGACGAGCAGGAGGCGGAAGAGAGAGCAAGAGAGGAAGAGGTCGCCCGGCTGCCGGACATATGGACAAGGAGGCTGCGAAAAAGCGGCAGCAGCGCCATTGTTCTCTTGGCCGACGAGAAGAGTGCCGAGCTCGTGATGAAAGCCATCAAGAAGGCGAACAAGTCGAAAAAGTTCCCTGTCTGGGGGGAGGGCCTTTCCCCCGACCTTTCAGAGCTCGGCTCGCAATGGATCTCCTCACATATACAGCTGGCGCGCTGTGACAAGGCAGCGACGCAGAAGTCGGTGCACGCCTTCTTCAACGTTTTCAACCGCAAGGAGAAGGAGGCGGCGGAGATGGCCAAGAGGCTGCGCAACGAGCCAGACGAGGACGGGTTCGTCACAGTCGTCCGCGGCGGCCGGGTGGCGCCCGCGAACAAGACCGAGGCGGAGGAAGCCCGGCAGAAGATGGTCGACAAGGCGGAGAAAAAGAAGTCGGAGACGACGGATTTCTACCGCTTCCAGCTGCGGGAGCGCCGCAAGGCAGAGCAGGCCGCGCTGATGAAGAGGTTCGACGAGGACCGGAAGAAGGTCGAAGCGATGAAAGAGAAGCGCGGGAAGTTCAGGCCCGAGACATGATTCTCCGGCGGAGCATCTCATCGATCAACCAACAAAAGATACCCATTTGCACGACGCTGTTATACTGTAAGTTCTATTTTCTGCCCCATACCGGTCTCTTCTCTTCCACATGATGACGCACGCGGGGCCAGCGGAGCACCTTGCGATGAAGGGCTTGTCCCGGATTCAGTGGTGCAGTGCCGACGAACACCGCGTTACCATATCTTCTCAAACTTGTCTGAAATCTCAATTATAAAAAATATAAAAAAACCCTTCATTGCAGTTACATCATGTCAAACATCGGATACTAACTTTGCACCAGATGGCAAGGGTCGGAGGACCGGCAATAAATGCCAGCATGCCCGTGGCAGATTCGCCGTGTTAGCCATTGGAACCAGAAGTGCCCTCCGAAGACCACCCTCTGGGGCCGTCCCACGACGAGATATCATTGCACTCGTATGCGTCTTTGGTCAGATCCGAGGGACACAACATATGAGAAGATACTGTATGAACCGAGTCGGAAAACCACAAGTGCGCCGGGTACAGCTAGTGACGGGCTGGGCTAGTCATGACCGATACGCCGTCAGCGTCGTCGGCAGAAACAATACGAAGCCACGTGCGTGCGGGCAAGTTTGTGAACCACTTATGCTGTTCTCTCGAACGCACCTCCCACAGTTGCATATTCCGGCCCCCTGTTTCTAACCCAGCGGCTCTGGCGTGGATACCCCCTCAAGCCTCATATTATTTATATATTTCGCCTTTTCCCTCTCTTGTTGTTTCTTCACTTAGTCGTAAAGGGTATAGTATTGCAAACGGCGGTCTCGTGTTTTGCGACCGGTCCTAGCGGACGATATGCTGGATCTGCTAGTGCTGGGCTACCGCATGGCCGGGTTTCTTCGTGGCCCACGCCGCGGGAGGATCATGCCAGGAAACAGATTGCCGCTGGCATCTCTCTACTTATTCAAGTATTTTCGTTGAAATGTCCACCCCCTCCCCCCTGAAAGGAGTTCACAAACACGGATTTTATCACACAGATCCCGCTCCCGACATAATCATAGGCTTGACTGTCCCGTTTCGCATGACGCCGTCCAACTTATTTGACAGACTCTGGTATGATGGTGAATTCTGGGGGGCGTCGTTTCTGGCCTTGCAGCCCCAGAGCTAGATCGCGAGTTCCGTCCCCTAGCTCTGTGCCGAGGTTGAAAGTGGCATAGCTCGAGCTAGGCCGACATCTCCCCTGACCTTCCCCCCCTTCTCCAGTCTCTTGACCTCGAGCGCTGAGACCCTGCCAAGCGATGTCCGTCAACACGCACCGACGGCTTGTCATGATCAGCTCTGCCGAGAATAGCAGCCCCTCAGGCGCATCCCGTGCTCACCCTGGCCTGAAGTTTGGCGCAAAGTTGAAAGTAGAAACATTTTCGTTTTTATCACACAGACCTTAGCGTGCTGAGCAGCGACTGCCCGGCAAGTGTCCATGATAGCGCGATAGACCCGATGAGAACGCGAGAGAACGACCGACAGATCTCGTGTCACAGGCGCCAGCGTGCCGTGCTGCGTGCGAAAGCGCCTTTTTCTCGTTTCTTTTGTGGCGCAGCGCGTGTAAGAACAAGAAGCCCTTGCTTCCCTGTCCCTATCGTGTACCTGCATCAGACACCACACCAACCTGCGTTGTCATCGCCTGTTGGGGCATCGGTGTGGAATGAACAGCTACTTCCATCTAGTTGCGGCGATGGTGTCCACTACTGAAGCGTCAGGAAGCCCAGTCACTGTTGGCTTCTTACGGCTGGGACCAGGTTTCCTAGTTGTTAACTAGTCTCCTATTTGAGCTAGCCTATCGACCGATTTAAGTCGAAAATTGCCATATCGCTCGACGCCCTCGGAAGCCATCGCATAATCCCCCCAATCACTGTCGACATGTGCCCTTCTTGCAATTTCCCTGGCCTTCTTTCCCGCACCTGATCCTGCGTAGACCAGGGACCACCCGCCGCCAGCTCTTCCGGGCCTCGCGATGCTTAGCCCCGGCCGCCTTCATTGGAGTTGTTGATCCGCAGTGTGCATCGTGAAGCCTTCGTCGCAGCTCTCCTTTCCCTTCCGGGAGATGTTGACTGTGCGGCCAACTCGGCCAAGCCTGGTCAACCGAAGAATCTGAGAGAGGGGCCCTAATGAGGTTAGTACTAAGATGAGCAGCTCATCTAGTCCACGGAGGCTGTCCTGACCATAATGCCGCCCTGCATCTGCGCGTGTAAGTGGCCAATCTGACGGCGGCGCGAGAGAGATGCCCGAACAACCACGACGGGAGCGCCGTGGGCATCATAAGCAGCACGTCGTCCGCCCGTTAGAGATGTGGGCCTGTCCTTCTCTCCTCACGCAGCAATCACCAGCCAACGACCGCGCCGTCTCGCAGCCTCCAGAGCCGTCCAGCTCGTCCAACGACGTATCTCACGTCAAGTCACTCGTTATACCTCACCTAAATTACACCGAGTTTATCGTTCATTAATTCCCACACAGCCATTATCATGGCCCCTTCACTCTTTGCCCTTGGCACGGCTGCCCTCGTCTTGGCTGGTGACGCCGCCGCCAAGCAGTTCGTTCTCTACGACACCTACGACTCGACGAACTTCTTTGACAAGTTTGATTTCTTTGAGAGCAAATATGGCACTGGAAATTTCAACGATGTCGACCTCACTTCAGGTTACATCAACTACCGGACCCGTGTCGATGCCCAAAAGCTGGGCCTCATCAACAACGCCGGTGGGGAGATCTACTTGGGTCCTGACACCCAAAATGTCACCGAGTTTCCCGGCGTTGGTCGTTCCAGTGTGAAGCTCGAGAGCAAGGCCATCTACAACAAGTCTCTTATGGTCGCCCGCTTCTCGCACCTGCCCAAGCCTGTCTGCGGTGCCTGGCCCGCCTTGTAAGTCTTTACCATGACATTGTGTACTATAAGTGGGCTGACGTAACCGAAGCTGGTCCTACGGCGCCCCGTGGCCCCAGAAGGGAGAGCTGGACTGGTTTGAGGGCTGGAACAATGCGGTAAGGACTTCAGCCACAACTGTGTCATACAAGGTCATTGCTAAGAACGGTAGGCTGCCAACAAGCCCGCTGCCCACACCTACCACTCGGAAGAGCAGGGCCAGTGTATCATCAGCGACGTCGGCCAGACTTCCAAGGTCAACACGGCCAACTGTGACCAGTTGGCTCCTGGCCAGTACCAGAACGAGGGGTGCGGTGTCACCGCCACGTCTGCCGACCCTTGGGGCTCTGCCGATGGTGGCATCTGTAAGTGAAGCCGGCCGAGCTTGAACCCCCACGAACTGCTGTTTCTGACGCGCTTCACAGACGCCGTTGAGTGGACCGACGAGTACATCAAGTTCTTTGGTAGGCCTGCCCCTAAACAGTATAGATTTCACCAGCCGGCTGACCTCGACCCTAGCATGGACGCACGATGCCGCTCCCAAGGATATCGGGTCCGAATCGCCCGACACCTCTTCCTGGGGTACACCCTCCATGCTGATCTCCAACGACAAGTGTAACATCAAGAGCCACTTCTCAGACCAGCGCCTCGTTATTAATATCGACTTCTGTGGCGTCCTCGCCGGCAACGAGTTCGTATGGAAGGACCAATGTGCCACGTCCACAGGCCACGCTGTCTGCTCAACTTACGTCGCGCAGAACCCCTCGGTTTACAAGGACACCTACTTCAAGATCAAGGACATCCGCGTCTTCAAAGAGGGTAGCAAGCCCGTGATCTCGACCTCGGCATCTGCATCTGCATCTGCATCTGTCTCTGCTGTCTCGGCCAGCAACTCTCACTCGCAGACGGGCACCACCCACGTCACCGATAAGTCTGCCCGCGTCTCCGACTCCCAGACTGCTATCGCCACCGCCAAAGTCACCGACAAGTCTGCTTCCGTCACTGCTACTGGCACAGCTGCTGGTACTACCACTGCCAGCGCCAGCGTCACGAAGTTCGCGTCCGCCACTGGCACCGTGCCCATCTCCATCAAGCCTGGCAGTGTCGCCGACGAGGACGTATGCAGCGAGGATGGTGATGGTCCCACCACCAAGACCGCTGTCCCCACCAAGGACGTAGTCACCGACAAGAGTGCTGTCGTCTCCGGAAGCGACATCACCAACAAGCAGACCCACGCCGTTCCGACGACCGCTGCCCAGCTGACCACCTCGACAGTCTGCACCACAAAGGTCTCGACCGTCACAGCATGCCCTCCAACCGTTGCTGATTGCCCTGGCCGTATTGGCAAGGTCATCACCGAGACCATCGCTCTCTACACCACCGTATGCCCCATCTCGCTGGTGCCTGCACCCAAGCCAACGGAGCCGGCCAGAGGCAACAACCACAACCAGCACGACAACGACAAGTCCAATCCTAGCCTGGGCATCTCAACCACCACTTTCACCACCGTGTATACCGTCAAAAAATCGATTCCTGCCGCTGGTCCTTCTGTACCTGTCATTACCAAATCGATCCCTGTCGCCGGTCCCTCCGTGCCCCTCGTCACCAAGATCGCCGTTCCTTCTGGCCCCAACTCCGTCCCGAGCGTAACTAAGACGCTCTCCCAGATATCGTCCTCCGGTCCCCCCCCGAAGCCTAGCGCTCCCAGCGGCAGCCCACACGGCTACAACGCCACCGCCCCTGTGGTCAAGCCTTCCACACCGGCTGCCCGCAAGCCCTCGGGGACCGCCCCTGGCGCTTCGACCGCAGGCTGTTTCGGCCCTAGCTGCCCGACCAAGCCGGTCGTCGTTGTCGTCAACGACGCCGTCCAGCCCGGTGCCAGCTTCGCGCTCATGGCCCTTGGCGTGCTCGCTGTCTTCTTCATGTAGATGGACAGATGTACATACTGTCGGTGGGAAAGATATCGTAATAACGTTTAATATGTACTCGAGCGCGCGAGTTGATCAGCAACCTCTGTCAAAGAGGTGTTTTTTTGGTTTCATTTGTTGGAGAAATGCAGGTATCCTAATATTTTGGCCAAGTTTCGGCACCACAAGCGTAGTACAAAGCTTTGTCCTGAATAATAACAAAGAAAGAAAGAGGTCGGCGTATAAGACCACCCATGCCCCAACATTATGGCCCAGTCTACAAACGATGAGTGAGGAACAATCCCATTGTAGGTCAATAACTTGCGTGAGTTGAATGATCGCTGCCGTCACGAGAGTCCAATTTTGTCTAAAGTCTTCCGGCCCCCAGGGGACCGATTTTACTAATCTACATGAATGATGCTGCTCGACTCCCCCTCCTCCCATCCCCGTTGAAAACACGGAACCGAAGGAATTGCTGAATAAAACACTGTCAACCCGCTCGCTCACTGCAGAGCGACTTATTCTTTTTTTCTTTGTCTGCTCGTAATGCGTTTCTTCTCCCCTTCTGTGTCATCAAACATCTCTCCCGTATTGCCGTCAGACTCAGTAGTAGCTCCCAAGCGACATGCTGCCATTGTTATATTTGCCCATCCGGGGAAGTTCTTTCAATCCATGGGGATCCCGCGTGCCAGGGACGGGAGCCTATCTGCCGCCCTTCTGCAACTTGGTGATTTCCGTTTGATACCGGATCTTGAAGCCGTTGCACAGCGCTCGCATGTCTGGGTACGCCTGCTTGAGCAACTCGAAGCCACCAGGGATAACACGGACGGGCCACGAGTTGACCCTCGACGAGCGACTGGCCTTGAAGCAAAGCCAGAAGTAACCAGGGTGCTTAGGGTCGATGCAGAAGGCGTAAGCGGAACGGTTGGGGTTGGCGTCGATATACGTTGTGAGCCATTTCTCTGCAATCAATGTTAGCAGTGGTCAGCCACCAATCGCGTGAACCGCGGTGCTTACCGAGATCCGTCTTGGATCGCTTCTCAAATTTCTCGTGCTGCATCATTTCGTCCACCTTTCTGGACATGGCCTCGATGTGCTCGTGGATCAACTCGTCGAGATCCTTGTAAGTGAACTTGCCACCCACCCTGAGCAGCTTGCCGACGGAAAATTCGGTCTCTTTTTGGAGCTCTAGGACATCAACGTGCTGGAAGACACCATCGGCAACTTTCCACGTGATGGCCAGATGATCGTTACCCTTCGACGAAGGGCGGATGATAACCTCGCCAGCGGCCTGGGTACCGAGCCATTGCTCCGCCTCCAAGCCATTGAAAGGCTTGAAAAGAGGGTGCTTGATGACTCTCTGGGTGCGACCGGTACTCTTGTCCTTTTCGCGGAGCTCCTCCTTATCTGCCGCCTCCAACCTCTCGTCCCACTGCCCGTGGCCGTGGTACAGCGGGCGCTTGTATGGGCGTTTGACCTCGGCTTCCCTTGCAGAGAGTTTAGCAAGAAAGTCCTTGTAATTTACCTCGAGAACCTTGGCTTGCACAGTTTGCCCAGTGGTCAAGATACCCCTGACGCGTACACCGTCGGGACCATCGTGAGCCTCGATACGGCCTTCTATGCCACAATCCAGCTTGACGATGGCGAAGTCGTCTTTGACAACCCGTACGTTGACAGGGATGATCATGCCTTGAGCAAGGGTATCCTTTGTCTCACCGGTGAACATAGTAAAGATCTCGTTCGGGCCGAGAAGTGCAAAGTTACGGCGCAACTCCTCGTAAGGAGCCTGAAGTTCAGCTCGAATGGTCTCGAGCGTGGCGCGCTTCCTCTGGCTGTAATTCCGCTCGAGCTGCTCAGCATACTCCTCAAGGATAAGCTCGTTGACCTTCTCTTGTTCGTCTTCCTTAAAGAGCTTGCGAACAATAGCCCCTGGACCGTTATGATCGGTCTCCGCCTTGACGTCTTCCTCGTCGAGTTCCAGAGCGTCTGCCGCCATCTTCCGGCCCAACTCGTAGTCCTCTGGATGGACACGAGTATTGTCGAGAGGATCGGAGGTGGGATTTGTTGCGTCGTAGTCGATAAACAAGAAACTGGCGCAGTTGTTCCATACTCTGGGGCCCACAACCGGAAGCTTCCCACTGTCGGGATCGCCGACAAGCTCATCTCTGCTACTGACAGCTCCGCCGTTCGCATTGATGGCTTTGATGACACTGGTGGCTTTTCGGGGACCGAGACCCGCAACATATGGTAAGAGATTGGCCGTGTAGGAATCGCCAACGGCTTCATTGATGTTGACACCGCAGAGGTTGACCATGTCGACCATCGCGGATTCAAGGTGCTTGAGGAGCTTCTCTTGAGGTAGCAGATTTTGGCAAGGATGGAAAGCTAGGGACGTTATATCCTTGCCGAGAGCCGCGTATTCCTTAAGGGGGTTCTGCATGTAATGCGCCAAGGCAATGCAGTATCTTGTAAGGGAGCTGAGAGTAGGATGCTCGGCGACCGCTCGAGGACTGTCTTTGTACAGACGAGCGACTTCGTCGGTCACGACGATGACTTCGAGGGGTTCGGTACGGTACTCGCCAAGCTCCGGATCGTCGAACTCGGGACCCATTAATCCCTTCTCGCTGATCAAGCTCTCCAAGTCTCTTACGAGCTTCTGCGTATCGGCGGACCATCCGCTGACACCAATGGCATCGGGGCGACGTCGGTTGACGATTTCAACGAACTCTTCACGAGCACGCTCGTCGCGGGCCAGATTGCCTAACTTGCCCTGCTCGATAACCCGGCCGTCCTCCTCAACCGAGACCCAGCATGTAGGATCACGAGCTGGGTCCGCCATACCGTTTGACAGAGTGATGATGCGAGGCACCGTACCGAGGACCATGCCCTTGGGCTTATACGGTGCCTGATCGAGTCTCTTGGAATATTCCTCGCGGCAAGCTTTGAGGACCTCCTCTTGACATGCGGTGCGGAGCGACTCCTTGACACCCTTGGCAATGACTTTTGACAGGCGGGGCACAACAAGGTCAAGTACCTTTTGGCGTTCCTCGTTCCACCGGTCAGCAAGTTCGCTGTAGTTGTCCGATATGAACTCTTGGCGCAGTTGGCGCTTGAAACCGTCGTCGTTCTCCAATGTAAGCTTAACTTCAATGAGGCCTTCCTCTTCAGCCTTCATCATCTTGAGATACAACTCCGGCTGGCGAGCCACATCGGCAATGGTTTGGTTGATAAGGTACTTGACCTCGTAGAACGGGTGCGACTCGTCGATCTTCTTCAGACCCTTCTCCGTTCGACGACAGCTGATCTCGCCCATTTGGTAGAAGTTGACTCTGAAGTGCTTGCGCATACGAGGGTTGACGAAAAGTTCCTCTGCATACATTTGACGAGCAGCGTACATGACCGTATCGCCGGTTTGGAACTCCTCATCGGTAAGAGAGTCGGCGAGATCATCCGGGAGCTGACTGTCGTCTTCGGCCCAAACCTTGCTACCTTCCCGAAGAGTGTTCTGAGCGAACCGATCCGGAGTGATACCATAGGCGCGGACGAAGCCGAAAGCCTTGCTCCGCCTGACTCTGTCAAAGAGGTTTGATTTTGAGCCTGGGCGCTTCATTTGGTTGCCATTGCCGTTGATCGAGGACATGTCCTTGAGCTCGGCAGCGTACTGGAAGTGAAGGTAATCCTGAAGGTCTTGAAGTTCCTCCATTGTTGCGGCCTGAGGAATCATGTCTTCGAGCACGTCGTCCTTGACGTTCGAAGTAGACTTGAGGTTCTCGAGTGTCTTTTCTAAAGCGTTTCGCTTCTCGATAAGCGACCGGAACTTGATGTCAAGTTCCAGGATACGCCACAAGTCATCCTGGGTGAGCAGCTTGTCCGCACTCACAATCCACTCAGGGGCATCGGGATCGTCGCGATGGTCCGGATTTTTCGTCTTCTTCGCGTGAATTAAGTAGTCCTTGCGGTGCTGGAAGACGTAGGGGACTTCAACGTCGTCGACAACAAAGAACTCGAGAACCTTGCCGATGGCCTTGGTGAAGGGTCCGTGAAGTTCGGATTGGAGCATCTTTTTGGGCCACATCAAACCCGCAATCCACCGAGCCTCCTCCTTGAATTGCTCGGCGCTAATTTGCAAGTGTTTGAAGGGCTTTCGGTCCAGCTGAAACCTTTCGGGCTCGTCCGTGAATCGGATCTGGTTGTCCTCATCGGTCAAGAGCTTTTCCTTTAGCTGCGATGGCTCGAATACATCCTTGAGCTCGATGATCTGCTCTTCGCGCTCACGATCCTCCTCTTCGTCCTCCATTTGCAGAGCCCAGTCGTAGTCTTCTCCGTTTCCAAAAATGGCCTCCATATCCTCGAGAGCGTCTTTGTCGAGACCAGCGGTGTCAACAACGCCACCCACCCCTTTGTCACGGGGTCGGGCGACTTCAGCATCTTCGAGTTGGCGCGCTCGTTCGTCCTCGTCCTCTGGGTAGTCTTCCTCAATGAAGTCGTCGAATTCGTCGGCTTGGGATCGGTAGTTGGAGCGATTGTAGGGTCGTGAGTCGTTGGCTTCCTCGTCGTCATCGGAGAACATGTCCTCCAAGCCACGTCGCTCGGGGCCACGGTCATCTTCGTCGCGATGCCCCCGTTTGAGGCGCTTGAACTTTGGCTGCAAGGTGCGTTAGCAAGGTGCATGGCACATGTAGTCCTGTAACCATCGTACCTGTGTGGGCGCCCTGCGTTCAATTTGTTCTCCGATCAGCTCCAAATCATCCTCGTCGAGCTGTTCCTCTTCTTCTCTGTCACGATGTTCTCGCTTCCGCTTTCGCTCGTGGGCATCCTCGTCCTCTCCTTCCTCCTCGTCCTCTTCGTCTTCGTCGACAATGAATCCTTCACGGATCTGCAGTAAATCGCATCAGTAAAATGCCAAATCGCCGTTGCACAAGATTGCCTACTTTGCGCGCCTCCTCCTCGTCCTCGTCGTCCTCTTCCTCTTCAGAAGAATCCTCAGGGACCGCGTTCCGTCGGCGCGAAGAAACAATGTCTTCGTCCATTGACTCCTCATCTTCGTCATCGAGTTCGGCCTCGCCGTCCACGAAGTCACGAATTGAGTTGCTCATCCTGAAGTTGCAAGGTGTGGAAGTCGGAGCGCGTGTTGCAGGTCACGTAGACTTCGATAGGAACTTTAGGGGCGCGTTGCGCTCGCTGAAGGCAACTGGCCAGACTCCAACTCGGAAAGAGAAACTGGGCACCACGTCGTCTGTATTTACCAGGCGTTCCAGACGTGGTCTTTGGATGATCGGGAGAGAAGGATGCGATTGAAAGTTGAAGGGAAGCGTCCTTGTTCGGGCAAATTTCAGTCGCCAGTGCTTGCAAGTCTGCGCCTAGAACAATTGAAAGCTTGGACCTCCTAGGTTGCTCCAGCGCAGGACCCAGGTTCCAGCCTCGTCCCGCTGCCCCACTGAGGCTGGTGCGATGGTTGTTCCGACACGTGAGCCTAACTAATAAGTCCCTTCCTTATCTTATCGGTTTATCCGATGTCTACCATGCCTGCTATCTCTAAATCCACGTGCGATCCCCTGTTCACTGATACAAATCCTAGATTTCCGAGCATCATCTACTAAATAGATGATAGCACCCAAGAGCTCAAGCACACTTACATGCTGCTACTCAACATTCTCGCTCATGACTCTACTGGATAGCGCCTAGTAAAAGGGTGTCATACACCTGATTAAAACTCGTAAGGAAAAGGCAGCCTCTGCAAAAAGAAAAAGAAAACCCCAGATCATGCGCTTATTTAATCAAGCCAATAGCTCCTGCTTATCGCAGAGCAACAACTTAGCATTGCAATTACTATGGGAGCCCCAGAGCATTTGCTGTCATTAGTGTTGATGGGTGCCACAGCACAAATTGCTTTCGGTCGGCCACATGCAACGTTTGAGTACAAGACGGACTTGCATATCTCGCTACGTTCCGGCCCATGTCGCTTCCAAACACAGATGTCCGTTAAAAAGGGGGGATGTTAAACGAATATGAGCATTTCTATCTGTATTCAATCCTCATATTGGTAGTCATTTCGATTTCGTGATTAGAAGGAGCATTGTCAAGTCAAGTAGGAGTCGAATAGGAGGGCACCAATGGTTCCTGTCGGGCCTGTTGTTTATCAACATGACACAGACAAGGGCTTCACAGGGGGTAGGCGCTTTTGCAACCAACAGCAGCTGGCGAGCCACGGATCCATCAGATCCATCACTCACTGATTCGACGGCACATTTCTGCGCTTGCACAGCCATCGGAGGGCTGTCAGACAGCAGACGAGACAATACACATTGAGATTCGAGTCTTGTGTTGGCTGGAGAATGTAAGGAACCAATAAGGGCAGGCGGCAAGTTACTGAGACACAGGGCCGTTTTGTGATTCAAAGCCCCGATGCAGAGACAAAATGTGAATTCTTCAGTGCTTCCCTTCACCATTGGTTCGAAAGCCCAAGCCGGCTTATCAAATGCGGATTAGTAGTGCGCTGCTTCCGCAAGACAGGAGCAGAGATGGTCGCGCCTAAACCCCTGCCGGAGGGTGTTCGACTGGAGTGATGGGTTGAGGAGGTTATTGAAACGGCAAACCGATTGGACTTGATTGTTGTGTCAAGGGTTAGGGTCGATCTCTGACGGAGACCTAGGTCTCCGCAAGAGCGAATGAGAAAACGTGCCTATTATTAGATAAGGGAGACGGGGCGCATGTCTCTCTACTAGCGGTTCGTTCTGAATTCGGGTTCTGTATCCGTACAAATAACAGCGATTTCTTTACCTTCACGTCGTCAAGTTCGTCTCTGCACGAACTGGTCCGGGTTGCCGGGCCTGGCCGGGCGTGAGCGACAAATGAGCTGGATCTACAGGTACGGGCTGGGGTCTAGGTGAAGCGGGTGCCTACCCGGGTGAAGTTGTGAATTTCTGACGGGGACGTTGACAGAACTGCAGATAATACGGGAATATGTTTTGACGGCCATAAGGTAAAATAGGAAACCTGGCGTCCTGGACTTGCGGGGCAAGGTTGGGAGATCCATTCCATCCAGCATGTTGTTGCTGACTCTACGGAACTGCAGGGTCTCCCAGGGAACCCAGGCGGGTTGCTGCCAATGTGGCTTTAAAACGTGCGTCAAGTCGTCTCTATCCCGTACTCTGGCGCCTGGTCTCAACGTCTCTTCAAACATTAGCCCGGTCTAGCGGCTCTAGCCCATTCGCATCCTGACGATGTATCCAGCAGTAACCTTGGGACGACTTCTCCACAGGCTCCGCCGTCGTCGTAAAGAAAGAAGCGGCCAGCCAGCAACCTGGCTACTAGCATTTGCAGGTACCAAAGGGCGGGGGGGCGGACAACGGAAACCCCCCAGTGGGTGGCAAGCACAAAGACAACACTGGCCTGAAGGCTGTTTCGTGCGCGTTACTCGAGTCTAATAAAGGGAGTAAAGTCAGAAAGAAGCCCAGTTGTGCTGTTTTTCGTACAGGGATTGGTACCTGAAGCCGACTTCCCGGGATGACCAGGTTTGGGTCTTGAACTAGGGATACGGGTACAGCCAGCCAGCCAGCCAGCCAGCCGCCTTGTGAATCCGAAACCTTTTTGGAGCTCTTACTTGTCGACCTGATGTGTTGTAGACCTGTCTGTGTCTTGACACAGGTACTATGTAGACTGGACGGGACCGGACTGGACCATGGCTCAAGTGGGCTGGGCTTGGTTGGTCGCTCCCCTGCTGCACCTGGGCTCCTGCGACATTGCAGTGTAGGTACTGTAGGTACCTTCTTCCTCCGTGCTTCCGCAGGAATCGTGTGTGGGGTGGTTGTGTCGGCCGTGTGGAAGTGTGTGTGTGTGAGAGAGAGAGAGAGAGAGAGAGAGCGAGCCTTTGTTTGACCTGAGACCACCACCATGCATCGCCTCTCTTTCACCTACCTACCTACCTATCAACTTCTGTTCCCGTTTCTGCTTTCCACTTGACCTGCTCTGCTTCTGTGGTCCTTACTTCTCCCCCCTCCCCCCCCTCCCTCCTCTTTAAAACATCCCACTCCGACCCACGTAGCACCCATTCACCGGCCGAGAGCGACCGCATTTACTTCTACGAGGCCCTTCTCATTTAATCCTACGTACTGTAGTATACAGCAACACGGAGCACGTTGCCTATTTCTCGCCATTCGCCCCTCCCCTCGCTCATTCTCGGAGTCGCCTCCCTCCCTCACCTCGCACCCCACCTTGGCCGAAACGGGAACACCATCGAGAGCAAGCACACCAATAAATTTCGAACCATTCTTACCCCCTCTCGGGCCCCTTTCCCGCAGCCACCTGTTGACTCGAATACTGCCCATCGTCTTGTCGCCTGATACTAGATCTGCCCCACGCCCGCACCGACGTTCTACTCACATTCAGTCACTGAGTTCGAGATCTTCGACCCTTCACACTTCGCCCACATCTTCTCCGACACAACGCCGATTATCGCGCGGTCTGTTCCAGTGACAAGCCGTTACACTCGCTCCCACGAGTCGACCAGATAGATTTCTGCACCTTCTCGACTATAGGAGCTTCAGCATCCGCTTCTGCTGCACAACCGCTGCGCAGTCCTCAGTTGCCACTTTCGCCGTTTTACAAGCTCCGAGACGGCACAGGCCACGGCTCTAGCAGCTGCGGAAGGACAGGTCGTTGGATCGCACATACCTGCACCCAACCGGCCAACAGGGCATGACAGCGACCTCTTCGTCGCTGTATTCGCTGGTGCATTCCAGTTTCGCTTTCGATCTTTTGTACTGAGGCTCTCCGAGTGAGAGTTATTAGCCCACCATGGCCGATCCTTTTGCGCCTCGATCCATGAAGCGCAAGAACGTCAAGGGCCTCGCCCTGACACCTGCTGCACCCAAGCCTCCCCCCACCGCCGAGACTAGCAGAGCTGGATACGATCCCCGTGATAAGGATGGCGGCGACCAGTCAGCGCAGCTGGAAATCGGCATCGAGTACAAATTGGACCTGAGGCCAGAGGACCTCGAGATTTTAAAGGAGCTCGGTTCAGGAAATGGAGGCACTGTTAGCAAAGTCAAGCATGTTCTGACTGGAACTGTCATGGCACGCAAGGTCAGTAGCCTCGTTGGATGCGCATGGGGTTCGATATTGACCAGTCCCAGGTCATCCACGTGGAAGCCAAGAAGGAGATGCGCAAGCGCATCGTTCGTGAGCTTCAGATTATGCATGGCTGCTCGTCCGAGTACATTGTCAACTTCTACGGCGCCTTTCTGAATGACCACAACGATGTCATCATGTGTATGGAGTATATGGATGTTGGGTAAGTTTGAATTCGCCCAGACAGCGCCGGTACCTTTTACTGATTCATGTCTCAGCGCCCTTGATCGAGTATCAAAGGTTTTCGGCCCCGTTCGAGTCGACGTATTAGGCAAAATCGCCGTGGCTACACTGGGGGGATTGACCTATCTTTACTCGAAGCACCACATCATGCACCGAGACATCAAGCCGTCCAACATTCTTGTCAACTCCAGGGGAAGCATCAAGCTGTGCGACTTTGGTGTCTCTGGCGAACTCATCAATTCGGTTGCAGACACCTTTGTCGGAACGTCGACATACATGGCCCCTGAGCGAATCCAGGGCGAGAAGTACACCGTCAAGTCCGACGTCTGGAGTTTCGGCCTGACCATCATGGAGATGGCCATTGGCAAGTTCCCATTCAACGCAAGCGAGCAACTATCGGACGGAGAGTGTGCGCCGGCAGGTATTCTGGACCTTCTGCAGCAAATTGTACACGAGCCCGCGCCGAGACTACCAAAGAGCGATGCCTTCCCCTCAATTCTGGAGGACATGATTCAAAAGTGTCTGTCCAAGGTTCCCGACGAAAGACCCACCCCCCAAGAGCTTTTTGTGAGTCTGAATCCACTGCCATCGGCGAACCTGCCCACTGATGTTTACAATGTAGGACCGTGATCCATTTGTTCAAGCTGCGAAGAGAACACCAGTCGACCTCAGAGAGTGGGCGGTGGGGATGATGGAGAGGGACAACCGCAAATCTCACCTGGCGCCTCAACTGTCACCGGCCACTCGTGATCTTCTCAACTCGAATGATTCTCCAACCTACCACGGTGGGTCTGGGAATGATAGATCTCTCGATACGCCAACTTCAGGAGAGATCCCTATTGCGGGCGCTGGCATCATCTCCCCGCGAGAACCCGCCAGCCACTCTAGCCGCTCTCCTACTCGAAACGGGCTCAACCCCTTAAGCAGTCGACAGCCGGGCGGTCACCCTGGAATGGGACAGAGAATTGTTACCACCAATTCTATCCCTAAATCTGGCGAGTACCCAAGCAGCGCCGGCCCTGTGAGCGCCAATGCCGCTTCATTCAGCCTTCCTGTTCGCCCTGCCCCCGGCGGCCCCCTGCCGCCTGCCCCTCCCAGAAAGGCGACTCCCGACGACCCAAGACGTGAGAATCGTCGACAGGCGACATTTGGTATGCCGCCGGCGCCCAGAAGCTACGCCAACGATGTGTATAATGGTACCTCCAACTAGTTGCAGGAGGGCTCAAACTACATCCATGGTGTTGCGCCTCGACCATACCAAGCAAAATCACTGCATAATAGAGTATCAGGCCGCGCCGCTTGCCTACAACAACAAGTCTCATCTTTCGACCAAGGACCGAGAACCTGCAATGTGTCTGCGCAGACAGCTTATCGACCACCGCCTGACAATGTGATGGAAGTAACGATCGCTTCAGCCCCGATTTACCCGTCCAAGCGGTCACCGATACCCGACACGAGAAGCCACGGAAAACGTCACACAGGTAATGTCGTTGGGTTGGAGGATCCTTTTATCTAGAAACAACCCAGATGCGCCGGACTTTTATACTCTTGCAAAGACTCCGACAGTTATATAGTTGGTCCGACCGCAGTGAAGCTTTCCCCGCTCTCCCCTTAAGCATTATTTGGCGCACGTATTGATATCATGCTCTTGCAATTTGGGGCGTCTTTTTGAAGCTGTCGACGGCTGGGCTTTTCTACGAAGCTTGGACAGAACGGCCTTGATCAATTGTGACCAAGGCGGGGTGGATTGGTCGACAGGGAAGGCCACTCATGTGTGAGATGTTGTATCTAGCATGCTTGGAGGACGGATTTCATTGGAACCTGCATGCTGTCTAGACTAAGTAAAGAATGCTTGAGCAATCTGCTGTGCGCTTCTCACCTCGTGACTTTTCTCTCGGCCAAGGACGTGTGGTTAGCTGAACAAACAGCCAAACTTGTTTACAACAGCAACCCTACAGCCAACGTTCGGCTCCGTTCATGTTGAAGACGCCAGCTCCCTACCGCTGAATCCCTCCTCGAGAATAGGAATCAGCTCGTCCAGTCGGCGAATCACCAAGTCAGTATGTTCATGGTCAATCAAGTGCGCATTGACATCATTGGCGAGTAGCACAGTTGCCGCACCAGCCCTACGGCCAGCGGTCATGTCGTCGATGGAGTCCCCAACCATGATCAACTCACTGGCATCGCCCTGTACTCCTTGTGTCCCTTCCGCAGCCTTATCTCCAGGACACTCCCTCTGTGACTCTACCGGTTTTACTAAACCCCAGCTCCGAGCGATGTGCAAAATGCCGGCGGGATCGGGCTTGGGCGGGCGGAAGTCGCGGGTAATGATGGGTTCGAAGAGCGAGCCCTCGAGAAACTTGCCCAGGAGGTGGGCGACGGGTGCGTCAAAATTCCGGGTGCAGATGCCCTTACGGACGCTGCGGCGGTGGAGATATGACATGAGGTCGGCCAGGCCCGGCTGGGCGACCTGGGAAGCCATGGCGTTGCGCTCTATCTGGCGGATGGACTCCATGGCCGTTTCTTGAGCCTCCTTTGTGGGAAGTGCGTAGATGTGGTCGAGGATATCGACGGACTTGGCAATGCCGAGGGCCTGGCGCATCTCGCCGAACATGTAGGTTTGCGGCTCACTGGGGTTTGTTAGAAATCAACAGGCAGAGTAACGGGACGGTGCTCGAAGATGGGGGTTTGCGTTTGAGAGTGAGTGACTTGGGTATCAAAGGGAGAAAAGTCCAGAATTCGCTCGGGTTCGGGCATCTTCCCCAATTCGAGACTTCCAAAAATAATGCGCCTCAAACAAGTTGTCAATCAATACATACCATAACGTTCCGTCCACGTCGAAGACAATGCCCTTAAGCCGGGTTGCGTTTGAGTTAGCCGCGGCGCCGGGTTTCAACGGAGCGAACTGCCGGCGGGTAACTGCTGCCATAGTTGAGACGAACCTCTTCATAGAAGAAGTTGTGCTATCAATAACGATCGATGGTGGTAATTGGAAGAGGTGGGGAAAAGTGTAGACAGAGCGTGTGGTATTGGGGTCTTTGTCAACTGCTATCGCTATTTCTCAACAAGTGGATGTAAGTCCTCAAGTTCTTGTGGAGTCTGTCAACCAAGACGGATAAGAGACTCAGTGGGCGGTTACAACAGTAGGTACCTAGGTAGGTAGGTAGTTGGGCGTCGCACAAAGTAGGTATAGACCCCGGCAGGGTGTAGCATCGACGCGGGCCTGGGGAATATTCTGTAAGGCAGGAGAAGGTCTAGGTGGGGGGGTTGGGAGGAAGGACATGGAGCTTTCATATTCCATGTGACGTACCGCGTGCCCAACCCATAAGCATATTTTAGAGTAGCCGAAGCTCTCCGTGCGAATGACCGGCGGTTGCAAATTCACCCAGGCGCCTTTGCAGTTGGCAGTAGGGCCTGGTAACACTGATTCAGAAGCCGTACCATTTCACGGGGATACTGAATTCTGCGTCACCTCGAACCTAGCAGCGACTGCCACATGTTCATCCCTACCGCTAACCCTACGTTAATTAATACATTGGAACCGAACCTACCTACCTACCTGCCTGCCTGCCTGCCTAGAACAGGCGACTCGAGGGCGCATCCCATTTCCACGACTGCTCCAGCACGGCTTGCGTTTTGGGTGCTGCGCAACACCCAGCCGTGATGAGCTCGTCGAACACGAACCAATGGCCACCTAGGCGGCCGTCGAAACGGAGCGTGAGTGACACGTGCTAAGACGGGAAGTGCGACTTGTCGCGATCTGTAGCTAACCCGCCATGCGTCACCAGAAGCTCCGAAATGGCACCTTCATCGTCGCAGGCACCGGCGAGCGTAGCCGCCGTCAGTTCTCCCTCCGCGGATCAAGCATCGAAATACCACAGCCCGAAGTGAATGGATACCGGTCCCTGCTGACCGCCGAGACCACGGGCGAGTCCATTGACGTGGTCAAGCATAACATCAAGACCACCGCACGCCACTTCTGGGCCTGGCTCCGGTCACCGGCGGGGAAGGGTGTGCTAAAATGCACCCTGGCATACCTCCTGGGGAGCATGGCGACGTTCCTCTCTCCTATCTCGGCCTTCCTGGGCAAGCCCGATGGAAAGCACGTTGTCGCGACTTTGACGGTCTACTTCCACGCCAGTCGCACGTGGGGTTCCATGGTCGAGGCCGTTGCCATTGCCACCATTGCCGTTCTATACGCTGAGCTTGTATCCGTGCTTGCCATGGCTTTCTCTGTCGTTGTGGGAGGGCAGCTTGGGCTTATACCACTTTCGCATGTCCTCATTCTCGCCTTTTGCATTGGTGGCGGTATGGGCTTCATCGGATGGGTGAAGCAGAAGCTGAATAACCCCCTGGTCAACGTGGGCTGCACTCTTTCCTCGATCGGCATCATATCTGTTGTTACTAGGGAGGAGGCCATCCATGAAGGGCATTTTTCCGAGGCCAAGATCGTGCAAGTTCTGAAGATGTTGGTCATGGGTATCACCATCACTGTGGCAGTCAATCTCTTGATATGGAGGATATCGGCGAGGGCGCTTCTGCGCGCCTCTATGAATTCTGCTGCTGTGTCGCTCGCGGACATGCTCTCCATAATCACCCGCGGCTTCTTGAACGGCTCCGAAAGCGAGATCATGTCGGGGGACTTCTCCCAAGTCGCGAGGCTGTACAAAACTACGTACGGTAAGATGACGAAGAGCTTACGAGAGTCCAAGTTGGAGCACTGGGTGCTGGGTCGTGAGAAGATTTACGACCTGGAAAAGGCCCTGGTGAAGTCGCTGGAATCACTTTCTCAGGCTATAGGAGGCTTGAGAAGTGCGGCCGACACGCAGTTCACCCTGCTTAAGGAGATGCCACAGGACCCCATGGCTGGACAGCTGTCTCCTGGAAGCACCGTATTCTCTCCAACGCTGTCCCGCGCCATGTCACAATACCTCAAGGGTGCTCGTGACCGGTTTGCAAGCCTAGCGTCGATTGAGGAGGACGACGAGATTGACGATGATGATATCCACCCGAGTCCTTCAGAAGCGCCAGATGGGCCGCCAGCGCCGCTCCCGACATTTCGTTCGCCGTCGGAAATCTTTGAGCTTTTTATCGCACTGCTGGGCCCTTCGATGAAATCTTTGGCGTATACCCTGTCAGAAATCCTCAGGGAACAGGCCTTTGCCCAAGGGGCAGATTCCACGATAACAGTCAACCCCCATTTCAAGCATAGCTTGCAGGACGCCATGATGCTCTACAGCAATGCAAGGACGCATGCCCTGCAAGAGCTTTACACCAGTATCGAACTAGGCAGAGCACGATCCGAGAAGATCCAGGCAGATATTGAGGAGGTCGCTGCTGCTTGTGGACACTTTAGTTTTAGTCTGCAGAATGTTGCCGAGGATATCGACGCATATCTCACAGCTCTAGAAGAGTTGAAGTACGCCCGTGAAACGGGTTGTCGCAGCTGGAACTGGCTAAAGATATGGAGGTACTTCTCATCGCCCACAAAGCCAAAGGATGCCGACCCCAATAACCTGGACACCGAGCGCTTGCTGCAACAGCCTATGGAACCCGCCGAGCAGCCTGTGCGTGCTATTAGGAAGTCGGCCGTGCCAAGAGGTATTCCGGATACCATGATCAAACAAAGAGATACCTTCAGTTGGAACGCCGCGCCGAATGCAAGCAGTATCATGAGATTTGCATCGCAGCAACTTCTCAAATACTTGAGGGTCCTGGCGCGTGATGACAGTAAGTTGGTGTGATCAACCCGGTAGGCCGCAATATGGCTAACGGTTCTTCACAGTTCGGTTCGGTGTCAAAGTAGGCTTTGGTGCCATGGTTTGGGCGGCCTGCGCCTTCATACCGGCGACGAGACCGACGTATCAACACTGGCGCGGCGAATGGGGCTTGCTATCCTTCATGATTGTTGCGTCCATGACGGTTGGAGCGGCCAACACCACTGGGACTGCGAGATTCATTGGCACAATTACTGGGGTCAGCTTTGCCATAATAGCCTGGGCCTTCAGCCAAGGAAACGGCTTCGTTCTAGCCTTTCTGGGCTGGATGGTCAGCTTTTTCAGTTTCTACATGATGTTGGTCAAGAACAACGCTCCTTTTGGCAGGATTACGCTTCTTTCCTGGAACGTCACGGTTCTATACGCCTATTCGTTGTCACAAAAAGTAGACGATGACGATGACGACGAGGGCGGTTCGAGTCCTCTCATGTTCGAAATCTGTTACCACAGATTCTTGGCGGTCTCGCTGGGTATCCTATGGGGTATCTTTGTTTGCCGCGCAATCTGGCCCATCTCTGGTAGGAAGAAATTCAAGGAGGGCCTGTCGGTGCTCTACCTTCAGTTGGGGCTCATCTGGAAGAGAGGCCCGCTAGCTATACTTCTCAGGAGCGACAATACAAGATCGTACATGAAGGCAGGCGAAGAACAGGCGCTGCAGCGTTACGGTAAGGAGCCACCCATGCTACCGGGGATTCGAACACGCTAATACGAAGTCCAGCCTTCAAGCTCGAGGCTTTGCGTAACGCCGCAAAGAGCGAATTCGAACTTCGTGGCCCCTTTCCCGATGCCGCTTACGCTCGCATCATGCAGTCCACCAGCAAAATCCTGGACGGGTTCCACGCCATGCGCTTGGTGACCTCAAGAAGAGGCCAGCTGTCCACTGGCGAGAGGGCATTGCTTGAATATACGGCACCAGAGCGGGCACAGCTTTGCGACCGCATATGCCACGTGTTCCAGGTGCTCGCCAGCTCTATGATGCTTGAGTACCCTCTCACCGACGCGATCCCCTCGGTGGTGGGTAATAAGGACCGCCTATTAGGCAAGATTTATCAGTTCCGCAAAAGTCACCAGCCGCCGTCCCCTAAGATCGGAAATAGCGAGGGGGTACAGCCGCAGACCAGCGGCAATGGATATAACGACCAGATTCTCAAGAACAATGTAGTCGTGGAAGAAAAGGACTACGCGCTGTTGTACGCGTACACCTTGGTCACGGCCCAGGTCGCGCAGGAGCTGGAATATGTGCAGCGGGAGGTTGAGAACCTGTTTGGCGTCCTTCACACCGAGGCGTTTTTGCTGCAATAGAAGTATGCCCGTTGTGCCGGAGTAAATGGAAAGGGGTGCCTGACTGATGAAACAGGCAAAGAGGCCTCGAGCTGACGTTTTGGTCTTCTTATACCCACAGATGCATTGTTACTGGGAATACCTTTGCAGATGCGCCCGCCATCCAACCACTAGATTCACTTTCTTGGGGGTGGGGGCGTAAAAAAAGCGATGAGAGCACGAAGGAACAAGGCATTGATACACCTACATAGACTAGTCGGAGTAGTCGTAAACTATCGTTATACTACCTTTCCTCGGGGCGGATAAGGGATGTGAGCCCGCCTGTTCGGATGACGTGGTTCTTGGTAGAGAACAAGGCTTTCATGGCGGGCAATCCCATGCGGGATGCGTGCGCCAGGACAAATCACGTAGCTCAAGTGGGCGTCTGACGTCGTGATAAAGTCCCGGCTACGCCACAGACCCAAGGGCGGCAGACTGACAGCGACGTCAAGGCATGGGTGTAAGTTGTTCAATTGTGAGATGTGAGGGATTTGCAACCCTAACTATACAATGAGCACCAAAGCTGAGTATGACTCCGAGCTATCCAAGCTCGTCTGGCAACCAAGACGTAATCATGTAGGCGGACGCCGACGGCAACCCCCAGTACTTTCTTTACACGGATTCGTCCAACATACACCGACCAAACTGTGTGCCTCAAGCGAATCGCGTCTTCCATCTCTTTGATCCCGTGTGTCATCTCTCTGTAGAACAGTCTACTAGGGACACTGCCGTCGGCCCCTCGTCACGTATTATCCTCGATCCCGGGGTAAAAACAGGCGCGCACTGTCTGGACGCCATGACGAAAAACCGCGGGACCCTCTCCTAACGCCGGTAAATGACAACGTATATGGTCGATAAAACAGCCTCAACTCCAAGCGCGCTACGTCAGCTTCATCAAAATAAATGGCATCGTATGTGACAAAAATAACGGAAATGCTCTGCTAGTTCCTCCAGCCCTGCATGCGTTCGTTATCCTCGTGAATGTGAAAGCCGACGCCGACGTCTGCGCCAGGAACCTGCCAGCCGCGCTGGGTGCTAGGGTACTCGGACGGCTGGCTGCTCACTTCGGAGTGGACGTCATCATCAGCTGTCTGGTTTGAAAGCGGGTCAATGTTCTCGCCGTCCGACACGTGGTCTTGATCCTCAATGCCTGGCCAAGGCTCATCCTCGGGCAGCTGAATCTGCCGCGAGTACGACGAGTTACCCTCTCCAGCTGGGACTGGATGAGCCACCATCTCGACGCTATAGTCGCTCTCGTCGCTTTCGTCATACGGGTTTGTACTACCGTAGTCTGGATCCAGGTTTTCCTCATCCTCCGTGGGTGAACCATCCACGCTGCCGCTTGTGTCATGTGGGCGGGTCTCTGCCACGGGCGCGTTGCTGTACGGGGTGGCATAGTAGTGAGGCGTGATGCCTCGAGTCGATGGATGACGCTCGTCAGAGGGTATGACACCAGGCATGGGGCTTGGTGATACGGTCCAGCGGGGAGTGTTGAGGGGGCGGCTCGGAGACCGAGTCCGGCGCCGTTTGTAAGCTGTAGTGATATTTGGCGGGCTGGTACGGACATGAGCGGCCGCTCTCTGTTGTCCGAAGGATGATACACGACGTTTGATTTGCTGTGAAGGCGAGAAATTCGCAGGAACTGCCGGAGGCAAAGACGTGGTGCGGATATACGAGGGCTTGGAAAATCTTCGCTCCCGTGCGGGTGTTTGACCACGGGCCATCATGGGACTGGAGGATCGCATCGAAGATTGCATCGCAATCTGGTGTAGAGAGGGGGAGGCTGACACGCGCTGGCCAGCGTGTCGTATACTCAAAGATGACTGTGCACTTGTGGTTTCGTCAAGCTGATCATTCCACATCCAGTAGTCCTCTCGCGCGTCGGCCTCAGGTACAGTTGCTTGGGAGTCAGGGTAAAAACGGCTTATTTCTCGGAGTCGTTGCCAGTTCCAGCCGCTCTCGTAGGCTGGCAGATCTTGGAGGTAGGCCTCGGGATGAGTGATGAAGAGACGAGGCTCAGAGGACCGCATGATAACCGAGTTGAGGAATGACACATCCCATAGAGCAGGCGTGACCATCTCTGCCGGGGTCAAGAATCGGAGGCGGGAGTCTTTGTGGATCTTGCGGAGCGGAACCCACGGCTGCTGCAAGCCCAGAAAGCGACTCGTCTTGCTATCAAGGCTGTGCCGCCGTGAGGCCGAGCGCGAGCCATCCGAAAGCTCAGCAAAGGAAGTACCAAAGGCAGCATGCATTGCTGCCTGGACGCTTCTGGCGTCAGATCCCTTGATGGAAATGGTACGCACCAGGCCGCGGCTTTTCAGTCTCTTGTTGATGATGCTCATGGGACTGCACGCCTTGGCCATCAACCATTCGTAGTCGTGGCCGGGATCAGCCCACTCCGCGCAAAAGGGCGATTGTGCTCTCAGAGTCGTAGAGCTCATGGTGTTGGGCATCTGCGTCCACTCATCCAAGCTTGAAGGGCCTTCCAACTTGAAATCCTGGAGCTCCTGCCAGACTCTTTTCAAGGGGAAAGGCAGGAACACAACCTCAATTTCCCAAGGTCGGGCGTTCGTTGGAAGTAGCGATTGAAGCTGAAGGATCTGAAACTGCAATGACTGGATCTGGCCGAATATCTCACCCGGGTGCCCGGCTCGGGTGGTGGTACTAGTTGCAACCGAGATAACGCTGTTGGTCGACTCATCAAAGGTTTGACGATCGACGCGGCGGCCTGTAGTACTGCTGTTATCGTTCATGAGCTTCTCAACCTCCTCGACCCGGACTTCAAGGTCGGTCACGCGGAGATCGGTAGCGTCGTGCTTCTCATGACACTCATCGTGGCCTGCAGCAGTAAATGAAACGTTTTCCAGCCTTTCGAGGCGGTGCTCGTGGCCTTGAACCGTGTCGGAAAGGTGCCGAAAGGTATCCCGGGAGGGTCCGGCAAATACAGCATCAACCTTTTCAAAGACGCCTGGAGACGGGGGGGGCCTGGGAGTATCTGCACCGCGTTCGCTATGATTGACCATATTTCCGGCGTCGTGCTTGGCTTGCTGATCCTGTCGGGCGGGCGAGTTTGCATCCCGGAACCTATCCTTTCGCGGAGTTTGTACATTGGAAGCAGCAACACCACTAAGTGTCTGGAGGCCTTTCCCTGAGAACGGACGAAGATAGCGAGCCTGGCTGGATGATGTGGTAGAACTGGGTTGAGATTGCATTAAACATTGTGCTGGAATGGGAGGCAACGCAGTATTTCCGGAATGGGACTGGATAAAGTCGCCCCAGCATAACGTATCCTGTAGAGTGGACTCGGGCCGCTGTGTGGAATGGTCCGGTTGACGAGGCCTGGGTTCCTCGGGCTTGCTTGGAGATACAGCCATGGCGGCATCTAGGTTCGCAAATTCCATGGTCGGTGTGAATCCGGCGGGCATCCGAAAAGACATATCCGGCAGCTGGACGGGGCTGAGAGGCTCCCTGGACATTCTTGGTCTCTCATTCTCCTGGCCGCCAACCTGCGCGGTAGTTGCGGGATGTGAAGCGGAGGTAGGCGCGGGCGCGGGCGCGGGCACGGGCGCCTCACTCGCGGCGCGTCCATCATCGTGGAAGCATGCGTGATGCGAACACATGCACCAGACGGAATTGTCAGCACCCAGGTTATCCGTGTATGCTCTCCCGACAGCAAAACGGCTCCAGAAACGACGGCATCCGCACTTGGCTCCATTGGCACCGGGCGTCAAGTCCACGTAGTTGCAAGCTCCTCCGGGCAGGTGGCCAGGGTTGCGCTGGGCAGCGCCATCATTATAGATATCGAAGAAAGAGGAGCCCGGCAGAGGGGGGTCAAATTGTGTCGTTGCCATTGGCGGCAGAAATATTCATCGGGAAGGTAGGGCGGCGCGGATCGGACGGCGATGGGACGGACGGGCGCGGCAGCTCGAGGGTTATTGGGTTAGGATGAACCGGGATGGGAGGTCGACGACGTTTATGTTGAAATGGTCGAGAAAGAGGAAGATAGAAAACCCCTACGCGGCCCAAACTAAGGCCCGGCTGGGTCGCAATCCGAGAGACCTAAAAGAACATCGCAGCTGGTGTGGTGGTTAGCCCTCTGCCCGCTCGCTATCCCGGGACAACACTAAATGCGCGCGGATTGGAAAGTTGGTGTTCGCAAGCCAACCCAGGATAATTCTTGGGCCTGGAGCAGACGCACCCAAAACGAAATAGTTATTCGGCGAGTGTGAAATAGTACCCAGGCTGGTAAGAGGGAGTCGGCTCTTTTTATATTCGCATGCGCCAATTTCGGAAACGATTAGGCGGCTCGAGAAAAGTGACAGGCGGACGATTCTGGCGGGCGATGGAGTGGTGGAGGACGAGGTGTTGTTGATAGAAAGTGAGGCGGCTACTGGATTGGGCAGCTCGAGCACGACACAAGGACGGGGAACCCAGGACGTCGGTTGAAGGCGGGGGGTAGGAAACGGGGCGCGACGAGTAATTACTTACCTACTTAGCTCTGAAAGACATTAGGGGGTTATGTACGAATAACTGGGAAACGATAACGGGAAATGTGGAGAAGAGAAACCGTCGCGAACTACGGCGGCTTTGCTTTGCTCTTTCAAGGTCACAGTGTGTGTGTGTGTGTATGAGGAGAATGGCATGGCATGGCATGGGTGGCATGTAATGCAGATGCAGGTTGGCAAGATGACTCGAAAAGAAGCTGCAAGGGTTCCTGATATCTCGGGATTCCGACCTTAGGACTCGGTCTACTCCGTACTGTCTATACAAATAATAGCATCGCTATATATGTAAGTGAGAGTCGACACACATCCATTATAGTAGGTCGGTAGCGTCGAGCTGGTCGGTGATGAAGCATTGCGCATGGGATGGCTTGAAGCGAAGGGTAGGTATGTAGTCGGTTTAGTTGCGGTAGTGGTATCCGTACACTGCAGGTACGTACGTACGTACGTGTACTAATTAGTAGGGCAGGTACCTAGGTAGGTAGGTAGGCAGCTGCGTGCTAGGTACGTATTGCTGTGCGCCATCTCGACGCGAGCTCCCTCCCATCATCCATAAATGGCTTCCCAGAACAAGGCCAGTGTGTTTGAGGACCTACCTCTCCCTGCTGCAGGTGGCAGCAGCCCGCTGTAAACCAGCGAGAGGTGTGCATCAACAGGCGCCTTTACTGTGCAATCTCTTAACAGACTGCAGAAGCCTGGAGGCTTCCAGAGCAGAGCAGAGAAGAGCAGGGGTGATGAGCGAATACGCGAACGCGTCTCGTCTTCCCCATGCCATGGGTTACTGCGTAGTGTGCCCAGGTGGCTCGTAGACCCTTGCAAGGTCCATGTTCCTGAGGGGCCGGATGGCATGCAGCGGAAGCTTCCCATTGGCCAAGCATGCCAGCCTCTGGACGACTCGAATTGCCTCGTCTGCCTAGGTAGGTAGTGCACTTCCTACACTTCCTTGCTCTCCCCCACCGCAAGTCAGACGCAAGGCGGCGCTGTATCTTTCCAAGTTGCAACTCCAATATTTACAGCATAACAACACTGCCAACCGGGAGTCGACTCTCCTGCAGTGACTTGCGACCCGCCCCCCCCGTTCCGCCTGCCTGCTTGGTCTCAAACACTGCGCTCGCTCCACGACCATGAGTGGGAGGGATGAGCGACCTTGGAGGGGTGTGAGGACGAAAAAGCAACGACGAGGCTGTTTGTTCCCATTCCAGAGATGGTGGGCTTGAGTCTTGGCTGGATCGGCGGAGCGCCCGGCTTCTTTTCCTTTGCCTTACAAAGTCTGAGGCGGCGGCAAACACGCCTTCATCGCTTGGTCGACTGCACACTCTAAGGTACATTATCAAGGCAGTTGGTTCCTCGTGGGGTCGCCAGGTACACCGTAATATGTCGACTGCACACTCTTCTCTCCTTGATACCCCCCTTAAGGCGTCAAGCCGAGAGATAATGACAGGTGGGCGAACAGACTCCCACCAGGGCAGGGCCTTGATTGATAGACATGCCGTATGGGGTCGGTCCCCCCTTCCGCGCCGCCAGGCTGACGTTTGATGATGCTGTCCATTCGCAACCGCGAGGCGTCCGAACCCCGTCGACGTGCTCACGACGAGGCGTCCGCCATGGATGACTGGTTCCGGCACAGTAGACGGTGGAAAACAACCCCATAGGCATGTTGCTGGCCATGTCCGCTGGATAATTGCGCGATTTTAGCCAAAGCCTCGCGGCTACAATTGACAGAAGTAAAAAGGCGTTCAAGGTGAGAAAAATATTCCCTGTCCCCTGCGTTCGTAGTGCACAGGGCGAAGGGCGGTGGGGCTATGGTGAACATGAGGGATAGAACCGGTAGTGTACTCCGTACTGTCTGTCGATCACTCGTCGTGACGCGCCGTAGAAAGAACTATGGTCAATTGCACGCGTGCACACACCATTCTTTGGGTTCGCCAAGTCTTCTATGTATCACCCTTCCCCATCATGGGTCCCGCTCGGAGCCAAGAACCCCCCCCCAACATTCACGGCCGCTTTGGCTGGTTCATCTAGGTAGCTAAAGCTTCGAAGGCGTGGGCCACTTTTCCCTCCCGCATCCCTTCTGTCTTGCCTGTTACAGCAAGTGGGTAGGCGGGTAGCCCAAAAGTGTCGTCGCTTGTCTATATACATCATGTACAGATAATGGTATCTCCTGCTACGCTTGCGATGGCAGTACCGGTTACACACATCACAGTGAAATCATAATAAAGACGCTTTCGATTGTCTAAGCTTGTTCATATATCTATACGGTCTCTGTAGATGCTCGACAGCTCCAACCAGCCCTACTTGGTTATGATGCTGAATGCTAACCCCCAAATCACCCGCTGGAAACACCAATGGTTCACTTCAACTCCCGCCAGCTTATGCAGTAATACACATCTATCACGCCCGTTCATTGTCGGTGGCCACGGCTCGAGAGGAAAGTAACAAACGATTCTATGCCTCTGATGCAGTTGAAAATCTCGCGTCATCAAACCTCGCCCCAGCTACCCATAGGGCCAACCGAGGCGATGACTGATCCCGTTCCGATGGACCCTCCAATGTCCCAGTAATGACGCGACGAAACGCTGCTGCGTCTCGCCGACCGCCGTGTGCTGTGACTCGCACAGCTAGATGCATGCCTCATAGCAGCGGGGCTAGACGGCGCCGTCGCCTTAAAGGTCCTGCGCTCTACCGGTCGGGCTCGGGAGACGAGCGGGTGATGCTGACGCACCCGCGCGGCTTTAGCTGCTGTGTCTGGTGTGCTTGAGGTGGCAAGGTGGGAAGTACCGGTTGTGAAGGCAGCAGACGGGGTCAACCGCGAACTAAAACGGGATCGCAAGTACCGGAAGACGAGGTTGACGTCCAGGTCTTGCTCCCACTCCTCTTGCGTAAAAGATGTGGGCAACGGACTTGACTCATCCCTATTCAGAAGTACGGGAGGATCGGCCTGGGGCGGCCGGCTGGTGGGGATGTCGATGGGTCGCGCATGTTGAACAATTGTTGGCTGGAACTCGGGCATCTTCGTAGACACTTCTTGTACCTTGGGAGCCATTGGCGTATCAGCACCCGACTCTGGGATGGCCGGCAAGCCGGCGTAGGGAATAGGCATCTGTTGCATGCGAGTGTATGTCGAGAAGGCGCCAGGGTGGTGATGCGACAGCTGGTTGACCATTAAACCAAGCTCTTTTGCTACGCGATCCAACGCCCGCACCTGCCAAGATGAGTCATTGGTCTCCTGGGTGGGTGTGCTGGAAAGGTCCGCGCCCGTCTTGGGAGTCGTTGACAGGTCGTCGTCAAACAAAAATTGCTCCCCCAGTAGAATCGAAAGTAATCTCTCGTCGATGCCCAGGTCGTCGAGAACCTTGCGGGTGATGCTGGCGAGCAGACCCCGCTCGTTATCCTTGGCGGCGTCGGCCGACTCATAATGCCAGTCCATACTGTCAGCATCATCTTCGTTTCCCATCGCACTTAGGCTTGCAGTGTCTTCGGCAGTTCTGTCTTCGACCGTCACAGTTGGCTTGATGGAAGCCATGGACTGCCGGCGACGTCTCGTCTCTCTGCTGATCTCTTCCAGAAGGATGCGACTCTGTTCTAGACGCCAGGCCTCGATTCTCTGCATCTTGTGTGACTCTTGCTCTTCTTCGACTTCCATCTCAAGCTGGGCCAGATCCAAACTCTCACGACGCCTTCGCACGCGCTTGGGGTTGAATCTCTCAAAGGCGTAGATCTGCTCCTGGACCTCAGGGCCATCTAGCCTAAAAGACCCTAAGCCATCATGAGCAGGAAGCACAGGAGCACTCTGGGCAGCAGCAGCACCCGCAGACTGGGTATAGAGGCTCGGGACTGTCCGAAATTCAGGTAGGTGGCTGTCGAGACTATCGAGCTCGGCATCGTCTTCGCCAGACTCTTCGTCAACGGCACTCGAGTGCACGCCGGAATGCCGCGACTCGGTGTCGCGGGCTGAATGCACGAATGTGTTTAGGCTGCCTATGTCACTAAGCCTCGATCGGCCCGGCGTTGTGAGAGACTCGTCCTGTTCGCTGAGATACGAAGTAGTTGCCGTATCATCTGCAGGCTCGAAGAGCACCCACGAGTGGGAAGGGTCGGTAGCAGCTGGGTCTTCAACGTGGAGCTGGGGAACATCCCGCTCCTCCTCCTGCAAAGGGCGGTTGGCACGCAGCTGAGACGGCCGCCTTGTCGGTTGATGGAAAGCCATAATGTATGATTTGTTCAACAATTTGTGAAGTCGGCGGATGGTGGGAGGGATGCAGCCGTAGACGGGAAAGACAGGTAAAGCCGTGCTCGTCCGATAAGGAATGGGCGGACAATCACGATAAGATCACCCCAGTCGCGATATCGCGGTGACGCCTCGATAGCGGCGCCTCGTATTAGTAGCTTGGTGTCCGTTCGTAGGTAGTTTGGCAAAGTCTCGAGGTCGAGTGAGTAAAGCCAGGAGTTCAGGACCGATTCTGGTCAAACATTCGTAATAGGAAAGAAGGCAGCTCTTGGTCAGACGCAGACCACGGCGGATATATGTGGCAGCAATCTACTGGGACCAACAAATGATAAGGAGGATGGAAGGAAGAATGCGGGATGGAGGATAAGAGGGTAAGGGGCCGGGGGGGTCAGAGGGGTGGGTTCCCATGGGGGCCATGACGGATGGGTCTGTCTCTGTCACTGTCACCGATTAAGGCGTCACCGACTAAGAGCGGGCCAAGTACCGCAGTACAACTACCTACCGCTTCGGCCATGTACCTTGCACCGCGCGACGTTACGAGTAACCCCGAAACAAGTGGGCGAACTCGGCGGAAGGGCGGGACAGGCGCGGTATTCTCAGACAGCATACCACCAACCAGGAAGGACGACTCGTCAGAATGGCGCAGGGAAAGAAAAGAGGGCAGAGATTAGGGGGGGCACCACATGGAACTGTACTACTGGAAGGGGGCAGGCGGGTGAATGGCGCAAGGTAAGACCGGAGAGATAAGTGGATGGATGATGTGCTCGCGTGCGGCCAACAAGGGATCCAAGGGCAAACGACACCCAACTTCAAGGAACCTTTGACTTTGATCCATGAGTCTGGGACATCCGCTCTATAGTGTATTGTAGAGTAATAGGACATCGCAGAGAGCCGGGGAAAAGCAAACCGATGAGAGGAGGGAGGCTCAGGTGCCCAATAGCAGAAGGCATAATAAGTTTAACAAAATAAAATGAGATAAAAAGTAACAAGAAAATACAAACTCCAGGCTTGCTGTTTCTGGGCTCCGAGGCGAGAAGACCAGAAAGGAGATCTTGGCCTGCCAAGTCTGCCACACCCTACCCGTCTTAATACTTCAGATGCGCCCTGAGCGGTGGACATTATGCGACATGGCGGTAGGCTTCGAAGAGGAGGGGGTAGGGAGCTTTGAACTTTGATTTGTTTCCTGAATACCTATTACATGTAGAAAACTCTTCTGCATTCGCGGCACGATCTGGTACAGAACAAACTCGGCCGAGGTAATACTCGTGTCATTGTTAGCAGAACACCAGCCATCTCATTCCGCTGACTCTCGGACTCCCATTCTCACCAACCCGTTTGTTTGCACGACTGTTGCATGCCCCGGACCGGAAGAACCGGAGAGCTGCGAGCCAACTGCTAAACACCAGACGGTGCCCAGTTTCTCCTCTGCCGAAATCAATGCCTTGGAAATCCGAGGGAGGCACGAGAAACAAGGTGAAGAAAAAAAAAGGAGTGGGAGTAGAGACGGGAAAAGAAGATGTTGTGGTTCAATACGCCATTCCACTCCGGCGCTCTCTCAACTGACTCTCTCGTCTGTTGCCGTTGCCCCCATCCCGATTTTCGGAGCAAGCGTTGGAGGCTTCGCGCACCACCCACGAGTCGTGCCTTTCTGGGAAGTCCAATGTTCATTCAAGGCTGCTGACGCGCCGGAATTGCCTCGACCAGACAAGTACCTACCTACTACCATGAAGACGTTCCAACCTTATTTGGCGGCAACATCCCGACGTCCTCCAAGTCAGTCGCCATCAAGTCCCCAAGTTCATAGAAGTCTCACCCCGACATCATCCGAAATCCCGACAACGTCATTAGGTCACCTGGGATCTCGGCGGGACCTGATCGCTGCCCACTACGACCCCTCCGTCTTCCCCCTTTGGATCTTCGAAAGAAGGTACCTAGCTACCTACCTACCATGAGTACTACTACCTAGGTACCCTGCCTCGTTGTCGGTCAGCGACTGCGATCCCATCTCATCCCACCAAAAGCCACGCGCTAGGTCCCAGCCAAATCTCGCACACCCGAGTCGTCGTAGGCATACCGTTTGCATCGCATCTCTGGCCGACGGTCAGGCTGTTCCTGCACTGGCTCCCTAAAACCACAGTACCTAGTATGCCAAGACAGCGCAGTAGCGAGAAACCACGGCTTGTGTACACATAACGCTGGTACAAAGTACACCGGATCTGCACTTGGGAAATCCCAACTTGGTGGCGTCTGATTCAGCCGTTGCGCTTACGAGATCGCAATCACTTTCTGGGTCCAGGAGAACAGAAAAGGCGCAACATGATTGCCACTGGCATTACGTACTTGGCATTTGGTGCAATCATAACAATCCCCATCGTGTACAGTGTCAACCCGCCCTTCGTTACTGCTTGCTACCTGGCACACCTACATAGTAGGTAGGTAGTCAGACGAAGGGGAACCCCCGCCGCCCCGCTCCGTCAGGGAACTCCCCTTTCCCTTTGAGACAACCGGGCGCATTTGGGCAGATGAGAGTTGTCGGCGTGACCTACAAGATGAAGACGTGCTCGCCCACATGGTGTCATTCGTCGCCACGGGTGATCCACGGGCCAGACCGTCCACCACGACATTTTTGGTCTATACACATGATTCGAAATTGACATCATCCAGACTTCAGCCCCAGGTTCCTCAGCTGGCTGCGTTTCTTGGGGTAAATCTCTGTCCGCACAATATGCTACATGGTTAGGCGGGCCGCTTTTCGAAACCTGCCCTGCGAGCCAGGCATTTCACGTCCAGCTCGCCAAGGCGATTGCAGGTATATTGTTTGTCAAGTACCATTGATTGAATTCCTATCTAGAGTCTGCCGCAGCATGACTCCCATCATGTTGACATGCAACCACTTTAGACGCCAGCCGGTAGAAACCCAAATCCCAGAAGAAATACGAATCCCACACCTTAAGCCTCGGAGGCGAAGGCATCGGGGAAGCGCTTCATGTTCTGCTCGAGAGAGCCGTGGTTGGCGAGGAACTGGACGTAGGCACCGTCGACCTTGACACGGCCAGCGGCCTTCTTCTCGAGGTACTCCTCGCGACGAAGGGGGGTGAAGCCCCAGTTCTTGGAGATGATGATCTTCTGGCGACCAGGGAACTTGTACTGGGAGCGACGTAGGGCCTCGAGGGCAACGGCCTTGTCTGTACATTTGTTAGAAACCATACTGGAACACGAAAAGAAATAAAATCGAAGCCGAACGTACTGGAGTCACGAGTGCGAACGCTCATGATGATCTGGCCAATGTTGACACGGGCGACGGTGCCGTTGGGCTTGCCCCAGGCACCACGCATACCGGTCTGAAGTCTATCGGCACCAGCGCAAGACAGCATCTTGTTGATACGGACGACGTGGAAGGGGTGGGCGCGGACGCGGAGGTGGAAAGACTCCTTTCCGGCGGTCTTGACGAAGTACTTGTTGGCGCAAATACGGGCGGCCTCGAGGGCCTCGGAGCTCAGCTGCTCATACTCGTTGGAGACCATGTGGATGCAAAGAGGGAAGTCATCGACGGTCGCCTTCTTGCGTCCAAGATCGAAGATACGAATCTTGGGGTCGGGGACACCACGGTTGAAGCGGGACTTGGGGTACGGCTAAGAGGGAGGCCAAATCAGCATGATTGTCTCGGGCGCGCGTGAAGGCATTCCCAAGCCCTGCGACGTCCTCGCTTTTTCCATCGCAAAAAGTTGCACATCGTCATCATCATGCCCGTCGGCCTTGACCAAAATCCGACACAGATCCCGAGAGTGCAATCCGTCCGTTCCTCCTCTTTCGATGCGCAAAAAGTTGTCGTGGAATTTCGGAGGTCGTCGGGAGGGGCCAGGGTGTGATGGAGTCGGCTCACCTTGTTCTTGCAGTACCGGTAGCAACGAGCGGGACGACGGGCCATCTTGACGGTATTGAGATCTCACGGGATCACTCGTTACGCTATGGTGGTTGGGTTAGTGGATGTGTGTCAAATCCGACCGGAGTTTGGGCGTCACTCACTTTTGTAAAGGATTGCTACGATGCGTCAGTCCGGAAGCGTTTTGATTTCAAAGCACGGCGCTGGGTAAGCAAGCGGTGGCCAAATCGGACCCACTCTGGGCTCGCGTAATTGTCGCGTTAGGGTTTCAACGCAAGCCAGGCAGGAAGGGGGCGATGGTCCATCAACCTGATTGGCTGAATCGGAACGATTCGGTGCGGTGCGGGGCAGTTATTCACTGAGGGAGGGAAGCGAAACTCTCAAAATGTGAAATTTCGTCGACTTGCTCCTGCGACCATCGACGACAAACCACCGCCCAGCGCCCATCGACCAAACCAACCGCCAGTCCCCCCCCCAAAATCAGTCAAGATGGCCCCCGTCAAGAAGAGCAAGAAGGACCAGTAAGTCACCGTTGACGTCGCACGACCATCAGATCAGCTGCCTCCAACTTGGGGTTCTGTTCTGTTCCCACGCCGCATTGAGCGTTTCTTGTGATATTCAAGTACTGATGGCACGGAAAAAAGGAACTCCATCAACTCCAAGCTTGCCTTGTAAGTTACACGACGACCGGCGATATATCGAGATGGTCAAGCTAACACGTACCAGGGTTATCAAGTCTGGCAAGGTCATTCTTGGCTACAAGTAAACACCCACACCGACGCTGAACCTCCAAGACCATGAATTAACAAGGCCACAGGTCCACCCTGAAGTCTCTGCGCACCGGCAAGGCCAAGTCAGTCACACATCCAACCGCGATGCACTGGAAGACATTACTAACATTGGTGCCCAGGCTCATCCTTATCGCTGGCAACACCCCCCCTCTGCGCAAGTCTGAGCTGGAGTACTACGCCATGCTGGCCAAGACTCCCGTCCACCACTTCAGCGGCACCAACGTAAGTCGCTCCTCAACCGACTGGAGCAAGCGTTTGCTTGCTCTAAATCGTCTTTTGCTACCGGTCTCGTGGGCCACTGGTCCCCTGATCAACCCAGCGAAGAAGTCTCGGTCTGGACTTCGGAGGGTGAATAACTGCTTACTTGTTATACGAAATAGATTGAGATGGGTACTGCCTGCGGTAAGCTCTTCCGCTGCGGCACCATGGCCATTCTTGATGCCGGTGACTCCGACATCCTCAGCGACCAGGTCGCTTAAGCGGACGAAGCAAGGATTGGCTGGTAACGGCGTTTGGGAACATGTTCAACGGAAAGGGGAAAATGCGATACTCCATTTGGCATCGCGGCTTGGGATTTGCCGTTATGATACCTCGGTCTTGTCATCGGGACAAGACTTTATGATGTCCGTAGGCTCTTTGAATCGAAAAGACTCGCCTGTTATCCAGCCATTCAATGGAGCGCCAACTGTGTTTATTCCTTCTTTTTGCCTGGTTCTTTCCAAATATGTCTACGGCGTAATGGCCTTCCAAGTTGCTGCCTCTCACAGTCGAACATCAAAGTTGGGGGGGGAAACAGGAATATTATTGGGACACACCCATCTTTGGGGAAATCAATAACCCGTCCTTGTTTGTTTTGTTACAGCAACATCGGTATAACCGCAACTAGGTCAACTTGGAAAGTGTGCCTAAGCAGGGAACAGGCCGGCGGTGTGTTGATTGGGCGTTCGCATTCCTGATCCGGAAGGCCGTCACAGGTCTTGCATTGATGAAAACATGAGGATAATTTCGCCGTTCCCACCGCAGTGAGTTCTGGCCAGTGTAGCGCAAATTGTCATCCAATGGACCAGGGGGCTATCCCTGGATACAAACCACTAAGACGGGCCGAGCCCATCGATGAGGACAAGCTCCTACTTGCTGGTCACAGAGCCGATAGGGGTCCATCTTACGGAGGACACTTACTTACGCAGTGCATGTTCAACACTGGGCAGTTTGGTGGCTTTCTGCGAATATACGACGCTCGTCCAAAACGCTGGCAGGCAAAAGGTGATGCAGGCATGCATGCAAACATACATACATACATACATATGTCCAGCCAAAGCGAACTCGCAGGCCGAATAAAGAAAGGCCTGTGCAAATGGCATCGTATCGATCTCCCGGGCAGCGATCGATGGTGTTTCAGCAAGAACTCAGAATGCAACCGACTATACTTCGGCTCGCAGATGGCGGTATTCAACAATTTGCCAACGCGTGATGTGATCATTATCGACAAGGCCATGCGAGATATCATTGAACTGGCGCCCACTGATTATTATACGCTGTAGGCTTTCAGTAAATTTACTCGTTCATGCAGCAGAAGGTTCCTGTTCTCCCATGGATCTGACAGCAAGCCACGCCCAGTCCGGATTCGAAGGGGTGGCCACGACAGAAGAGAAGGCTGGCATTCGTCCCATCTCATCAAAAGGGAAGACAAGACGAAGACGGCGTGTGCAGCATTTCACTTGCCTCACTGGGCCCAGCTTGTGACACCTCCCATCATCTCCTACCATCCACCTAGGCTGCGAGCGCTGGGCTTCCACAAGACGGAACTGAAACGAGCGCTTGCGGTGGGTTACCTCGGGCTCATGCTGCAACAACAGTCTCGGCTCAACAGTTGGAACAGAACGAACGGAACCTGTCAAAAATAGGGCAGCATACTACGTAGGCGTGGCACGTCACATGTCATAGCATAAGGTTGTCGTTTCCCAATCTAATTACCACACTAGGATTGGGTGACTGGCCATCAAGATAGGTAGGCAGGCAGGCTTCCTGTGTGTATGTATGGATGTTTTGTGACTGGGGAGGACGAATGTGTTCGTTCGTTCGTTCTGCAGTGCCCGAGCGACGCGGGAACCGCTTAGTGGCCCGGATTGGAATTTGGAGGAGGGAAAAAGCATTGTTCTCGTTCCATTTCCCGCTCTCTGGTTGGCCCGCGTCCTCCGCCATGGGCATTTTAGCGAATTAGACCCCCTGGAGCCGCCCCGAAATATCGGAAATTCACTGCAACCTGTGGACTGGACAACCGACACCGACACAAGTACGCACACGGCACCCATCCCCGTCTCCTCCCAGGATCTTAACGGGCCAACGTGAGGGAAGTGAGAGGAACCACAGAACCTATTTACCGGGGCTGCAGCCGTCCGACACCGACTTAAGCTTGCAAAGCTGCTGCTGCTGCTATTGCTACTGTTATGCTGTTGCATACCCTCCCATTCTGCACCAGACTCCTACACCACACTACAGACCGACCTGGGCAGCCCAACGATCGACAACTCTCCGCTGTTGTCTGTTCGTTCCCGCGCCACCTGTTGTTCCAGGAATAAGCAATCTTAAACACGCACATACATACACACACACACACACACACACACACACATACATCTGGTAAGATAGCCTTTTCTCTCTGCGAAACGGAACATCTTGGCTACGGGAATAACGCCCAGCCCTGCACCTCGACCGCCGTCTTTTAATCGCTCGACAACTCCCCCGCTTACTTTTTTTCGTTTCTCCAGGTTACCCTTAGCTGTGAATTGCATCAACAACAGTTATCGTCACAACAAGGCACCCGCGACAACAATGTCCGCTGCCACCGCAAAGAAACCCCCCGCTGCGGGCGTCGGTCGCGTTTCTTCGACGGATCCCGCAACGTCGCCTTCTGTGTCTCCCGCAAGAACACCCACGCGGTCCTCCACGCCCACCGCTGCTACCGCTGCGCGCAGAGCGCCCGCTCGCTCGGGGACGCCTGTATCTGCCCGGGCAGCCGCCGCCGCCAGAAGGGATTCTGTCCTGGGCAACAGCAACAATAGTGGCAACACCGAAGCCGAGGAGGCCGCGAGGGCTGAGACCGTTGCGCTGCTGGACGACCTCAAGGAGCGCCTCTCCAAGGCCGAGGTCTCTTCCGATCAGTACAGGAAACAGGTCGAAGTGCTGCAGACGAGACTGGACGATGCCATCAAGGAATCTTCCAAGCTGGAGGAGAAGGTGCACGAGGCGGAAGAGCAGATCGAGACGCTGCGAAAGGAGAAGAGGGATGCCGCCAAGAAGATGCGTGAGATGGAGGCCATCTACGAGGCCGAGCGAAGCTCGATGACCAAGGAGAAGGAAGAGATGTCCAACAGAGAGGAGGAGATGCAGACTATCATCCAGAGGCTAAAGGACACCCTGTCGCAACGAGCCAACGACGAGGAGGGCCGTCCATCGCGCCAATGTGAGTTTCACCACGCCACGACTGAGGAAGCAAAGGCTAATAAGATCAAGCTGCAACATCGTCACCCAGCATCGACAACGGCAGCTTTGCTCCGCCTTCTTCTTTGAACCGCAGCGACTCCCGGAACAATTCAAAGATCTTGCTTCAGAAGGACAAACTGATTGAGTCATTGAGACTTGAGCTGGCAGAGGCCCAAATCAAGCTGGTGGAGTCCGAGAACCAGGGCGGTGGTAGGTTGCAGGAGGTGGAACGGCTGCTGATGGAAGCCCGCATGGCCAATGCCCGTCTCATGGAAGACAACGAGAGCTACCAACTGCTGCTCCAGGAGAAGACTCTCAACGGCGATTTCTCTAAGAACGATTTCAGCTACATGAGTGCCTCCGCTAACCAGGATGCGCTCAATGCGCTCGAGGGCCGGGCTCGCGGTGCGAGCTTGGCGGACGAGCTGTCCGATGATGCATCCGACCCTGGCAACGACAACGAACATGTCCGCCGCCTCGAGTCAGAGGTCAAGTCCATGAAGGACCAGAACAAAGCGCTCACGCTCTACATCAACAAGATCATTGAGAGACTCCTCCAACATCAAGATTTCGAACACATTCTGGACACTTCTAGCGAGCCCAAGCCACCAGGCGCCAACACCAACAAAGATCTTCCGCCGCCACCGGGCGCTTCCGGAGCCTCTCTGTTGCAGCGAGCAAAGACTATGGCCGCCGGCCCGAACAAACCTAGACCAAGACCTATGTCGTATATACCTTCGGCGCAGCCAGCCAACTCGGCGCATACCGATCCCGAGACAGCACCTCGCATCCCCATCGGAAACCTGACCCGTTCCTCTAGCACCCGTCGTGCGCGCCCGATGAGCGAGCAGTTCACTGGCGTCAATTTGGTCAACCAGATGTACAGGGGACCGGACGGCCCCATCTCCCCCCCGCTTGGCTCCCCTCGCACCCCGCGAACTTCGCAGACCTTTATCGGCGGCAACCCCAACGCCATAGCGCGGGCAACCAGCGGTCAGCAGGCACCGACCGCAGGAAACTTCCCTGGGATGCGCAGCGATACTTCGAGCACGAGCGGTGACTCGAATGACCTGGCCACGCCCCCCTCGCAGTCGCCCCCGCGTTCCCACCATGAGAAGCAGACCACATTTGCGGGTAACAAGCCCCGTCCTCTGCGTCTAGTACAGGAGAACAACGAAACCAAGCAGGAGAACAACAAGCGATCCAGTTGGATAGGCTGGGCCTCAGGCTGGGGTAAGAAGGACGAATCCCCCCCAGCCGCATCCAACGAAGCCATTCCTGAGTAATTGACAAACGATTACGCCGTTATGTTTATGACCTACCATGCTCTGCAACGTATCGTCTTCTCCTTCTCAGCATCGGACTTTGGCATTATTGGGCAATGGAAAGAGAAAAAATTAAGAGAGGACACAAGACAGGGGGTTACCCCTCCTATTTTCCGTGCGGCGGGGATTTTCTTGGGTCTTGACGCCCGCTGCTTGGCTAATTTTTCTTTACTCCCTTTCCACGCTCGGATCTAGGCCGGCATCGCAGGTAGTGTACGAACACAAACGTTGGGTCCGGGGGCGCTATCCATCTAATTATGCAGATGTTTGTTGTTTACTGCTACTTGCCTTTTCCCGTTGCCACGCTTTTTATCTTTTTGCTATTCTATATACACCACGTCTATTACATTAGGGTTTCCCCCTTGGAGCCCGAGGATGAGGAGGAAGGCAACGGTACTGTTTTGGGGGGTATTTGGAATGCGAGTGAAGAGAGGGTGGTTTCTTTTGATGCTGCTGGTGTGTCTAGTTTCTGTATCATGGATAACGGCATTCTCTAATGGGTGCTGGATTACGATGATGGACGCGTCTACTTCAAACCGAATTGCTTTGCGGACTGCCGAGTCACCTTGGACGTGTAACCTAGCTGAACGCGATATTGGATAGATATATGAGTAATGCAGAGATGGCTCGACGTTTAATGGTACTCCCTCCCCTCTTTGCCTCGTAAAAGAATTTGGTGCGAACTGAGGCAACAAACAACACTGTCTTTTTATCCCCCGGTTTGTGAGCTGCTAACATGCCAACCTCCCATCCACAAAGTGCGACCGACAGCTGCGATTCCGAACAATTCATCTCGACCTTCAGTGAACGCGAAGTACGAATGACGACTCTTCGTCCCCTCTCGCTTTCTTATGTCTTCTTCTCACGCAAAAGAGCGCGCGCTGGCTACTTCAGATTACACACCATGCTCTGTTGTAGGTGGCAAGAGCCACCAAAAGGAAAACACGTTGTCAGTCACAGATGATTGCTTTGTCTATTCATTGGATGATTTCTTATATGTAGGCTTTGTCACAGGCGGCTGTTGCCGCTGACGAAGGCGTCGAGCTTCTTCTGGTCGTAGACGTCCGCCTCGACCAGCTTTTCCCACTTCTGACGCTCGCTTGTTAGCGCCGTCGTCACGCCGGGGCAATGGGGAGTCATAAGGCAGACGGGGGAGTGGCCCGTCGTTCTCAGCGGGAGGGGGGGGGCGGGGAGACTCACCTTCTCGCCAGAGACCTTGATCAGCGTGGGCAGGTTCGTCACGTTGAACGGCGACTGTCTCCACGGGTTGTCCTTCGTCCTCCACCTGCAGCCCAGAGTCAGTAAAAGCGTGGGACACCATTATGACAGTTTCCGGCGATACTCGCGTTCTCCACCACCCACCCACGCAGAACGAGGGGGTGAAAGGATAGTCTGTGGGAATAGAAGGGAAATGTATCCGACTTACACTTCGGGCAGCCCAGCGTAGACGACCCGAACGGTGTTCTCGTCGCCGCCAAACTTCTTCTCAATGTACGGCTCGGCCGCCGTGCAGTCACCGCACCAGGAGCGCCCGTTGCGGTGAGAGGCGTAGACGACAAGGTACGCTGGCTTGGCCTCGCTCGCCTCGGCCTTGAGGGACTCGGCGACGGCCGAAGCAGGTTCCTCGGTGGTAATGACGGGCATTTGTTTTTCTTCTGTTAGTTGGTCTTCTTCTTGTTGTTGTGGGGACAGGTAGACAGGGTCTTTATCGAGGCCGAGAAGAGCCAACTTTTGATCTTTCCTTTCAGTTTGGCTTGAAGGCAAATAAGTAATGTTGAGCCCGTCTGATATGACTCGCCGTGGGCAGTGCGAATGGCATAATCCATACAATTATTTGCGTTATTTGCGATGGCAACAAAAACATGTCCCGAAGCTTAACCGAGCCCCGCGGAACGGGGTCACTCGCTGACAAAACAATGTTTTGGGGATATTCAGCAGGTTGTGTGTGGTGTAGCCTCAGGTCAAGCATCGCTTGCATTATTACTACTTGTCTCTTTTTTTTCTGTCGACCTCGGGGCGTTCTTGGTCAGGTCGTCAGCCCGGTCATATTGGTATCGACAAAAGGTGAGGGCTTCACCAAAGGTCAACAACGAACTAACATAAATGACGAAGGATGTCCCATCAAGACCAACTAGTCCACCCGATAACGGACGACAGGCACCGCCAACCAACATAATGAGTCGTGCTTTCTAAACGGCTTGATGGCCTGTAAGCAAAAAAAGGATCACGTAGATGACAACTGTGAGATTCGAACTCACGCCTCTTTCGAGACCAGAATGCTCCCTGGTACAGCAGGGAAGACGCAAGTTCTTGAACGAACCGGTATCTTGAGTCTGGCGCCTTAGACCGCTCGGCCAAGTTGCCCGCTTCAGATCATCCGCACAATCGAGTGGGCCAGATGTGGATGCCGGGTTGTGGTGCGCTAGAGGCTCAAGGAGCCATTCCCTCTGTGCCTTTCTCCCTTCCTTTGACGATGTAACATTGTCGTCTTCTTCTTACCGGAGCTGTTCCTGCCTCTTCTCCCTTTCTCTCGGTAACCATGCGTCGTCTAGGGTCACCCGCCCGTCTTACCACCTCTATACTCTACTAAAAACCGGATAATGTCTCTTGAGGGCGCGTAGCAACCGTTCAACACACACCGACGGGTGGCTCCTCCACAACCCGAGGACGATCAAGGAGCATACACTCAGGCGAGACACAGCTTTGCGTTGGGCTTGGCCCGACCTGAGGGGTCTGTTTCAAACAAGGAGAAAAAGAAGGGGGAAAAGGAACCTATGTAGTTAAACCACCACCAACCCCCTCCCCAGCCTATCTGAGGTATGTACGAAGTATGTGTTCACATTACGAATTCATTGCCTACCCACACATCGCCCATCACCCCTACCTTTCCCGTTGCAAAGGCGGTCAAGATATTCTGTTATTGGTGCCGGCCTAGTGGGCTTACGGTCTTCCGATGACAGCCAGGGTTATGCAAGTATAGGGCGGGGCGGGGGCGGGTTTCAAGGTATTGTTATATTATATCCGTATGACTGGAGAAACTTGAGGTACTGAGGTACGAATACAAGGCGATACCCCTTGGGGTCGCCAGGTACACTGTACTTGTTGAAAACTGTAAAAAAAAAAAAAAAAAAACACTGTAAAGTACTATGCCCAGTACTTAACATAATATACTTTGAATATACAGTATAGTGATTATCTAGGTATCTATCCTGTTAACCAGACCATAGAGGTTACAGATACCTCTATAGATAGAGGTACTAAACCCCTGTACGTTAGCTCTAACTGCTGCTCTATTAACCATTATTAATTATTATAACTATCCCAGTCATTCTTATTATCTACCTCCTATCGTTAATATAAAATCCACTACAGCCTCCCTCCTCTTAGAAAACTATAGCTTAGACAGTATCTATTATAACCCTTATACACTCGTTTAGTAACAGCCTGAGCTGTATATTTGCCTTCTTTACCTATTACAGCTTAACCAGCTGTTAGGCTTTCTATTAGTAATAATAACACTAGGTCTTAAAGACCTAGCTGCTGTAATGTGCCTGTTAGTAGGCCTGCAGTACTAGGATACCCCTAGTAGAGTTAATAATAAGGAGGAAGTATAGAAGGCTTATAAGTTATACGTAAGGATATATATAAAGGCTAAGCGAGGCTAGAGGCTGGAGGATAGGGAAATATAGGAAATACAGTAACTTAATAGCCTAGAATTTCAGCTTTATAAGCAGGATATTCTGGCAGCGATATCGATAATCCAGATGGTTTGATGGAATGGGCAGCTGGCAGGCAGGGATAGGATAACCTGGCAGTAATGAACACTGTTGATGAAAACTATGCACCCCTGAAGGGAAGAAACTTGAGGTACGAGACAGATGTGGCAGAAAGCTGTGTCCCCAAACATTGCCTAATCCCGCCTACAAAAAGATTGAGATGTGTTGTGGCCAGGTTCCCGGGGGAACGACGACACATGGGGGCTTCTTGTCTTCCTCCTATTGTCCCTTTTGTGACAACCTCCTACAACCAAACATTCCCTCCCCCCCCCATACTGAAAAGTTCATGGCTGATATGTTCTCTACCTATGTCACGTCCTTCATCGCCATTATGTAATTAAGTTTTTGAATTTTTCTTTTGTTTCTTTTAAGTGTCACGCACCTCAGTGAGCGGACCTGACTAATCCCTTCTCTCCTGTCAGTCGTCAAATTCGTTACAATTACAACAATGTAGTTGCTGCTTTTCCCCTTTTCTAATGCAAACCCGCCTTTCGGGCTGTCAAAAGGCTGCGTTGAAGATGGTTCCTAGACCGCGACAATGAAGCCTCAGCAAAATGAAAAACCTGTTCCCCCCAGTAAAAAAATAAAAAAAAATGAATCCTGTCCCTAAGTGAGTGCGCTGTGCTTTCTGGTGTGCTGTGCTGAGTGAGGGAGTGTTGTCCTCAAATGGAGGAGGCAAAAAACAACGCAGAAGAGTAGTTGCCCAGAAACGCAAGCTAAAAAGTAGAGGAACCATCGTGATTGACGACGGTCTTAACAGAAATATATACAGGTCGCTTTTATCCGTCTTTGTTCCAAAGCGCTTGTTGCTGGAAAATACCATCCGACGCCGTTGTTCCTTTGAAATGCTGTATCATGCCATGCACGCTCAATATACAGAACAAGTTGACAAAGAAAATGATTGGATGTGTTGACCGTCATGAGAAAAAACGCCCTATGGTTCAAGGCCTGGTACCTCCCCAGGCAAAGTTGTGTTTGGTCGAAGGGATGGGTCGTTGGCAGAATTAGGCTTGACCGTTGTTCTTCCGGATATTGGTGCACTTCGTACTCGCTGGCTCAAGGGCAGAGAGTAGCGAACGACGCCTTTGACGATTAAGTCGAACTCATCTTGAATGATTCGACCCCAACGCTCAGAACCTCCGGCAGAATGGTTGCCAGGGAGATGAAGCCTCATCGTACCTGTTGATGCCGAAACACCTTTGTTAAAGAAGGACCCTTCGAAAGACAGCGGGCTGTCAAACTCCGTAATGGTACCCAGACGCATATTTGGCGCAGTATCGTCGTCTGGCGGGTCGTCAGGGGGGTCGTCCCGGATATGCATCTCCGGGCCCTCGAGATCGCCGTCGTTTCCACCATGCGGCCGCCTCCACCAGTCCGAGTCTGTTCCCGCACGAGGCGACTTGGCAAATATCTCCAGATTCGCCTGATCAATTGACACCACCACGATATTGGGGTTGTGAGCCTTGACCGTCATATCAAACATGAGTTCCGGATCACTAGTCAAGACATTCTTGATGGAAACAAGCTGGATGTCCGTGAGCGGCTGTGACGTGGCGAACATAAAGCCAATGGCGCCGGTAATGACGAGCAGTAGCATCATTGTCACCACCAAACAAGCGGCGAATCGGTTTAAATAAGATGGCTGTTGCCTGTATGCCTGTGATTCCAGGTTTCGCAGGTTTGTGGGCTGGCGCCGGCTTCTTCGCGCAGACCGGACAGTCGACGATATCAAGGGAGTGCGCTCGTCGTCAGCTCCAGTAGTCGTGGTATCGTCGGCGGCATCATAACGAGCCATTTGGATCGAGGATCGCTTTCCGAGGGCATGCGGGCCGGCACCTCTAGAGGAACTAGCAACTCTGGGGCTCGGAGGGCCGGAAGAGTGCCTTGAGGTGTTCCCGGATAGCTTTGATCGTGCCGCATTGGGGAATAGAGATTCGTTGTCGAACAGAGAAGGATGCGAATTACCAGGTTGTCTTCCCCACCGTCCAAAATGATTGTGGTGGTGGTGCCTGGTAGTGCCCCTGCCCGAGCCAGGTCCAACACTCCTGCCGCTGCCTTTCCCATCTTCATCGGTGCCCAAGCTTTCAGGCCCGTTGCCGCTGAACGTGTTGACGAACTTCATGCTCTTCTTTAGGCCGGCTGCAGCAGCGCCGCCCTGCATAGCTTCATGGATCGAGCGCATACCCATGCCGCCGGGTCGGTCGGCTTGGCTTACCATCGAAGTCGCGCTGGGAGTTCGGGAATGGAACCGGCGTCTGTCCCCCACATCGGGGGGATTAGAATCGTATACGAACGTTTCTTCCGAGTCTGACGTGTTCGCCTCGTCAACTGCGCTGGCCACTTTAGCCTCAAAGATATCTGCTTTGGATGATGCTAAATTTCGGCTCATCAGCAAGTTTCTAACAAAGGGGGTTTCGGTCCGGGGACCACGAAGAGTCAAAAACAGCTGCCTTCTCCAGTCCCAAAGAACGGTTCGGTCGGCAACAAAACATCAGATACAACAGATGCCTGTCATGTGGTTCGCTGGATGTGCATACTGAAAGAAACATGTGGAAGTGAATGTGCAGCCTTACCATTGCTGGAGTTGACAGTCGGTTGCTTCCGACTGGTTCTCTTCTTCTCCTTTTTGGGTCGGATTGTCTCGGTGCTCGGCTTTGCCTTCAACGTACCGCCGCCAGCTTCTGATTTCGAAGCGGGCGCTAACGCTACCTGAGGGATGGAAGACACTGTTTCCGTCTCGACTATGAGGGAAGATCCTTCCCCTGCCGCCTTGCCTTTTCCTTGCTTGTTCGACAGCATGCTAGGCTGCCGCGTCACATTTGGTGCTGGGGCAGAGCTCTGAGATCGCACTTTGAGCGTTCCGTTGTCGCCCGTCTCGGCGGCTTGGAGAGAACCCCTGCTCAGTCGAATTGTGCGGTTTGCATCTGCGTGGAGGTTGTCGGCGCTGGCAGCTGCCTCTTGGGCCAGCCTCTCACTGACCTTTTCCAGCGTGGAATCCATCTGTCCCGGCGAGTTCGGCAAGCTTACTTCCTGTACTGTTTCTAAAGCTGAACCGTTTGCTGTAACCGGGGTTCTCACGCCAGAGGGGAGCTGTGAGTCGTCGGTCTCGCTCTCGGACATGGAAGGAAAGGGATCGGGTTGGGGAGAAGGAGAGGCTCTCGTCAGGTTTATTCTCGGGGGATCTTGCTCACTTCGACGTGGCGCGGGCGGGTTTTGAGGCTTGTTGAGCTGAGGAGGGGGCGAGCGCAGGCGAGGCGACACCGGCCAGCGAGGGCTATCTCTCGTTTGGACCACCTCAATGTTGAGAGGCACCTTTTGGGGATTGATGGATTTAAGAAAAGATTCTTGCGAGTTCGGGAGGAGGGTAGGAGTGGTGGCAGCGGAAAGAACTCTCGATGAAGCCGGTGGGCCCGGTATGCTGCTGCTGGACCTGGGCGTGCGGACTGCGGTCAAGTCCTGCTGGCTGCTTTTGCGCGACCTCAGCCCGGGGGTGGATGACGACTTGGGCGCAATGGTGGGCCTTGGAGGCTGTCGTGAGGGCGAAGTATCGCGGGAGTTGTATGGTGATGGCGTTAACGATGTAGTGGCCGAGGAATCTTTGGACTGCGACTGGGGTTCGGTGGTGGTGGTTGAGGTAGTATGGGAGGGAGGCGCGACGACTGTCCTTGCGTTTTCTAATTGTGACTGGCTTGCGTCAGAGGACCCGTTCGCGGTGCTGGATGTCTTTTCCATGGTCGAGGATTTTCAAGTGAGACAGCAAAGGGAATGGAGCCTCGTCTAGTAGTCCTCATACCAATCGAATTGTGGGTGGGTATTGTTAACTCGGGAGCCGGCAGTCGTTATTCGGAACCAGGCCTATCATGATGTTTGACAATGCGACGTGGGAAACGATGGAATTCTGGTTGGAAGGCGGCGGTCCCGTTGGGTATCTGTGAGCGTCGTCTGGAGGAGGGGGTTTGTGCTGCTCGGAACGGAGTTGAGGCAAGACGAATGCGCCGTCGTGTCTAGGTTTCGCAGTCGATGAGTTGCTAAGCTACCGTGGATCTGTTTGACAGGTACACAGTAGTAAGAGTGAGTGGCAGAACGGTATCTGGTAAAAGAATATGGATTTGGCAGCGAGGTGTAAGAAGCTCAAAATGAGGGAATTGAGGAAAGGAATCGAAAGTGATGGTGTAAGTTGAGCGGAAGCGGGAGTGTGTGGTGTGTGTCTGAAGTAAAGACGAAGACTAAGACGGCTGAGGTTGGTGGAGGCAGATAGATGGTGGTGGTGGTAGTTGTGGAAGCAGACAGGAATGAGGTCAGTAAGGCACGCAGTCACTCAAAAGCCAAAAAATTGCTGGGTGCGCTGGCACTGCGGATGGCGCTGGTGCTGATGCTGGGCGAGGGGAGGTACTTTGTTGGTGTTACTGTTGGAAACTGGGCGTTGGTGAGTGGTGGTGCGTGCTGGGGCGGACCGATTGGTAAGGAGCGGGTTCACGTAGTGTGTGACGCCCACTCCAGCAGCCCCAAAAGTAGAAGCACCTGCCGGAAAGCAGAGCCTTGGTTGCAAGGCAAGAGGCCAGGTAGGTACATCGACTTAGGTGGTCGGCAGTCTATCGGTACGTACTGCCAAGTACCTTGCTATCCACCGAGACCCTTGCGCTCCGCGGTTTCTAGGGGAGCAGCCGGTGGTCGTCAACAAGGCAGGTACCGAGCTACACGTAATATCACTTTGTGTCAAGTACCTACACTACTGCTGATGCGTGCCCCCAGTGCCTGCCTCATCCTCCACAGATGAAGCACAGATGCTTCCGCTGCCGTTACTGGCTCCCAAAGGTGACGACGAGGAGGATAGATTTTCCCTGCTGATTGTAGGCTTTCTGGGATGCCGGTTCTGTTTTGGGCACGAACCGCTTCCATCAGCTTTATTTGCATATCCATGTTCTGTGCTGCCTTGCCATGTTTCGCTGGTCTGCTATATGTGCCTACCTAGGTAGTGCAGTAGGTAGGTAGTAAGTGATGGCAGTCGTCTGGAGTACATACAGTCCGCATCCGTTCATCATCAACACCTCATTGAGCGTACCTTGGGCCGTCCGACCAACCACGAGGTAGGGTACCTTTGAAAGGAACGGCATGGATGGGAAGCAAACGAAACCGAAACCTCTGACAGGCCCGGAGCGAAGCTTCCCTCTTCCCCTGAATTCTGCGGGCAATCCGACAAAGGACGGATACCTACGAAGAAAGAATAGAACTAGAAAGAGAGGCGTAAAGGCGAAAGAAAGTTTAGCGAGTAAGGTGACAATAAGACAAGTAACGACCAAGAAACCTACACTATTCAGTCGATTTTTATTTTATTTTATTCCTATTTTTCATGTTTAGAAGAAGGGAAAGTTTTAAAAAGCATACGTGTATGGCTACAGACCACATTACCGACCCACTGATGCTTCAGAGAGTTTCCCGGAGAAGGTTCTCGGAGAGAAAAAGGGCGTTGTCTGGTGCTGTACCTCAGTAGCTTATTTGCAGGCAATGTCGTCCCTCGCTTTTCGTTTCTTGCCCCCTCCCCCCTTCCTCGTCCCTTGTTTTGCACAACTTTTCTCTTGTCTCCCAGGCTCTATCCTTGCATAAAACTGTTTCCGCTCAACTTCGGCGCCTTCCAAGGGGGCAGCATGGCAGAGAGACATGGACAGGTCTGGGCCTGGAGGCTCGGTGCTCGGTGCTCAAGGCACCGCGGAAGCGTTCCTTACAATCCGCTGCAATCAGAAGCTCTGTTCTAGGACCCATCAGAACAAGTCAGCAGCGAAGCTTTCCCCCTCTCACCCGATTCTGCGTTTTCAGTCATGCGCAGGTGGAAGATGGCCGGGTAACTGATTGCGTTCGACCAGATGGATTGGCGTCACGGGTGTCGGCAACCCTGGGCATCCATCCTCCCCCCTTCGCTGAGCAGAAAAACCGGAGCTTTGGAAGAGTGGTCGACGCGGCGCGGACGGATTCCTTCAACAGCCAACGCGAGAAAAAATGGATCCGACTTCCTGCAGGTCCCGGCATAGCGTCACAGAGGACAAAAAGGCGGAGGGCTCGGCGAAGGGCAAACTGCAGAGAAGGAGTAAAAAGAGAGGGGGGAGGCGACACCCCGTCAACCATTCCGCCAGGCCAGTCCCGGTTCCAGGCACAACGTCAACACCAGCAGCTACCTAGTAGTAGCGAGCCAGCTAGCCAGCCAGCCAGCCTCAGAGGAGTTTGTAACTCTGCTGTGTCCGGGCCACCATCCACGTACAGTACGTACTTGCAAGATGTAGATACTTTCATACCTTCTCTCCCGCTATTAAGGTACTTAGGTAGACAAGGTCTCTGCAAGTGGGGGAGGAGTCACGTTTTCTCCCAGAAGGTACTTTACCATATAACCGGGGTACGGGTGTACAGATATGTACAGGGGCCCCTTGATGGGGTACGTGCATCGGGCAGCAGAGGTAATATGTATTTCGCCCTTGCCCTGCCTTGCCCTTATTAACTCCTCACTGTAGTGTACCTAGGTACGAATACCTAGGTAGTAGGTAGGTAATGCACACGTATCCGCACATGCATTTGCTTTTAACGAATTGATCGATCAAAAGAAAGAAAGAAAGAAAGAAAGAAAAAATACCCGTGGCCGCCGGCAAATTCCCTGAGACCACCACTGTGGGATGCCTCAGACCGCAACTTCCCTCCCGGATGCTTTTCGCCGGGTTGATTCGCCCTTGTTAGGCTGTGTGTGGGTGAGAGTGGAGGATGAACGCAGTCCACGCCCAAGATTCCACCATCTGCCGCCATCTGGAATTTTCCTGGATGCAACTTTTTGATGGTGGCTCCCTTCGACCCCGGCACTAGGCAAGGCAGAAGAGCCAGGACACACGCCGCAGCTGATCTCCATCCCGAGCCCCCTCAGCTTTCTTTTCCTTGTCTTTTCTTGTTGTTCTTTTTTCTGTTGCACCGGCGAGCTGTCACCTAGGTACGAAGTAGTTTTACACTACCTACCTAGTTACCCCGCCGCCATCACCGCTGTTTGGGATCGGATTTCTGGAACCTCGGGACTTCCAATGAGAGCCCCTGCCCTTCATGTTGTCGTCCTCTTTCCCCTGTAAAGGAATCTGGGTCCTATTGAACTCTCGTCGCCGCCGGCGCTGCCTGCGCTGCCAACCGCCTCACGAAACTTGATTTCTCGGTTCTTCCATCTTTGCTGATATCAGTGCTGTTATGGACGTGATTATTAAGGCCAAGGGTTCTCAGGTGTCCTAGCTGGGAACCGGAACCGGGACATGACTGGGACTTGCATTCTGGTGCATCTTCTGCCTCAAACTCTGCTATTTCCAAATTTCGGATGCATGGCACGAAATGGGATTCAGGGGACCATGGCGGCCTTCTTTGATTGCAGCCATCTCGCTCCCCCGATAGCTGCCCAACCTGACGAGAATTTCAATTAAAGCTCATCACTTGGGCGACAGTCACGGGCCCGGTTGCAAATAATTCTCAACGTGCCTATTATCATTGTCGGTTGTCTGGCATGAGCGCAACACCGCCCTGGATGGTACTTACTCGTGTTTCGCACACTCATATCAGGCGCTATTACGTCGTCGGACTCGCACCGATCAAACATTCAGGTTTACGCATGTCTCTGAAGACTCAGCCTGGTCAACTCGGACACAATGCTTGACCCTCCAACGGCCGTGCTGGTGCCTCGTCTTGTTGAGATCTCATCCACCTTGGAAGACTCTGATGACTCTTATTCTGGACCCCATCGTTGGCACTGTTTGCTTTCTTTGGCCCTGTCTCTTCCTGCCAGCAATGACAACCCTGCACTTCACGCAAGCAACTGCAAGTTTGCCGGCCTAAACAGCGATACAGCTCTGGACGCCAGCCTGGTTGAGCCTCTCACAGGCGGCCAAGTGGACGATGTGGCAGGCACGCGACTGGCTGCATTCCCATATGCACCCAACCTTGGACTGTCATTTAGGGGCCGTCACTCAGGGGTCATCATCTTGGGTTTTGGGAAATTCAAGACATCCCCGCCGCCGCCAAAAAAGAGAAAAACACGCCAGCTTGCAGACCGGACTTCGCAGCGAACCCAGCTACCACGAGGCAATTACCTGCGCTTCTCGTACGCTATCGCAATGGCACCGCCCACCCTAGGTGTTGGGGGTTCACTGCGACGCACGTTTGGCCGTCGTTCGCCTCCCTTGAATCCTTCAATCTCAAGGTAGGGGCAGGACGAGCGTCTAGGAGGGCTCACCTAGGCGTTACCCAGACGTCTCGGCGTCTCTTGTATTTACCTACTTATTCACTCAGCTCTTCGCAGCAACGGATCTAAAATATTAGGGCAGGATCCGGGCTTTCCAGGCAAGCCCGTACTTCGTACAAATACTTCATTGAAAAGCTACCCATCGACCGCGAGCCCCATCTGGTCCTAGTCATCCACCTTAACCCTTGCATGCACGATGGCCCCCACCCCACAGAGTAACAAGTCCCCTGTTGTTCGCCCAGACCGAGGCGCTCACCGGCCATTCTGACTGCTGAAGCACCGAAACCCGACGAACCGCTGATCTGGCAGCCGATGCTGTGTAACGGAACCTGCTGGGCATACGCCGATGGCTCCCCCCTTGGCTTTACGTCGCGTTCTAACTGAAGGAGCCTCTCCTCTCCTCTCCTCTCTCTCCATATGGTACCGGATTGTATGCTCTTCACGGCTTAGCCAGGCGTACAGAAAGGTACGTATTGAGGTACTTCCAGCCTTTTTGTTGTTTCCCAACCCGATAATCAATACCCAAATATGGCACTGGAAGAATCGGTAGGAAGATCTCATATTCTCATGCGATGATGCCAAGCTGGTGAACACTTTTTCAACGGCAATTTCCGGTCGATCTTTTGAGAAGGAAACGAGGCGCTGTCAGACACACAAAAAAAAAAGACCATATGTTGTTGCCTATTCGTTTTCTGCTTTATGCCTCGCCTGCCTGCCCACCAGATACAACTGGTACCCCCCTCGCCCACCGAGAGACATCGTTCGGTCAACTCTCACGCCCGTACTGTTCCGCACCGGCGTGTGATATGCAATGACCGAAGAGTCTTTGCATCCACTGGTGGACGACCCCCGCGTGTCAGCGCCGCTTGCTGGGCGTTGATCATCTGCGCAGGAACCCGGAAGTCTATAGGTTGGGACAGACCAGGATAATATGGGAGAGGCGTGCGCCATGACGTGCCACACTTCTCTCGAGCAGCTTTTTGGGCACCCGGCAGGCAGACAAGGCGGGAGGGAACATGGCATCCAACCTGCCAGACCGTTGATAGTCGAACCGCCGTTCCGGAATTGCAGGCGCCTGTCAGATGGGACGGGCCTCGATCGTCTCGTCGCGGTGCGCTGGCGGGACGAAATCCTCGCGGGTAAGGCAGCCCTCCTCTCCGCTTGTACCGGTGGCCTCCCGAAGGCGTTGATTCGCTTGAATGTAAGGCGCAGCAAAATGTGTGTGTGCGTGTGTGTGTTTGTCAAATCCAACTTGATGTTCCAGGAACTGCATGCGCCGAGCCACGCGCTCCTATCCGGTTCTTGCTCGGACACCAATCACACTTGATTTCCTCCGCTACGTGGCAGTGTGCATGAGCGGGTAAAAGTCTGCTCCCGTCAGGGAAAGGGCACGCTGTCAGACTGCTTGCTTTCTTCCATCGTCCTAATTCGGATCGCAGGAGCGACTGACATATATTGTCTATTTTTGTACGGATAAAGCAATGTCCGTTTGGGGCCTTGGATGTTCAAGCCTACTGTCGCACGACACATGAGTTTCTTTTCCTTGCCAGCCTTTTTTCGTTCTCTTTTTTTTCTTCTTTTTTTGGTTGATCGGTTGCGCCGGCATGGATAAAGCACGTGCGGCATCCAGCAGTGTAGATGTAGATGCCAGGTCAAGGTGCGTGTCTATTATAGCCTGGTATGATGAACACTTCAAATTTTGGGGCGGGGCGGTGTTCTGCCCTCGTGGATGGAATGGACGTGGCTTAGGCTTGTATATACCCCCTTAGGGGAAAGGGAGTTTGAAATAAGTGCTTGTCATTTATTCAATCTAGGGAGTGCTGGAGTGAGTGCCTGCTAGAATCCAAACCCATCGACTTGGGACTATGAGTGCGCAATCTTTCCCGGTTGTGCCTGGTGATCGCTTAAGTATCGGGAAGCGAAAAGTGGTTGGATGATATTCTGTCTCGGACATGAGTATAAAAGAAGGCTCGTCCCGGACCAAGTTGAGTCGGACGAGATCATCTCGTTTTTCCATGGGACGATTGAGCTCCGTCTCGCCATGTACAAAGACACAAGGCAGTTGAGCACTGATCGCTGGGAGAACATGAAGCTGAATGGAATCGCATTTGGGCGTAGCGCATCTTTTCTCAATGTGAAGTTCAACCATGAATCATCATTTAATATCCGCAACCTGATATCTTTCTCCCTCTTGTCTAGTTTTATTTTGTACGCCCCAACGCCAGGCCATGATGTGCCGTCCAAGATAAATGACATATTCCCTTAACGAGCTGACCACTCAAGCAAAGTGAATACCCTCCGAGTTGAGGGCGGAAAGCAGCTTCAAAAAGTCCGTCTCGTCACACGAGCGTGCGCGCTTCTCCAGCAGACCGGTGCCCTCGAGCGCGCGCTCAATCTTGCTCCGCACAAGTGCAGCAACCTTTGTCTTCCTGCGCTTACTCTTGGTCTTCTCGGGCGCCTTGCTGGCAGCAGCACCGAGCTCCTTGAAGAATTCGGGGGTGTCATCGTCCATCGGCTCAACATCGACATCGTCTGCGCCAGCGTCCGCGTCATCGTCCATCTCCATGGCGTCGTCTTCGTCGTCCTCGACAAGGGTGTCGTCAAGCGGCACGTTGTTCATAGCCGCCCATGTGCGGTAGTTCTGTAGGGGTTGTGAGCTTTGTGAGTTCTCATACTGCAAGTGATTCGGGCATACCTTCTCGAGCATCTGAAGGACTTCCTTCGTGCCAAGCCAGCTGGTTTGCACATCAGCATGGGTGTATTTTCCGTCGGTCAAAAACGTCTTACCTCGCTCTCATAGTTCTGTTCTTGCGGTTGAAGCACTGATATCGAGGGTTAGCAAGAAACACTCATATATGTGCCCATCAAGTACTTACAATGCGAAGAAGGCCGTCAAATTCTTCGAAGGCGATGGTAGGACGCTCAGCGCCCTGTTTGGGCACAATACGCACAACGCAGGAATCGACTTGTGGCGGCGGTCTAAAGTTGGCCTTGGAAACCTTCATCTGTCGGGGCGTCAGTGAACGGAATCGGGTCTCGTGAGGTCTGCCCACTACTCACCACGTTGGAGCACGTCGCCCAAAAGTTAGCATTGACGCTCAATCTTCCGTAGAGCTTGTCTCCGGGCTTGGCCACAAGTCTTTGGCCGAATTCGAGCTGGAACATGAGAATTGCCTGCCGCGGCGGCTTAGGCATGGCGAGCATCTTGAACACAAGGGGCGAGGAAATCTTAACGACGCGTAAGCAGCGTGATCCTCGTAAATGGACTTGCAAATACTTACCTGGTAAGGAGTGTTCGAGATGAGCACATCGAAAGGAACCCAATCAACCTGAAATATACTGTTAGTAAAACCCAATCACAACAAGCCGGGCCTACATCACATCTGCGACACATAGCTACAGTGCCCACGAAACCTGATATCCGGACCCAGGGGCCAACCGACCTTGATGGCGTCTCCAAGCATGACCTCGAGCTTTCGCTGCTCTGGGGTTCCCTGCACACGCTGTATACTCCGTCAGCGTTTTCAAATCCACCTGGCTGCGTGACCTCCAACCTTTGTGACTTCGGCTGCCATTCGGGGATCAAACTCGATCGCTATGAGCTTCTTTGACTTTTCCAATATCCGCACTGTCAGATTGCCGGTTCCTGGACCGATTTCCAGAACAGTATCCGTAGGCTTGAGCTCGGCTTTCTATACAGACATGTTAAGCATGGGCTTCTTCGTTGGCAAGAGCTGTCTGGGCGTACATGTACGATCGCGTCCGCCACACCGGGGTTCTTTAAAATATGTTGACCGACATTTGTCTACATTGATGTTAGAAGCCATCCACGAGCATCCATGCAGCCGACGTACGTTAAACTTGAACACGTTGTTGGTCTTTTGGGAGGGTCGAGAGTAAGGACCCGACGATGAGGAGGCGGCATTCCGCTTTGGAGCTTTGGCTTTGCCCATCGTATATGTATTGTTGTAAAGGTTCTCCCTTTGTCTTAACGATAAATGGGAAGCGCAAGCGAGCCGAGAGGGGATACGTGACAATTTTTCAAAGGGAGTGTGTCGACATTGAGTCCAAAATCTAACGATGTCGAAGTCTGCGGTGAAGATGGAGGGGCAGCCTTTTGGAAATTTTAGTGGGACAAACCCACTAAACGACAGTGGCGACAGGGATTCCGCAGCTTAAAAACTTTGGTACCTTCAGCCTTGCGCAACTGTCAGCTCTGGGGCTACGGCTCGCAAGATCTCCTTACCGTCCCTACAACACTTCCAGGCGGTGCGCATTCTTTTATTCCCACCGCCTCGACGATAGACGAGCGGCGCACTTGAAAAAGAAAGAAAAAATGTCTGGACGACGCGACTTTTTGAGCCAGCCGGCGCCCGAGAACTATGTTGCCGGTCTTGGTCGAGGTGCCACTGGCTTCACGACGCGATCCGATTTAGGCCCTGCACGCGAAGGACCAACCGAAGACCAGATTAAGGAGGCCGTCGCGAAGCGTGCCGCTCAACTGGGACTGGGAACCGACGGAAAGAAGGCAGACGAAAACGACAATGACGACGACGACCGCTTCAAAGATCCCGATAATGAGGTTGGCCTGTTCGCTGGCGGTGTATACGACAAAGACGATGAGGAGGCCGACAGGATATGGAAGGAGGTAGACGAGAAGATGGCAAGAAGGCGACAAAAACAACGAGAAGCGCGCGAAAAGGCCGAGCAGGAAGAATACGAACGGAAGAACCCCAAGATCCAGCAACAATTCGCCGATCTCAAGAGAGCGCTGTCAACAGTCACCGATGACGAATGGGCGAACCTCCCCGAGGTTGGAGATTTGACAGGAAAGAACCGCAGAAGCAAACAGAACCTGCGCCAACGCTTCTACGCGGTTCCCGACAGCGTCCTTGCCGCCGCGAGAGACTCATCCGAGTTAGGCACCACCGTTGCGGAGGATGGTACTGCATCAAGCGCCGACGCAGCGGATGGCACCATGACGAATTTCGCAAAGATTGGTGCCGCAAGGGACAAGGTTCTGAAGTCAAGACTTGAACAAGCCTCCCTGGATGGCACCGAGTCAGTGGCTGGCAGCGCGTCAACCATCGATCCCAAGGGCTATATTACCAGCTTGAACAAGAGCGTTCTCAGCGAGTCCCAAGCTCAGGTTGGTGATATCAACCGTGTACGTGAACTTTTGACATCGGTTATCAAGACCAACCCGAATAACGCACCTGGTTGGATTGCTGCAGCGCGACTTGAAGAGCTGGCAGGCAAGACGGTTGCAGCCCGCAACGTAATAGCACGAGGATGCACACACTGCCCTAAAAGCGAGGACGTCTGGTTGGAAAACATTCGACTCAACGAGGGGAAGAATGCCAAGATCATTGCCGCGGAAGCCATCAAGAAGAACGACCGGTCCGTGCGCCTTTGGGTCGAGGCGATGAGGCTGGAAAACGAGCCCAGAGCGAAGAAGAGAGTCATCCGGCTTGCCCTAGACCACATCCCCGAATCCGAGGCCCTCTGGAAAGAAGCGGTCAACCTTGAAGAAGATCCGGAAGATGCTCGGTTGCTGCTGGCCAAGGCAACAGAGCTTATACCCCTATCCGTTGATTTGTGGTTGGCTTTGGCAAGACTAGAAAGCCCCGAAAATGCCCAAAAAGTACTCAACAGGGCACGCAAAGCGGTTCCTACTTCTCACGAAATCTGGATCGCAGCCGCTCGTTTGCAGGAGCAGCTGGGCGAGGGCACCAAGGTGAATGTCATGAAGCGTGCCGTCGCAGTTCTTGTCAAGGAATCCGCCATGCCAAAGCGCGAGGAATGGATTGCAGAAGCTGAGAAGTGCGAGGAGGAGGGTGCCGTCATCACATGTGGAAACATCATCAGAGAAACCTTGGGCTACGGTCTGGACGAAGACGATGACCGTAAGGATACCTGGATGGAGGACGCAAAGAGCAGTATCAACCGCGGCATGTACGAGACGGCGCGTGCTATCTACTCTTACGCGCTGCGTGTTTTCGTCAACAGCAGGACGTTATGGATGGCAGCTGCCGATTTGGAGAGAAACCATGGGACAAAGGAATCCCTTGCTCAGGTTTTGGAGAAGGCTGTCGAAGCATGCCCCAAGAGCGAAGTGCTCTGGATGATGCTGGCCAAGGAGAAATGGCAAGCCGGCGAAGTCGACAATGCCAGATTGGTACTCGCCAGAGCTTTCAAATCAAATCCGGACAATGAAGATATCTGGCTCGCCGCGGTGAAGCTCGAAGCCGAGAACGGAGAGACCGAGCGCGCTCGCAAGTTGCTGGAGGAAGCCCGGGACCAAGCTCCGACGGATCGTGTGTGGATGAAAAGTGTAGTATTCGAGAGAGTACTGGGCAACAGCGACGCCGCATTGGATCTGGTCCAGCGCGCTCTACAGTACTTCCCGGCCACCGCTAAGTTGTGGATGCTCAAAGGACAAATTTACGAAGATCTTGGGAAGGTCGGCCAGGCACGGGAGGCGTACAGCACAGGAGTCAAGGCAGTGCCCAAGTCTGTTCCCCTATGGCTTCTTTACTCTCGCCTTGAGGAGAAGGCCGGGCTGGTCGTCAAGGCTCGCAGTGTTCTCGACCGAGCTCGCCTGGCTGTCCCCAAATCGCCAGAGCTCTGGTGCGAGTCTGTCCGCATCGAGCGGCGCGCGGGTAACGTCAACCAGGCCAAGTCACTCATGGCCAAGGCACTTCAAGAGGTGCCCAAAAGCGGTCTCCTTTGGAGCGAGCAGATTTGGCACTTGGAGCCACGAACCCAACGAAAGCCGCGGTCATTGGAGGCCATCAAAAAGGTGGACAACGATCCTATACTCTTCGTAGCTGTAGCTCGCATCTTCTGGGGCGAACGGAAGCTCGAGAAAGCCCAAAACTGGTTCGAAAAGGCGCTGGTGCTGGACAGCGACAACGGCGACACCTGGGCTTGGTATTACAAGTTTCTGCTCCAGCATGGTACAGACGTAAGTTCCTGACTTGCCAGGCTCGAGCATCCTGTTCATGTACTAACTGGATCTCAGGAGAAACGGGCGGACGTGATCAATAAGTGCGTCTTGAACGAGCCCCGCCACGGCGAACACTGGCAAGCGATCGCCAAGCAACCTGTAAACGCTAGGAAAGGCACGGAAGAAGTTCTAAAGATGGTGGCAGAGGTGTTGGAGAAATGAGACCATGTAAAACGTATGTGTATTAAAATAGGTCTGATGCGTCGGGAATAGAGCAAGGTTGGTCGTCCCGTAACGACATCAATAGGCGCAAAAGCAAGGGATACCACTGGGAAGGAAGCCAGGTGATTACTTTCAACCAATAAAATTGAGTCAAATGTGTTGAAATTGATTCGTGTCACGACTCCTGGACCCTAGGCTAACAAATAAGGACAAAAACCGCAACCGATGCCCCGATATCATGATGAATCCGCATAACAGAAGTACTAAGAGAGGAGGGGGAAGAAAAGAAAAGGGCAGAAACCGCCCTATTCCGTCACACTTATTTTCCGCCGAACCAGCTAGAGATGCCGCTCTTGGCCTTTGCAGCTTCATCCTCAACCTTCTTGTCGAAAGCATCAACCTTTTTCAGGGCTTCGGCCTTTGCATCCTTGGCATATGCCTCAACATTGCTCTTGGTCGCAGAGAACTTCTTGTCGGCCTGGGCAACCTACAGGAGCAATCAGTCAGCCATTTCAATCCAATCCTACCCAGCAGTTGGCAGAGTAACGAGTGCGGGGAAACGTACAGCAGAGTCGAGCTTCGCGCCAGCCTCGTCAAGCTTCGCACCAACCTGGGCGCCCTTGTTCTGGGCGTCGGGGGTGCGGCCGCTGGGAAGATGCGACTTGACATCGGCAGAAGCCTTGTGAACGTCGCCTTTTGGCACATCGGTTAGAACCTTTTGTGTTTTGCGGCGTGGAGAGAATGAGTGAGGAGGAAGACGTACTCTCAAACTTGGCCTCTGCGGCCTTAGGGTTACCGCCAGCACTGTAGAGGTAGTAGCCGACACCACCGGCGGCGGTGAGGCCGAGGTAGAGGGGAGCCTTGGACTTGGACATGTTGATTGTTTCGATGGGTCTGTAAAGAAATGTGACGAGCCGTTTCTGGGTTGACTTGGCCTGTAGGTTTATTTTCGAGATTGCGGGCTTTGGTTGATTGAAGTGATTGAATTGTGAGAGGAAGAGAGCAAAATGGGACTCGTTACGAAGGATGGCACGATCTATTAGTACCTACTACCGAATCACGGGCGCTACAAGTTCTTGTCTCATTCTGCGCGGCTACGTCCTTTTCCTACTCCTTGGCGACCAGTGAGTGACCTTACCTGCACCTGGCATCGGCTAGGTAGGCAAGGAATTTCGAGCTACAGAAGCTCATGGTTGACGTGAAGAGATGAAGGATACATGACGTAGAGCGGCATAAGTGCGGGGAATGGTAGGTAGCTTGCCCCCAGCCGCTCTTAGCTCACTGCCCCACCTACATCGAGCACAGGCCATATGCTTCAGAGGTGACCTTTTCGGAACTTACTATGTACAACTCGTGCTGTCTTGGCTGGAGGAAGAATCAGTCTCGCCCGGATCATCACATCACTGAACCTCCCAGCGTCACCTTAGACCAATTACTTACTTATGTAGTTTACACTGATCAGAGCTCCGAGAAGCGACTGTCGCTATCAAATGGAACTCTCTCTTGTTGTCTCTCAAAAGCTCCAAACCTGGTTCTCTCTCTTAGATGAATCTTGTGGCGTCCTGGTATGGTTCAGCTGGGGGCTCTGTGGCACGCAAAGCCGGTGACATGGGTGCACAACGCTCAGCTGTGTCATCGCAGACATTACATCATCGACGCACCATATCCTGCCCTTGCCCCTTCGCTTGTGAAAGCGCTTGAGCCAGCCCGTATCCAATCTCTGTTCCAGGCCGTCGCTAAGCCATCCTGCTGCCCTGCTCCTGCATCGTGCTAGCCTTGTTCTAAGTCTTTGGTCGGTCCCAGCTAGGCGAAGGAGGTCTAGCCCACGCCAGGTCCGAAAGCGCGGTTCTCCATTGACTTCCTTGGACTGTACTTCGCATCCTCACCACGACCCTTTCCCACCTCGTCCACCCTTCGACGGGGTCACTGGGAACATCGCCTCTACACAGCCGTGAGCTGGCATCATGTTAGGGTAGTCATACATTGGTATTCAACATTCCAGAAGAAGCGCCCTCGTTGCCCCCGCGAAGCTAGATCACGCCCGGCTTGGTATTGCATCTTCCCCACTCGCGTCTCCGTTTACTAAAAGTAGCGGCACCTGTTGCTGCGCGTTAGTAATTGGGGCCACGTTAAGGTGGAAACCTCTTGACATCCGGCATGCAAAAGCTGTGATACGTAGCGATGCCATCGTTTCGAAGTTCTCGTCGAGTTACCGGCCTCAAAGATAGTGACTACGACCACGAGATTAATCTTGTCAATCACGACGACCGCGTTGCATCCCCGAGCATCGAGACCATTGGCGGAGTTACGCGAGCATCGACCCGATCACGGCTGATTCGAGATGAAGACCAACAGGGGGGCCATGATGCGAATGCGCGCGCAAACGGCGCTACGGATTGCGCCGCTGGCCATGATGCTAGCTTCCATCAGCAATCAATAGAACGAGAACAGAACCAGCAATCCAAGCCGGCAAAACCAAAGGGTGCGCCAACCCTCGACCCTCGAACCACGGAGGCCACCAACGCACCATCAATTGAAGTCGAAGGTGAGACCGTCTTCCTCACACCCCGATTCCAAGAATGTATCCTAATATGTGTTCCCATGTAGAACCCACGCCGCAGGAGGGCCCGATGCCCGTACGAAATGGTACCCACAGAGCAAGACCTGCAACAGCGGAGCGAGAAACGGCCGTGGATGTCCTGTGGGAGAACGAGAGAGGTTGTATAGCCTGCGGAATCGCCCTCTTTTCTGGGAAGGCTCTGGGCAACCTCGACCCCTCGCCCTGGCAGAACCAGTTTCACAAGACAAGCCCCACGACGATTAAGACGGCCCAAGTTCCCGATCCATCATGGGAGTGGGCATGGCCTGAGTGGAGGGTATATCGCCCCGAGGGCGTGACCATGGATGAGTTCGGATGGGAATACTCGTTCATGTTCTCCAAGAAGTTTTCCTGGCATGGCCCGAAGTGGTGGAACTCATTCGTTCGCAGGAGGTGTTGGATTCGCAAGCGAATCAAGAAAAAGCCCGAAAACATTTCAGATGATCCCCATATGCTGAACTCGGACTATTTCACAGTAACACCTGCCAATCATAGCCGCTCATCGAGCGTAGCGGGCAGCAGGCGAGGCAGCATCGGCAAGACGAGCATGCAGACGAGTGTGATGGAGGAGAAGCCAGATATAGAGGATGTGCGGACACTAATGGCGGTTCTACGAGCGTCACGAATCGACCGCGAGAAGATTGAGGCCGTCGAAAACTACCTGGCACATGCCAAAGACAACCTCGAGCACTTGCAAGATGAGATGCACGATATTATGGGCATTTTTGTTTTCCAGGCCTCGAGAAGGCTTCTACTGAGTCGCTTGACGCAGATCTATGATGATGCGGTCGCCGCAGATAGGAAGCAGGACGACGGCAATGGCAAGGCCAAGGAGAGAAAGGAGCATCTCGCTGCGGCGATCAAGCACGCCGATGAGGAAGTAAAACGATTGTCGTATTGGAGCGATGTCAAGGGATTAGCAGAGAATGGCGAAGCCAAACACGCTGTGGCAGAAAATGAGGGTTGGAACGATAGTTGGCAGGGTGTTGATCAGAGTGGCCCGGCACACGTCAACTCTGGCGCCTTGCCTGGGTCGCCAGGTAAGTAATGAGGATCTTACATATACAAATTTGCTAGTCCTTGACATCCCACCACAAGAAGCGTTCTCTCCCACCTTCATTCGTGAATACACGGTCCAGAAGCCCGTTGGATCACTAAATAATCAATACCTAGCCCCTGCAGCACAGGTACGTACAGCAGACAGACGGAGTGGGGCAGTGGGACTGGGGTGACGGACGGGGCCGGGATCAATCGGCGCGAAGTGGAAATTTCTCCTAGCTTTGCGACTCTTGCTCAGCACTTCCGTGTCTTGCTATATACAACAAACTGCGAGCCCGTGATACAATATGGGCCATTTATAAACAAATGTCACTGGGAACACCGATACCATGGAAAGCCCGACTCCAGCGCATTGGTGTCTCTGGGATTTCTCTGACTCCCAGGGGTCCACGACGATGGCCTCAGGCGTCATCGGCTCAACTGTCGCCCTCCCGTCGATGGATTCACGCAGCTTCCGATGCGACCCAAGACAAGCCCGATGAGGGCATCACATCGCATCGCGGGACGAATTTAGAGAGTACAATCCGACTAGCAAATCACGACATCCGTGCTCAGGGGTCAGGCGAGCAATCGAACGGTGACGCCGCCAGCCCTCCCCCAGGGCGATGGACCGACAAGGAAGAAGCCAAAGGTGTCGATCGGGCTTTCGAGGCAGGAGCAACCGAGATGCAGTTGTCAAAACCGACAGGGAAATCGACAATGACCATAACACACGGCCAACGGTCGGCTGGCGACACACAACCGTCAACACCTGCGACCGAAGCTATTCCCACCGAAGACATACAGCAACCTCTACGAATTAGAAAAGTCCACAATGTTACTCAGCTCAAGCATGGTTCTCAAGGAGAGAAAGTGCAGCCGAAGAACGTCAAAAATACCCAAAAGACTATCATGACACCCACGCAATACGATTCCGTGCTAGTTACGCCAGCTGTGCGATACAACTCCTCCCGCGAGGCGCAGTCGAGTTTGCAGCGAACCTCTCAGAGCGTGACTAGACAGTTGCGGCTCCAGGCCATCCGGCAAATACAGAACCAACCCCTCATCAACTGGCGTGCTACTTTGGATATTCTCCGACTGCAAACCCGGCCGCTTAGGGGCCCGTGGCAGATTCGTGCGCGCAAAATCTCAGTCGAGCCAGAGCTTGGGGACAAGTTGCTATACGAAGTGGACCACACTATTTGGGACATACACGAGCAGACACGGTGTCATATCGAGCTTCATTGGCCAAAGGACGCCTACGGAAGAGCGTCCAATGATGGGATTTACCTGCTGCTCTCTGGAGACGAGGAGGCGTTAGAGCATGCAGCCGAAGAGATCTATCGCATTGCTGTTCGAAACAAGAGCACGATAAGCACAGAAGGAGCCATCGGCGGCAAATTCATCGGCAGCCAAGTCTCGTCGGCCAAGCCTGAAGAGCCGGCACGGTCTACGGCAGAGTTACTGTGGGAGAGCTCCGTGGAATCGCAGCGCCCGGGCTATACTCCCGAGTATACAGCTTACCAGCCTCACCATAAGATTCCGAAGCCTCAAGAGTGGACTCCTCAGACGTTTTTGGCCTATGTCACTGCTATCACGAACGCAAGACTCCCTGAGCGCCTCTCGTCCAAGTTTTACGGTTCGGGCACCACAGCAATTCAGGCAGCAATAGCCCTCCTCAAGGCGGCCTTTGCCGACAAAACCACGAGCAAGGCGCACTCAAGGCGTGCATTCAAGCAGGCGTTGCGCTTGATAGAGTTGCACGGTCATTCACATCGCAATGAAGCCCGCGAGTTTTTCAATAACAGATTGAAACTAAACTTGCCGCCGGTTGACACCGACACCTTCAATATCCTTCTGACCGGAAATGTCAAGGTCAAGGATCTATTCAACTTTGACTCTATTCTGAAGTTGATGATTCGACACCGCTGCCTGCCGAACGCCCAGACCTGGTCGCTGTTTCTCCAGCTCATAGAAAGTGAAGAAATCCGCCGCCACGTGGTCCAGATCATGCATTCACTCGGTCTGCTCTTGGATCCAACTGCCGTTAAACTCATTGCAAAGGAACTAGTTGTATATGACGTCCGCCATGCCCACGATAAATGGCCCGGCATGCGGGAGTTTCTCCAAAGCCAGGACGCCAAGTATGGCAAACACTGGGTCTCGAAAGCCGCCATGATCAGGATCATGAACGAGCTCGGGCGCCTGGGCAACCTTAGCTCCTGCCTGGATCTCTTCGACATCATGAGCGAGCTGTCTTTGACGACCCCCACCACCATAGTACTTGACATAGTTCTGTATCATGCGCGGATGCAGCGGAAGTTCGCTATCTCCACGGCCATCCTCCGCAAGGCATCCAAGCTCAACATCGCGTTCGACGAGCAGACGTACCACGAACTGTTTTCTATGGCGTTTAGGATGCGCAGGCCCAACGCCTTGGGTCTCATCTGGCGTTACGCCTGCGTGGACGGCAAGACCAGCTGGTACATGCGTAATGACGTTTCCAGGCTGATGAAACACGGCCACAGAGGGCAAAAGGGCAAGGCGGATGGCGAGGAGACAGCCGCAGACGTTCTGGCATTGCCTTCTTTTTGCCCACGAGACATGAAACTGTCAGGAAGCAAGAATGCTGGCGCCCAGATTGCTAGGCGTATGCACGAACAGTTCAAGGAGTGGCGCCCCAATGAGCCCCTCCATGAGGCCCTGAACGCGTCGTGGGAGGACGACAGCCGGATCATCCAGGCGGTCAAGCAAGCCAAGCAGCAGGGCCAGCTGTCGCGCAAGATTACCGTGCCCGGCAAGCCGATGCTCCTTCATCCAAGGGATCGGAAGTTGAACATCGATCCCTCCCAACGCCTACGTCTCGATATGATCATCACGCATCTCGATCCTGTCGACGGCGACAGGGCCGCTATTCCCGACGAGTGAGTCCCCGACACGACTGCTGCTGATCTTGAGAAGAGCATCGGCCCCTAAAAATGTTGAGAGTTGTGTAGACGAAACCCGTTTGAGCTATTGAAGTAGCAAGGCCTTAACAATCATATATAAAGAAGCCTCCTGTACAATATTCTCCACATATTCGCTGAGTAATACCCATGGAAACTGTATACAGCCCCAAATTTTCGATAGAACATATCACGTTGAACAACTCCTTATCTCCCATTCACCATCCATATGGCTATCTACGCACCTGCGGTGTTGCCGTTGAAATTGGTTGCCGACGGGTCGGTTGGCTTACAATGCTCCGCCGCAAAAGCACCGCCGCACCTGGACCCCAATCACCTTGTGGCTTATTAAACGTTGAAACAGGTTCTTGTCCTGCTGGCAGACCTTCACAACCGGTGCCAGACCCATGCCGGATAAGTACTGGTTTATGCAAATGAATTCATGTGTAAGGCGTGCCACTATGTGAGCCCACGGGGGCCACGAGCTATGGCACATACATGGGTGGATCTTCAGCCATCTTTAACCCGCGGTTGGCCGTCGTTCCTTCCCTTTGGCCGCAGCGACTGCTTCCGTTCCCCCTTTCGCAAACCCTGCCGAGGGCCCGGGCCCTCAATATGATGGAGAAAACAAGAGGAAGCATTTCAGTCATTTCATCCCAGCCAAGCCGTATAAAGTCTTTCGAATCTCAAGTCATAAGGATCCGTAGTCCGATCAATCCCGAGCCAGCACACACATCCACGCCGCATGATTCGTCAAGGTAAAGTTGATATCGCCAGTCGCTCAACTCACTTCTTGCTGTCGGTCTTCTGCGACTCTGCCACCTCAGATGTTGCGACTGGCTTTGACTCCTCCTTGGCCTTATCCACGCCTGCCTTGCTCTCCTGCGCTGGCTTCGTCTCTGGCTTGTCGGCGGCCTCGCCGTCCTTGCTTGTTGCTGAGGAAGCCTTGGACACCTGGCTTTCGAGATCCTTGTCTTCCTCCGCGTTGTCGAACATCTCGGTGTCATCGGAATCGGTCAAGACCTCAGTGCCATCACCAAGGAAAATGATGCGACCCTTGTAGCCGCCAATGCCAAACGGCTTGCCTTTGTTCTCAACATCTACATCGTAGCCACTGTCGCTGTCGTCGAAGTTGTGGTGAACTCCGGGGCCACGGAATTCAGCTAGTTGCAGACTACGAATCAGCTCTCCTCCTCTGGACAAAAAAAGAGAAAAAGAAAAAGAAATCCGGGACACAAAACAGATGTATTGTAACAAGGGGATAGTGGTTGTATTAAAAGGGAAAGAGAACAATGTCTCAGAACAATGTGGGTGGAGGTGTTGGCGCGCGTCCAACGCCTTAAGAGGAGGTGGGTTCAGGTTCAGTCGTACCGTATTCGGGAGGGGCACAAGGTCCGTCTCCAGCAGCAACTCGTTTGGCAATCTCCTCATACCACTCTTCCTTGGTCTTGCCGCGCAGAAGACCAATAATGACCATGGTCATGTTGTCGCAGCCAACGCCACCAGTCTCCGAGTTGGAAGCCAAGCAGTTGTCCATCATGTTCTCGCAGATCTTGTCCAACTCCTGCTTGGCTGCAATACCGCGTCGAACAAACTCGACAACCGCCTGAGAGGATTGGCAGTCCCAGATACCTGAAGACAGTGTCAGCCAGTGATTCCCCGTCCGGTGTCCGAAACTAGTATTTTGTTGCTTACCATCACAAGCAATGACCAAGAACTCGTCGTCGTCGCTGATCTCGTGGGTCTCGACATCGGGGAACGCGGTGACAATTTGGGCCTCCGGAGAAAGCTCTGCACTCTTCTTGAACTCGAAGTCGCCAATGGCTCTGGAGAGCGCAAGGTTGCCGTTGACGCGGCCAAAGTCAACAAAGCCACCCGCGGCTGTGATACGAGACTTCTCGGCTGAGGAGGGTACAAGTCAGCCCCCAGAGTTGCGCATACCATGAACAAGTAAGTACTTACCCTCGAGCTGGGGCTTATGGTCCTGGGACAGGGGCTTAGCCCGACCCTTGATACCAAGGACACTTCTCGAGTCACCGGCGTTTGCCTGTTCACAAAGCTGTCAGTAATGCAAAGATGTGGCGCAGGGTGGGATGGGCTTCAACGCACCACATAGATCTTGTTGTCCGAGATCAGGCCAACGCAGGCAGTGCAGCCAGAGACCTCCTCCTCATATTTAGGGTCTAAATGAACCCGGCAGTCAGCACGTGCACTCTTGTGGATATAACAAACGGCTACTGCTGCAAGGGCGAACCCTCCAGAGTGTCATATGTCTGAAAGATTCGGGTGATTACCATTGAGGATTGCGCGGTCCGTTGCCAGAAAGCCATCCTTCAACGCCTGCTCGTAGTTGCCCTTCTTAAAGGTCTCCTGCTTCTTGATGATATCGTGAATGTTCTCTCCGGCGAATAAGGCCACTTTATCGCCGCCGTGGCCGTCAAAGACTCCAAAGAAAGAGAGTTTTGACTCGTGCTTCTTAGCTTCATCGCTGCCGGGAGGTAGAAGATCGAGGACCGTGATATGGGCATCCTCCATGCTTATGCGCCAACCTTGCATGGCGGAGACGCCGTAGATGAGGCGTTCATCTTCGCCCTTGGCCGAGCTCTGTGGCAGTGGGGACTGAAGTCAGTGAAATAGATCCCTCAAGAGGCTAAACGTACGCCATTGCGAATGAAGATTGTTGAACATGGAGCCCCAAGCTCCTTCACCTTCTCGGCTGCCCGCGCAGTATCACCAGAAGCAAAGAGCAAGCCAAGCGGGGTACGGAGTCATCTTCATGGCCGACTGTGCCCTAAGGCACAGAGAGCAGCAAGGAGTAGATGGGCTATGGAGGCAGTGTGCTAGGCAAGGCGGCGCGTAGACAGAGAGAAGACTAGAACTGGGCTGGTCTGGCTCGGGCGCAGGAAGGGGGCTCATGACATACCTTCTCGACAACGGGCTCGGAGAGAGTTTGACCCATGGTGATGGATTCGAAGAGTCAGCAGCACAGCTACCGTAGTTGATAGATGTTCGGTCGGTCGATTTTTGGTCGGGTGCAGGTCGATATCGCAGCCAGTAAAAGTTTTCAAAGCCGGTCGTGCAGTGCGCAAGAAGGCTGGGAGGGAAAAATTAGAGGTAAAGTGAAGGAAGGTGGTGCGGTGCGGTGCGGTGCGGTAGCAAAATGTTCTAGATCGCGCACACTCGGTCAGGAAGCGGGGTATCCGAATCGCAAGGGAAATAGCAGGGGACAGGCGTCGATCCCCGCGAGGCGTTGGACGTGGTTTACTGAGAGAGGGAGGGAGGATCGAGGTCGGGGAAGGAATTGCTGCGCGAAAATGATATTGTTGCGCAGAAAGGGGAGAGGGAGGGAGGAAGAGAGAAAAAAACAGCCGAACTCAATCGTAGCTCGGTGTGGTGTGGGTGAGGTTGTGAGCAAGAAGAGTTTTCCACATGGATGATGGGTGGTGACGGCGAAGTAGGAGAGGCAGGCAGGTAGGCGACGCAGGCCAGGCAGGCAGGTCAGGTCGCGTGCGGCACTCTCTTGAGGGAGTTGGTGCGATACGGAGAAGGCGCAAGCAACAGAAGGAAGGGACAGGACAGGACAGGACAGGACAGGACAGCAGGCTGGGCTACCTACCTACCTACTAAGGTAGTAGGTAAGGTGCTGGCTGGCTGGCTGGCGGGCAGCTGGTCGTGAGGTGACTCCGAAGAGGGGTACGTACCGCCAGCAAAAGCACAACCACCAAGCAATTAGGACGAAGGTGCTAAGGCTAAGGCCCAGGTTGGGAAGGGCGAGATTCTTGGAATCCGTCGAAAATGAAAGGCCAGTTGGTGACGAGACTGTGAGGCGAACTGAGAGGATACACTGCCAGTGAGGAGGTGGTGCTGGTTAACCGTCTTGTTGACGCCTCCACTGCTTTGCACCAACAATACCATGGAGGAGTCACATTGCCTCTGGCCCGACCTACCTACCTAGGTACGAGGGGGTGTTCCGCGCGCACTTTCCTCTCTCTTTCTCCTGTTCTCTGCTCTCTCGCTTGCATATTTGCCCCATCACCTGGCAACGGCCTGCCGACCAATGGAATGGAGCAATAGACAGATACACTAAGTTGTGCAGCAATTGCAATATCGTCATTTCTAGCCTGTTCGGAGACAAGGTGCAAGCAACATTTGGGGCGGATCCGATGAGGGAGGAAAGGACTTGCCACGAACAGACGAGTTCCTGTTTATTTGTCTCTCACTCTCACACACACACACACACACACACTCTCTCTCTCTCTCTCTCTCTATTTGCTACAGTTGCGTCATGCCATAGGTGGGTGCTGATCATGCTGCATACCGATTCCGTCCGTTGTCATAATCCAGTTACAGCGGAGTCTTTTCAAACATGAGGGGTTAATTAAGAAATGGCCGTGTTATCTGTGTGCAGCTCTATCTCTTGAAAATCGCAACACCCAACTAGAAATCGTACAGACTTCCATAATCCTGTTGAGTCAAGCCAGCCTAGGTACAACAATCACAATTTACCCACCTGTCATATCTATTGTGCCCCGTGCACGCGGACCCCTCTCTTGATCATTGCAGCTAAAGACTGAGAATCCCATCCGCCCCTCTCCTTTTTCTGAAGCAGACGGAAATGGGTTGGCAATGAGGCCCAAGCTCTCTCTTCTCACCCTCGGGAAAAAATCCCATCTAAACCCAAAAGGCTTGGCCCCGTGGCCCCTCCCCAGAGAGCCAACGGTGGTGGGGTGGACTACCTACCTCACTTCTTCAACATCGGGGCTCCTGATCGCGCTAGTCCCTTTTAGGTCAGCTTAGCTAAGTTGTGGCTATCCGTATGCGTTTGGGCATGCGCCCCTCCACAAAACCCTGCTCAAGCCTGGTCGGGGAAACGAGAGAAAAGCACAGACTTGTTGGTCTGCTTACACCAAAACAAGAGGGGATTAAAAAGGGGTCTGCGGGGAATACCGGCAATAGACTAATTAATATTTCGTTGTCCTCTGATATACTTTTGTTGCATCGCCAATTCAACATTACGATCCGGGTACCCTGACCAGGGCGACACCTAGATCACGTTTGCGCTTTCCCACTGGTCTCTAGCTTTCAAAACATTACGTCGGCCATCCCATTAACGCCCCTGTTCCAGTTCCATTACTACTACAATACAAGAGACACCGAGCATTGAAACTCCCCAGCGGGTATAACAAATCGCAACGCTTTCCAACGGGAGACAAGTGTGTTAGGTTATGGGACAAGAGGGGAAGAATGCCCCTCATCCTCACATGAATACACGGAAATCCTCATTGCTGCTCAACCGACTCCGAGGACCCCCTTTCCCCACTGTTCCTGCCTCCGTCACCCAGTCAGAACCCCCCGAGTCATTTCCTGACGAGGCCAACCCCTTGCCTTTGCCCAGAACTTCGCTGCTCGCCCTTGACGATGCGTAGCCCGGGCGGCTCCCGGAGGCGTCTTGCTGCATAATAGAGTCTCTGTTCCAGCCGCCACCCAGTATGTTCGAGCTGGATGATGAATGTCGTGACAAAGGCGACTGTTTGCCGGCACGGCTGTCCCTCTTCGAGCGTCTTGCCCCGCTTGAATCTCTCTTGACAATGCTGAGTGGCCGAGGAGATAGAGAGAGCGTTTGTCTCAGGTATGGTGAGCTCCGACCCAGCTCATCGTATGCAATGCTGAGAGAATTTCTCTTTGGCTTCCTTTTCCCGTATCTTGTCCCCCTCGGCGATTGTGTCGAGTCGGTGTCGTAGTCGTCGCTGTCCAAGGTATATTGATTGCGAGAAGGCACAACCGATCCCCCGCCAAAGAAGGGGCTCGAGTCCGACTTCCTACTTATAGGTCGCGATACTGAACCGTAGCGCGATTCTTGCTTTGAATCCGGTCGACCCGACCTGCCGCGTCCTGAACCAGACCGGGAGCTGCGGAAGCTGCCCGGCGACCCAAACTCATTCAGGCCCGAGAGTCTCTTCCTTGACTGCTGCGCAGGCGAGTGCGTCCCACCGTACGTGAGATTCGACTTTGACGGCGTCACTTGCTCTGGTATGGATGCCAGACTATCAGTGCCGCCGCCGGCGGGCAGTAGCAGCGACCGATCAAGAGCCAACCTGGAAGGTTCTCCCCAAGTGTTTGAGTAAGCCAAATCTGGTGTTGCTTGGATACTGCTAGTCTCTTCCCCCATGGATGGAATAGTGACGTCAAGTACGCTCCGGTATGAGTCATTCCGCGGGCCATGAGGAACACCAAGTAAGTTGGATGGTACATCGTTCGAACTGTTGTAGGAGCTCATCGATTGGTCTTGCATTTGCTGAGGCCCTACACCCTCGGTCTGCCAAGAAGACGTGAAAGATGCGGACCGCGTTGGGCTTCGTTCTGATGATCTCCAAACATAGGATGAGCGGTTGTTCGACTGGGACATACGAGATCCAGCGATGGTCGAGAGTGTTCTTGATTGCCTCATTCTTTGTACAGCGGAGTTGAAATACCCTCGGCTGTGTCGGTTATTCCCAGCCGGCTTCATTCTCTCGAGAATGGACTGTTCAGACCCATCTCTGCTATGCAGTTCGCCGTTTGCCACAAATGAGCCGGGCACAGGATCGGAAATCTTGTTTTTGAGTTCGTCGTGAGCCGATCCTCGTCGCCTCCTTCTGCGACAGCAAATGATCAAGAAAGCAACCAACGCAAGGAACAGCAGGGGAAGCAGTATAGCGAGCACAATGTAGCCAGGTTTGAAGCCCTTTCTAGAGTCAGGGCTGACCGCTGTGTTCGTTGGCTTGACTGAAGGTTTGGTAACAGTTGAAGATGAGGGCGTGGGAATAGTCGAAGAGATAGCGGTCACAGACAGTAGTGTAAGATCCGCTGTCGCTATCTCGGATTCCTGTGAGCTCTTCGATGTTGCCTTTAGGATAATCTTGATGTTTCCAGGCAAGGTAGCTCTAGGAGGCGTTCCTGACACAACTAGCCCCTCGATCTTGATCCAAGGTTCCGGAGCGTCGAGCTCCAGCTCAACATCTGAAGGTAGCCAGAGATAGGGTTCAATATCAAACGAGAACTCTTCTCCCGGCGTAGCTTCGAATGCCAAGCTTGTATTACGGAAGATTTGCGTCTTAATGGTGACGGATAGAAGAATGTCGAGGGTATTGGCGTAATTATCTCGGAAGGTGAGTGTTGAGTTTGAAGATTGCGCATCATCAGGGGGGGCACCGTGTATCTCGAGTGTTGCATTATCGACCGAGAGCCAGCTCGGTAGTTCAGATGTGGCGAGGTCAAGATCCGTCGGCGCAACGGGGTTGCCGTCCAGTTTGATACTGTTAGCAAGAGCCGTGTAGGACACCTCTGTCCCCCGAGTCGCGTTGATTCGAATGATGGGTGTGTCCGAGGTGAGCCTGTGGACGCCAACAACGATGGTGAACACGACGGACACGGCCGAGAAGCCAACTATATCAGACCCAGAGAGACTAAAATCGAATTTCTGGGGCGGTTGAAGTAACGACTCGAACGGTGGGGTTTTCCCGGTGAATGTAAGGCTGCTGGCATCGAACTTGATCCAGGAGGGTAGAGGGGTGTTGTCTGCCGAGGTAGCATAGTAGTTCAGCCCGTCTCCGGCATAGGAAAACGTATCCTTTGCGAAGGAGAATGAGAAATCAGATGCGGGATAGGCCGCGAAGGCAGAAGGTGACGATGTATCGCCGAATCGTTGTATTTGTTCGGATAACGGGATGTTGAGTTTGGGCGTCGGTCTTCTTGTTACCACCAGTGTGGCTGTCATCGTTGCTGAGCCCGTATCGTCGGTTGCGACGATGTCCACCGGTATTCCGACCACCTCACCGGGTGGTACATCATCATCCTGGGGGGTTCCGGAGAGAAGGCCGGTGGTGGCATCTATCGAGAGCCATGGTGGTGCATTTATAAGGCTGTAAGAGAGTTGGGACTGGGAGGCAAAAGTCTGTGGTGAAAGAGTATACAAGAAGGGCTGAGATATCCTGGTGGCAGGCGGCAGCTGAGAGTTGAATGGAAAATAAACGACCGGCACTGCTCCCGAAAGCGCAGCTAGAAACGGGAACACATACAGCATCACGTACATTGTTATGGCTGTTGCGTTGTATGAAGGAGGCGCATTTGCGAGCCAAAGAAATGGAAAACAAAAACAAAATCAGCCAGAGAAGGACATTGTATTCAGAGGGTAATTTTCATTAGAAACGAGAGGAGGGCAGGACGATGCCCGGAGGGGATAGACTGGGCGCGAATCCCATCGCATATGGGCTCCCGATTCCTGGTTCTACATGCCTCCCTTCGTGCCAGCGTCTGCGCCCTCGGAACAAAGAGTCGCGGACGAGCGTGTGCGGCGCACTACTGATGCGTTTCCGTTAACGGAAGACGCTGCTTCACTCAAAGTAGACAACCGCTATCCCCGTTTCAGAGTGGGGAGCGTCAGCTTGCCATACTGGGAGGGTTGGGTACGGAACTGATCATTCCAGCGACGGGTTGAGGGGTTCCAAGGGCGGTTGGAAAGGGTCTGGTGTCGAAAAATAGAAGGGGGCGGTACGAGACATATTCACTCGAAACTGGGGACTTCGGCGACGTCTGGAATGCGATCTCTGAGTTTAGAGGGTAAGATGAGCGAAAACCTCCTCGACCGGTGAGCTGGGTTCATCGAACGCATCGTTCGTCTACGTTTGAATGACGCTCCTAAGGATTGGATGCGTGCAAAACAATGAGTTTTCCGGAGCATTAGGTAAGCTTAACACCGGAAGGGCAAGAGAGAGAGATCGCTTGGTCCTGAAGTTTCCCAATCAGTACGAGGCTCAATTAAGGTGTCGTTAAAGATCGGATGGAAAGAGCGGACAACCGGATTGTTCTGACCGAACACGGGAAGCAGTAAAGAGAAGAAGTAGGGAAGGGGTAACCCCGCTTGAGCCAAAACGCACCTCCTCTTATCGGAAAGCCTAGATTGTCGTCGACCTCACACTTTTTTATTTTATTTTAATTTTATTTTAGGCCAGCGATACCGCTTTTTCGCCCACTGCTTTCCGAACCTGCACCTTTTCTGAATATCAATCATTCGTTCGCGTCACCCTGTTGTCGAGACGTCACCTTGCCTCAACTCATCATCTGTGTTCTCACGAGGCCATTCCCAGAGGAGGAAGAGGGAAGATTAAAGGAAGAAGAAGAAAAAAAACCGCAACACGATAACTCTTAACGCTCCCCTCATATCCGAGCAAATGGAGTCCGCCGACCGGTCACCGTCACCCGACTTTTCGCCCTTGAATATCGGTGAAGATCTCACACCGCTCCCCGCGTATAAGGCTGCGCAAACGTCGTCGTACGACATTGGCGGCCTTTTGTCGACTCCTCTCAAACTCCATGAAGACCTCACCTCAGGATGTGGCGGTCAGACCTGGCCGGCAGGCATGGTGCTTACAAAACACATGCTGCGCTATCATCGGGAAGCTCTGAAGGGAGCAAAAATGTAAGTCAACTTGCCTCAGCCCGTCCTTCCACCTCGATGCCGCCCCCGACGTGGTCGATTGCGGTGTCATCGCGCCGTGTACCGGCTTGGCTGTCCGGATTCGGTCACTATGTAGTCAAACAAGTGATGCCTTTTCGTGTCACCAGAGTCCGGCTGATCCCTCCTTTTCGGAGCAAATAGTTTGGAGCTAGGTGCCGGCGGTGGACTCGTTGGTCTTGCTGTCGCTTTAGGGTGTGAACTGCAGCAGACGCCGCTCTATCTCACAGACCAAGACGAGATGTTCGAGTTGATGGGGAAGAACACAGAGCTGAACAATCTACAAGATCAAGTCAAACCAATGGTCCTGAACTGGTGCGTGCTCCCCTACCCGCCTGCCCAAGCCCAGCCATGCATAGCCTTCCTTCAAGCCCACGACACTAGGGTTTGGCGAAGGCAGTGTTGAGGCGATGGGTGTATGCATGGTGGTCAGCCTTATTTTTTGAGGATCCCAAATATTCTCTCCCGCATTGCAGGCCTGGAGGGCAAAGGTTGAAGCTTGGGAGTGCATATGCTGTGCTTCAGCAGATGCTCGGGTTGCTAACAAACAAGACAGGGGCGGGCCATTGGCACGAGAGGTTATTGACTTCAAGCCGAATGTCATCTTGGCTGCCGATTGCGTATACTTTGAGCCAGCCTTCCCGCTGCTGTTGGAAACTCTGACAAACTTGCTGTCCCTGGAGCCTAGTGCTACGGTCTATTTCTGCTTCAAAAAGAGACGACGCGCGGACATGCAGTTTCTCAAGAAGGCCCAAAAAGCGTTTCAGGTAACGGAAATATTTGACGACGATCGGGCCGTGTTTAGCAGAGAGGGCCTATTCCTTTACACGTTCACAAGCAAGAAGTCGATAACGAACGGTAATCGAGAGTGATACCTGTTTGCACATGGTTGATCCGTCATGAGCGAGCCGTTTGGTTGAAGGATTTTTGTTTTGCTTTGCGGGACACAACTGACGAAACCCGATCCCGAGAAATCCGGGGGTGAATAGAGGCAATGCAAAGCGGATGTCGGTGCTCATGGCCGATAGGTCGCTGACCCAAGTGGCTCACAACCTGACATCCGTAGATGGAGGGCCGCTTGGTCATCATAAGATGACTTGGTATCGGTGGGCGGTCTCTGCGTTCATACTAGGCACCATCAGAGGACGGTTCATGATGGCCGCATATACGATTCGAAATCACATCAATAACGTTGAGGATAGGAGTAGAATCGTTAGAGCCGGCGAAAAGGGATAGGATGGTGTTCTCAAGTCAACCAATACAAAGAAAGGGTCACAATGGAGATTTAACAAGAAACCCCTTGGTTGACGCGCAAAAGGGGCCGAAGCGTTGTCGATCGATATAGACAGTGGGGAAACCAACAGTACCCAGATTGCTCGGTTCGACGAATTGGCCTAGACCAACGTGAGTCAGCCTATGTACTTGCATGCACGCTTCGCTGTGCCGAAGGCGCATCCGAATCACCAATGGTGTGAGGGGTTTTCTTCTCTTATTCCATCAGCTACAGAATCTGCTACAAACCATCAACGACTCGCCTGGTGGGCGGCCGGGAAAGAGAAAATCGCTACGTCCGCGCTGACGCAGTGTCACCCGAGCCAATGTGACCGGCATATCCGCCGACTCCTGCGGGCTGGCGAGCCCAACTGCTGTCCAAGGGATTGGAGAAAATTCAGAGTCGGAGGTGGCATCGCTGAACCCGTTGGCCGCTGAGCTGACACTGGCTGATGTGGCACTGGCTGAGTCGACTGATCGTCCGGGGCCAGAGCCGGGACAGGGGAGAGACAGAGAGCCAGAGCCGAGGCGAGCTGCGAGGGTTGCGCTGGGGGAGGGGTCATCCAGCTGCGCCTATTGTTATTGGCGCGTACCTTGCAGATGCAAGGAACCCGCACAAGCTGAATTTGCTCGGGCGTCACCATGTTCGCTTTCTATTGTTGCATCGTTCCAGTCGTTTGTTTCGTCTCTTGCCCTTCGCGCGAAAATGCTGAAAGCAAGCGAGCCTGCGGCATAGAAAGGATGAACTTCCAAGACACCCCTTTCCGATGGAGATGGGATTGAAGCCCTCGGCCGTCAATATGGAAGCAAGCACCACGGTGCACTACTGTAACATCTCAGGTATTCGACTGCGCCAACGTTTCTTCTTGTCCCCAGACGCTTTGTCTGGCCGATATTGCAACGCAGCCGCCACGGCGCTGGCTGGTTCAACCCGCGGGGTCGTCGGATCAGAGCAAACCTTTCCCGGCTTTCCAATGCGGCAACAGTCCACAAATTACGTACATTGCAAATGCTCAGCCATAGGCCTCGGCGCAAACATTGGCGGTTGGCAAGCAGGTTCGTCACTAGCCCTCTTCCCTGGAGCTGCCGGCTGATCGCCATGCTTCTGTTCCCGGCCCAGGATACCAGGATGGCTACCCATTAGTTTACTACCTAGTTTAGATGACGGGACGGTGTTCGGACCCCGACCGTCCTTCCCCCCTCTTTCCTGATTATAGTAGTAGGACCATGCCGGGGGCCTTCTTCCCAGTTTTCGCCTGTTTTAAGAAACAAAGGCCTGTCTGACGGTTCATCCAATTTTGGGTCGCCGAGGGAGAAGAGAAGGAAACAAGACCAGGTACGTCGCAAGGCAAGCATAGGCGACAGAGCGGGGATCAGAGGCTTCGAGAGTGCAGCAAAGCACGAGGCGATGAGTTGGGCAAGCGGGCAATGAGAGGGAATACCGGACGAGAGTGACATGGGATGGAAAAGAGGGCTGGGGGGGGGGGGGGACGCGCAGGTCAATCCTTCAGCCGTCTAGGTAGTTATCCGTACCTACCTACGGATACCTTACCTTACCAAAGACCAAAGGCATGTGATGACGGCCGGTTTTGAAGAGGAAGCGCCGTCTTGGTTGGTTGCCTCGATCCTCGTGTCCGTGCACGATGTTTTTCCAAGTGAAGTTTTTGCTGCCATGGATGGGTGGGCAAGCAGGCCACCAACCAAAACAACACCGTCTTCCAGCTCCGGCTATCCTGTGCCGTCCCGATCACCACCACTCGTTATGGACCACGACCTATGCCTTGCTACCCACTTCGTCTTGTCCGTCTCTTGGACCACCCCCTGGCAACCCGTAGCCAGTCTCCAAGTAGGGCTTCTTACAGTGCCACCAACAAGTCGATGCTGCTGGTTCCCCAAGTTGGCCAGACCAACGGACAAGCGTTTCCTCGGCACCCACACCTCCAGACCACACGACGGTTTGGGGTTTGGGTCCCAGACATCGAAATTGTGGATCAATCAAGTCCCAGCCAGAGGAGCAAGACGGGCCCAGGCGATTCGAGCCAGGCCGGATAGCGGGCGACTGAAAAAAGAAGATGAAGGAAAAAGAAAATAAGGGGGGGAGCAATGAATGGCCTGAAGCACGCACGCATTCATTTTCTGTGCGCGGATCCTTCCCCCCTCCCTTCCTCCCTGGCGGGTTAGTGCCAGCGATGAGTAGGCTGCGCTAACGCATCCATGCATTCAACGGGGTTATTCTTGTGCTCCCTGAGCCTTGCTTCTTCCGGGCTGCTAGGGCCAGGTCTGTCCTTTTCTCCGGGCCAGGCACATACCTACATGTTGACCAGCAACGATCTAGCAACGGCCCCATTCAAACAGTCAACAGTCAACCGGTGACGACTCGACAGAAGAGGCGCAGTGGCACTGCCTTGGCCAGGGATACAGGCACCTAGATGGTATCGCACAGTACCTAATGGCCAGCCTGGGCGAGGAAACTAAACTAGGTACGAGCTGTCAGCTGCGCTTTCTCCACCATTGCCTCTAGTTTAATCCCTCTCGGGGCTCTTGCGACTTTTGTTGGACATATCCATTAGGTAGGTATTGCGGCACAGCGCTTGCTCCATCATCCTCGTCAGGTACCGATGTCACCCTACCCAGCCTATAGTGGCCCGCGAGGTACACTATTCGTACACATCCAGCAAGCACACTACTACGCTGTACGGATACACACGTCAGGCATACTCAACGTCGTGGCGCCAGCAACACCTTCTGCAGGCCTCCGCTCGCACCCCACCCTAGCCCCCGCTTCCCAGTCTCGCCAGTCCCAATGTGGCCCTTACCTTGCTCGCCATGCGCCAATTGTTTGGTTTCTCTTCCCCCCCTCTGCCCGTCCTTTGCGTGGCCTACATATCCCGGCGAACCTCCACTCTCCAGATTGACGACCTTTTTACGATCCTTCCTTTCCCTCTTTTTTTCTACATCCAACGACGCTCCTTCTCGTTCGACCAAAACACCATTCATTCATTCCTTATTCTGGACCCTCGAGCAGTGCTCGACCAACATTCATTCTTTCCAATCGACTGTTTCGAGGTTCATCCAAGCCATCAACCAAACGGATCCATCATCCCATCTTGTCGTACAGAGAGTTCAGTGAACTCCCTTTCATCCCATCTTATCAGCCCGCCAGCAAACCTTGCGACTCAAGGGTCCATACATACCAAGGCGTGCCCAAAGCTCTCGTCGACAGGCTTGAACCCAACATAGCTTCACAGCTTCTCATTCTCGGCCCAGCACATTCCCTGATCGATCTCGAGCTTAGATTGGCCTGTTGGCTTTCATTTCGCTTCCAACCCAACCTTGACGCAAGAGAGGATCGCCATTATCAAGAAACACACGGCCCAAGTCTTCTGAGCAATACATGCACATACACAGCGACGCTTCAGCTACAAACAATCTTCAGTAAACCAACATGAAGACCACTGTCATTCTTTGCGCCGTACTGGCTACCGCTGCCATCGCTCAGCCTCACCAGCATGGCCACAAGCGCCATGTTCACGGTAAACACCAAAAGCGCGCTCTCTACACCGAGTGGGTTATCGAAACCGCCTACGTGACCGAGTGGGTTGATTCGACCTCCACCGTCTGGGTTAACCCCGACGTCCCATCCACCAGCTCTGCTGCCTCTACCACCTCGATTCCCGCCCAGTTCTTTGAGCCAGCCAACGCGCCGTCTTCCACCACCCTGTCTACCTCTACGAAGCCCGCCCCCGTTGCTTCGTCCGTCAGTGAGCCCGTAGCGCAGGCTCCCCCTCCCCCGCCTCCCACGCCCACTCCCACGCCCACTCCCGCGTACACTCCCGCAGCCGTGCCCTCTCCTCAGGCCCCGACTCCTGAGCCCGTTCAGCCTTCCGCTCCTGTCTACGTTGCTCCCGAACCGGTCCCCACCACCTCTACTCCTTCGCCCGCTCCTCAGCCCACCACTCAGGCTGCTGCTCCTACTGCCGCCCAAGTCAGCGCCGACTCCAGTTCCTCCAGCAGCTCTGGCGGCGTGCTTCACTCCGGTGACCTGACCTACTACACCGTTGGCATGGGTGCCTGCGGTGAGGACGACAGTGGCAAGGACATGACCGAGAACATCGTTGCAATCTCCCACCTCGTCATGGGTGCCCAGTCCAATGGCAACCCGTACTGCGGCAAGAAGGTCAAGATTACCGTCGACGGCAAGTCCACCACTGCTATTGTCCGCGATAAGTGCATGGGCTGCGGTAAGGACGACATCGATGTCAGTGAGAAGTGTTTCCTCGAGATGTTCGATAGCCTTGGCGTCGGTCGTAAGACCGTGGAGTGGTCTTTCATCAACTAAGAGCTTCACTGCGTGCGCTCTCACATTGGATTACAAAAGGACAACGAAAGACACTTGGCTTTCGATGATGTGATGACAATATCTATATACCTTTGGATGCGTATCCCTTTTTCTTGGGTCCATCTTGGGCGGATAAACATGGTGTTTTGTTTTTGTGGATATTTTTTCCATCGATTGGCTTATACAAGTAACCTTCAATGTATATATCTATTAAGGAGTGCTCACGAGGCTCCCCTTGGAGTTGTTTGGTACTGCCACAGTACTGCGAAGAAGTAAAAAATAAAAACCAGGAACTCGATCAACATGCACTCAAACTCTGGTTCAATCGGCCGATAGTCCACTCTGATAATTTGATGACACATTGCCACGGTCGTATGTGGCACCTAAGGCCTCTCAAGTTGTAGTTGCTCACCCGAAGGTCAGCATTTTGAGCGGGCCGTTCGAGCATGACAAAAACTCTGCATTCCAGGGAGAGATCCCATGGCAAGAAACACTGAGCTGAGATGCCATAGGTCGCAGTTTTCGCACAAGGCGTGCGTGCACTTAGAGGGGGAACTGCTCGCATCCCTTTTCGAGTGTCTCGTTCCGTAATAACCTGGACTGCTCAGAGGCAGCCGGCGAGCTAAGCCCAGCGTGTTCCCATCCCTTCACCTCCCTCGGCGTCTCCCCGGATGTCTCGAGTAGACCCCCCCCCCCCACAGCACGACAGTGTCTCCTCCGTCAGACGTCCTTGCCTTGCGCTCCGCTTTCGCCTCGCTGTGACGCATTCCATGAGGTTGGTCGTCATTCCTCCCAGCGGTGATCTGGACGCGCCACTGATCGCCACCGGAGCCTGGCCCATTCGTTGCCAATGCGCAGACCAGACTACCGAGAACGGTCGGGTGGTTCGAGCGCCCGGTCGGCTCACAACAGGAACATGTCCAAGTCGTCCATCTCCTTGATCGAGGGCAGCGCCCTGACCTTCTCGACTCTCTCCTTGCTGACCAGGAACTCGGCCGGGACGTTCACCGCATCCGCGCCGTCCTCGCGTGACCCGACCATCATCCTAGCAACTGCGCGACCGCACAGCGCTGCCTGCGGCATGCCATGTCCCGTATACCCGGCGCTAACCCATAACCCTTCGGGGTTTGACGGCACAGGGCCAACCCATGGCTTTCCATCACGGCTAAAAGCCATGATTCCTGTCCAATCGTAGCTCGCCCTCAGCTCCCCCTTGTTCTCCCCTCCGCTGCCTAGGTCAACGTTCGCCGCCCCGGCCCGCCGCAGGTACGTCGCGACGACGGGGTCGACCTCGTCATCGTCCGAGATGCCTACGCCCTTGAGCGTGCCACGCGCCCGCCCGCCGCCGAGAATCATCTCCAACCCAGGCCCGGGCCGCTGGATAAGGTAGTCATCCTGGTTCGGCTTGCCCCTAGAGGCGTCGGAGCTGGCCATGAAGACGTAGCTCCGCCCCAGCTCGGCACGCGGTTCGGGCAGGAGCGCGGCGACCTGGCCCCGGACGGGGACGATGAGGTCCGCAAAGGAGGGCAGCAGGTGGCTCGTGTAGGCGTTGGTCGCGAGGAGGACTTTCTTCGCAGCGACTTGCCCGCGGTCCGTATGGATGACCCACGAAGCCTCGCCAGAGGCGGCGGAGGAGCCGGGGAGGTGCTGGAGGCGGGTCACGGGGGTGTTGGTCTGTAAATTGAACCGCACGCCCCCCGGCTGCGTCTCGGCGCCTGGTCCGAAACGGCGCAGTAGATCCTCAAAGACCCACGCGACGAGCTTGTACGGCCATGCGCTCGCCGCCCGCTCCTGCACAACGGCTCCCGCCGCGCGGGGGATCTTGAGGCTCTTAAGCTCCTCTGGCTCGGTGACCAGCCTCGCGAGGCCCGCGAGGTGCGGCGGCAGCGCAGCGATCTGCTTCCCAGCGGCGGCGACAAGGTCCGGGGTGAGAAGGGCGTGGACGCCACGGAGGGGGACCCAGTCGCACGGGATGGAGCTCGCGGCGACGAAGTTGGCTAGGTAGGCGTAGTTGCGGATCTCAAAGTCGGCGATGGCGGTGTTGGGATTGTAGGCCATCGGTTGGCAGTGGCCGCCGTTCTACGGGTGAAAGGTTAGTTCTGATAAAAGTACATCTGTGCGTGGTTTACGTTCGTGTGCATTTCAGTAGCAGCGCATGAGCGCAAGCGGTTTTTTTGGATGACATTACTTGGCCAAGCGATGTTTGAGCCGCTCACGCCACTACGTCAAAGCCACACGAGCCTCGGAAGGTCTGACGGGCGGAAAAGAAAGGGCGAACTCACCCGTCCGGTGGCGCCCCAGCAGACCTCCCGCGCTTCGAGAACGAGGATCGTCTCATTCCGCCCCTCCGCCTGCTGCAGCTCCAGCAGCTCCTTGGTGGCGAAGGCGCCCGTGATGCCGGTGCCGACGACGACGACGTCCGCGGTTGGGGGCAGCGCCTTGGTGGTCCTGTGGCCGAGGAGCACCTCAGAGGGCTCGCGATGCCAGTAGGACGCGGTGCTCTTGGCCGAGGGGAGGTCGGCCTGGCCTGGTCGGAGGGTCGCGCCCGTCATGATCGTCTGTTCGTCTCCGCGGGGCGTGACGTGCAGACCCAGTTGAGCGATAAGGTTGCTGCTAGAGCTTCCGACCGGGAAAGTTACGATAACCTGGTTCCAGAAATGTTTACGGCCAAACAGTGATCTAGAATCTTGGTTGTTTCCAAGGTTTGCCGCGGGGTTAGTTGGGTCATGTGTTGGCTTTTGTGTGTGGCAGGAGGGAGATAGCTTGGTGGTTGGATCACCCACCGGCGACCGGCCCTATCGCCGGACGAGTAGAGGTCGGTCGGCTTTCGCCCCCCTCCCCCGGCTCTTCATCCCACCACCGCACACAACCCCGAGGACGTAGCGCTCCCAGCATATCACAGCACATCCACGTGTGTAAGAATAAAAAAAAAGATGAAAAAAGGAGAGTATTCAAATCCACAGACTGTAAGTAAGTGAGGAGATAATGATTTGACATTACTGCCCGTGCTTCCTTCCGTACAACTTTTGGGATGAAAACGCCATCTGTTCTCTATTGTGCCACCCATCAACTGACTACCCCTGGGAGCGTCGCAACCCGATTTGCTGCACCGCGCACTGCTAGGCCCAGCAAAGGTCATATCTACAAGACAAGAAAACGCTAAAGGACGTAAATAGCGTAGAAGAAAATTCCCTCTCCCAACTCTTTTCTTGCTTGTTGTCCGTGGGATTGTGTAGTTTAGGTTTTTCCCATGGTTCTTTAGCCTTGCATCTTTCTTCTCTTGCCGATCTGGGCGGAGAAACCAGTCTTGATGGCAGTGACGGAACGTCTCGAACCGCAAGAGTTGCAGGTGATGAAGTACAGACGGTTCTCTCCCTTGGACAGCTCGGTGTCGGCGGATTTGCCTGGAAAACTTATGTCAGCAGGGTGCCACTTGCATGAACAGCGGGTGAAGGGTTTTTACTTACAGGTCTTGCAGGTGACGTACTCGACTGCGGAGGAGAATGCCGGTCAGCAACAGTGTGATACAAGTGCCAGGTCCAAGACTTACTAATGTACTTGCGCAGCACGTTCTCGAGCTGCTTCTGCTGGAAACGACCCTTGATAACCAGGCGTCTGCTACCGTCGACGGAACCACTGGTACCCAACTCGGAGAAGAGGTATGCGGTGACGTGCTCCTCGGTTCTCTTCATGCGCTTGCAGATCTCAGCAATGTTGGCAAAGATGGTCTTCTTGTTGCCTTCACGCATGCACTGCGGGGGAGGGATCTTGTAGCTCTTGGAGCCGCTGAGGGCGTGGTCGGGGTTCTTCTGGGAGAGTTGGTGGAAGAAGCGGTTCAGGAGCAGGCTGTAGCTCAGGGCCTTGGTCTCGTCGTGCTGCCAGATACCGGTGCCAGCGTCCATGTCGCCGTCATTGGCGGTTTCCTCAACGGCCTCACCGCCCTCCTGGTTGCCCTCGAGGTCCAACGCCTTGAGCTTGGCGGCGAACTCGTCGTCCTCGGCGTCCCCGGTGACCTTCTTCTTCTTCTTCTTTTTCTTCATGGTCAGGTCCAGGCCGCCGTCCTCGCCAGCGGGGGCATCCTCGGCGGCGTCATCGTCTTCCTTTACGACCTTCTTCTTCTTCTTCTTCTTCATCGTCAGGTCGAGACCGCCATCCTCAACGGCGGCTTCGGGGGCGGAGGCCGTCGCATCTTCGGCTCCAGCTTGAGAATTGGCATCAGCATGTAAGGCTTCAAGGGCTGCGGCAAGCGGCGGCGTACGAGGCGTGTGCGACTGGGCCGTCTCCTTGGGTTCCTCGGTGGCGTTGACCATTGTGACTGATCCGTCGGCGTCGACAACTACTTGCTCGTCTGTGAAGGCGACTGATTTACGCTGTTTGCGGTCGGGGACGGGGGTTGTGTCCTGTGGGGAAAGCACCTATGTCAGAATACAACTGTATTAAAAAAACGACAACAGTGGGGAGTTTCTCTCGCTCTCTGATGAGGGATAGAGGACAAGAAAAAGTTCGGTCGCAGGGGAGGAGGGGGGAGAACAACGTCAGATAGTGATGGGTGGCTGTCTGTCTTTGGCGGTTGTGGTTGAGTTGAGTCACGGAAAATGTTCTGTTCAATTCGTGTCGGGTTCAGGTTCAAAGTGCAGTGGGGTAATTAAGGATGGGATTGGTGGAGGGGCCAGTGGGTGGTGGTGCTCACAAGTGCGCATGAAGGAGGGCTAACTTGTTGACTGTGGTGTAGGTAGGGAAACTTACCTCGACATCCATGATTGCGGCCTGTGTCTCACTGAACGAAGTCTCGGTTAAGTATCCTGGCGCGTGTCCTAGGTGAATGCCTCGAGCTGCCCAGGCGGTTTGGTCGACCGTTGAACAAGTCGTGTACTGGCGCAAATGGTGCAGGAATCCCAAGCGACCGGTTTGGAAATGTCGAACGAAACGAGGATGGTCCGGGAATTTGTGAGAGGAGAGATCTAAATGGACTGCAGCACTGGAAGATTTCTTGAGGGGTGCGGGTGTGACGTGAGGGTGGTAGAGGGAGGCGACCCGATCCTATCACTGTAGACTATCTATCGCTGTGCACCCCCCCAATATGATCCAGTGTGGGCTGTGACTCAATGATGGACACAATCACGTGATTGATGGAAGTACCACTAACGGGTAGGTAGGTAGTGTAGGTACTTTGTAGTTTCCATAGACCCATCATTCTGGTACCTTGAGCCAATCACCGTTGATATCAACAACGCCTGCGAGCGACCGTCCCGATGCCATCCCTGGTTGGGGAAATGGGGGGGGAGCTCCAGGCCAGCAGGCGTTCCGACCTCCACTGGCATCTCTAGCTCACTGGTATCAATCTTCGGAGGCATTGTAGTCCTTGATACAACCCATCCCTTCACGAACGCCCTTCCGGTAGATCGTCTTGCATTCCCCCGAACTAGTACGAGCATCAAACACGCGAGACAGCCTGTCGACTACCGCGAAACAAGGCGCTGAAGTCCGATCTTCGCACACTCACTCTCCTCCCGACTCGTCAAACGCCGCACATCTCAAGCTCAACAGCCGAGCGCCGAACAATTGGGCCGACGTCGCCCTATCCCCGACACGATGGCATCCACCGACTCCTTCGTCCTCCACGACGACGTCTCCCCTTCCTCAGATAACGACGAGATCGACTCGCTGCCTTCAATATCCAGTAGCGTGCTAGACTCGGAAGATGAATCGGACGCGCAGGAGGAATGGGAGCGCAGTCTCGAGCAGATCCAATTGCTGCTAACCATGGTCATTGTGCCATTCGCCGGCAAATACTTTGGCCGAAAATTTGCGTATTGGAGTATGCCGCCGGAGTGTCCTTCTTGCTGTTGGTCAAGCGCTGATCATTGTTCACAACAGGCTGGTCACGATACATGGAATGGATGCACAACGTCGAGGTGCGGTGGACGAACAAGGGCGTTTTCAAGGCTGCCGGCGCGGCAGAGGCTGCGGCAACATTGTAGGAAGCGCAACGCGGCCTGTAGGCTTGGCAGCGAACCTACGGATCTTTCATCGTTAAGCCAAAGGCATCAACACGATGCTTGGCGTGTATAAATGGTTGGCGTTGGGGACAGCCGTCATAGAAAACCGGGCGGCATATAAAGAGACGAAGCATCGGGCCTGGTCATTTAGATTTGAGTTACAACGTTTGTCACACTTCAAGACCCGAGTAGCACGAGGGTTATCTTCCATGCTCTTCGTATGATAGTAGTCAGCAACCTCTGCTACATTCTGATGTGCTAGACGACCCATGCAGTACAGCACCCACAGGCTCCATTCGTCGACTGAGGCTAATTCAATGGTATCAATTCGCAGCGTTGTACTATAAGGGGCTGATGATGGCCCTGTGACTGGTTCCCGAAGCTCCCAGGTATAAGCCCCGCCATATCCATAATCGCATATCCATGTCATTCCATGTCCCATATACTGTCATCCATTACTACTACATGCCATCGTGAAAGGTGACGTAAAACAGTAACCTGCCGCCAACGCCGTCAGACCCAACCAGCCTTCCCGTGATGTGACATGGAAGGGCGAATGTCTAGCCCAGCTGCCGTCTCTGTTGTAAACACGCCACCGCCGCGCAAGTGTACGCCACAACCACGACCGAGTTCTGACAGCTTTAGACATCGACCTGCGCCATGCTGGGCCGAGAGCTGCGCATGGAGCCGCCTCCGCGGCGAAAGTTCATAAAGGTAAAGAACCCACCAGCGCAGAAGCTGGCGAAAAGAAACCACATGAAGACAGTGCTGGCCTGGATCTCGCGGCAGCGCTTCTCGTCGTCGCCGGAGCCCCAGACAATGTAGTTGCTCGGCAAGTCACGCCTGTTCAGCGACCCGCAGTTGACCGCGCGGAGCTTGGCCGACAAGACAATGGAGTCGATAAAGGTAAACAGAATGGCGGCACCGTCGAGGGCTAACAGTGCGATGGGGATGGCAATGGACGAAACGAAAGCGGCGGCTAGTCCGTAGAGAGATGCAAGCCAGCAGACGACTGCAACGAACATGGTAAAGTTGATGGCGGCCATGGCAGAACCGGCGCTGTTAATGTTGAGGGCAATGACGTTGCCGATCAGTGCTGTGACGAGCAGGACCCAGAGGATCTGAAGGCCCCGAACGAGGACTGGCAACATCGAGTCCATCATGCTGGGCAGTTGTGGAAGATCAGGGAGCGCTTGTCCGAGAGTAGAATTGTCCGAGAGTTGAAAGGTATGTATTTGACGTTGATTGCTATGACTGCGCTCGGTAATCAGGACGAATCTGGTTGTGATGGCGTAAACTGGTTGCCGGTGACGAAGAAGTGTTTCGCAAGTCGATGATGTAGAGCAGCTGGGGGTTGTTCTCAACTAGGTACTGAACCTGTGCGTGGTGTGGAGGGAAGACAGGAATCGATAACAACGTGGAGGAGCAGCAGTCTTGGGTAGGGGTGGCGTGGAACAAATAAGACAAGTCTGATGTGGTCTGGTTGTCGGGTGAGTGAGTAGGGTTGCAGACAGGAAAAGCAGCAACAGGGTATCTTTTAATATTCTAAGGCTGGGGAGGGTGGGATGGACTCGCTCGGGTAGGGAAGTTCCCAGGTTGTGACATACATGGATAGTTGAAAGGGGGAGTGAATGCACATGGACATTACGGTTGGCACGCTGGGCTGCAGACTACCTACCTACAGTAGAGTCGAGAGGCAGTGAGTGACGGGCAGAAACCAGAGCTTCGATGGTTTCCAATGGAGATCGGCACTTGCGTGAACCATGACCTCACCAGCCAATGCCTACCTTCCTACGCCCTCCCACGCGCACAAGTACCAAGGTAGTTAGTACCTACTCGAGGTACCTACGTACCGTATCCTCGCGGTCGAGTGTTTGGGTGCGGCGCCTGACGTCTGAAGAAGTCCAATGGCATCATTCAAAGAATTCAAGACAGCACCAAAGCAGCCGCTAGACAGTTTGGACACGACCGCGTTCAGCCCAATGAGTTCCTAGTCGATTTGCGATCGTCATTCATCGGCTCGGATCTGGTAGTCTCATCCAGCAGATGGGGTTCGAAGCTAGAGTGACGAGAGTTCACACCGTATTAAAACAAGAGCGGTGTTGTAATAACAAATAGTTTACTACTATCATACCTAGGTAGGTAGGTAGGTAGTTTGCCAAAGTGAGAGATGGGAGAATGAGTGTCTGCGTGTATCTGTCGACGTCCCTCCCGACCCGTCCGAAGCTTCCCTGACTCGACTCACCCTTGGGCTCCTAACGGGCAAAGCTCCGGGCTGTCGTTGCTCAATGTCTTCCATGCCCGGATTAAGAGTTCAACTTCAACAAGACTTGCTTTGACCCACGGGCCGCAGCAGCGAGGGCGAAAAAAGGCTCCCCGCCACCCTGACTGAGCCCCCTCCCCTGTCGACTCTTCCCGCTGGTGGGGTGATGCTGGTTGGCGGGTGAAAAGGCTCGCATTGCCCCTCCTTCCCTCTTGTTTTTGGCATCATTTTTTGCCCCTCTTCTGGTCCTTTCTGCCGGGTTCCCGCTTGGGTTTCTGCACTTTCCTCACCGTCGGCACACCACCGCCCCCCCGTCCCTGCAGCAAATCCGGCCTTGAAGAAGCTTTCCACGACGATTCGCTGTCCAGAAAGCATGCACGAGCCTGGCCGCCCAGCAACCCCCCGGACCGGAAGAAAACAATTCAAAACCAACCCATCTGCACCCTGGCTCCGATCACTGTCGCCCTATCAAACCTGGGACAGCACCCTCAGTGAAACGAGGTGAACCGCTGTATTCGCGCTTGCAGGCCATCTAATCGAACTCTACCGATACACGTCAGCAGCTTAGCCACATTCACGGAACGTTAAAGTAACAGCGAGCCCAAATGGCCTGAACCGAGTGCTAAATTCATTGCTCGACTCAGATGATGAAAACCCACAGATGGCCGAGCCACACCACCATTGATCCGTGACTGTTTTCCTTACTACGCGCCCGTTGTTGGCGTTGCTATCCAAATAAAAAGTAATTTCATTGGTTTATACTCGCCTGCAGGGACTGATGCAGGGACTGGTTGATGGGTCACAGTCAACCAACCGGCAATCATCGACCATACCAGCACGCTCGACTCCACGGACGCCGAGAGTGTAAAAGAGCGTATAGTTCCAGAGTTCCATCCTAGCGGCAACCTGGCGTGATCGCCAGATGGCGGCTCCTTCGGGAATACCAGACGAGGTGACGAGGTCCCCCAGGTAGTCTACTCTCATCGCTCGCCCGGGACGGGGCAAGGGTCTCTGGTCTATGGCGTCACTTCGACCACGTGAGTCTGGAAGAGGGAACCACAAACCTATCCGCTGATGCGGAAGTAGCAACACCGTAAATACCGGTGCAGACAGCGGATGACTCTGTTTGTCTAGGTACCTATTTGCAGCGAGACTGCAGTACACATGGCTGTCCTAATGACTGGTTTTTGAAAGGATGAGCTTTGGCCAATGTACTTTTTCTTTCTTTCTTCTTCTTCTTCTTCTTCTTCTTCTTCTTCCTTTTGTTTTGTTTTTGTTTTTGTTTTGTTTGTTACAAAGCAAAATGTGGGAGGAGAGAGACGAACGGAAGGACGACTTGGTCGCCGAGGGAAAGACGCTCGGGAGCCGGATACCGATCACATCCCCGACGTTCTTCGAGTGTTGCTGTCATCGAGACATCGTGTGATGTGTCGAATTTCTATACTGGGTGTCATAAGCGCAGCTAATGCAGATAGAAAGAGATAGATAGAGAGACAGGGGAAAATTGGGATCGATGTTCGTCATTGAAGCCGCTCGCTGGCAGACTACTGCAGCGACACGCGCTTGTTTAGCGCTGCCTTTGGAGCGAATTCTTGACTGCTCCCGCATGGGAAAAGGCAATTGAACACCGTCATCTACATAGACACTTGGCCATAGAGCTAGGTATCGGAAAGACTACTCGTTGGACCTCGTCAGCGCAGTGGGTGGGCTCATGTTCGTGAGCTGGTAAGTTGGATGTGTGATCATCAATGTCGACATTTGACTCCGCCTCTAATCGTATTCATCACGTGGAACACGTTTCTCACTTGCAAACGTTCCTATCCGGGTATGTATGCATGTCCTCTTTCCCAGCGCCATAATTGTATATGTGACATAGCTTATGAGTTCCCTATCGGCTAAAATTCAATAGCCCCTCGATGTACTTGCGCGTGTCGATGCCGATCCCCGAGGCCAGACGGCCCGCGCCGTCGCCCCACCCTACACCCGCGCCCACTCCGCCGTTCTCGGCGTACGACGAGCTCACGCCACGGTAGCCGGCGTGATCGCTGGCCCTACGAATCAGGAAAATCTCCTTGCTAACCGTTGGGCTGGGCAAGGGAAGTGAAGGCGGCCTCTGCGTGCTTGAACCATCGCCGCTCGTGGACAGCGAAGCATTGCTCTCGGAGGTGTCTTCGTCGTCGTCGTCGTCATTGTCATCGTGTCCGTTCCCCTTGTATCGGTTTACGGCAGCCCCACACGTGTGTCGGTCCAGAATGCGCTGCCACACGACCCACCACCCGCGGTTTGTCTTGCAGGTTCGCTCCAGCTGGTTGATATCCGGCCGTGTAATGTTAAATATGTTGAGAAGCTGCATGTGTGTGTTCATCGCCTCAACGCGCGACCACGGTAGCTGTGCATTTGACTGGGACATTTGCGCGTGGTCGGGTATGTTGGGCATGGTAGATAACACAGTCATGGCCTCGGCATCCCAAATAAGATCGTAGATATTCGATGCTGCGGATCCCGAGTCAGGCTTTTCTGGTCTGTACTGGATAGAAGAGAGGAGCGGTTTTCGGAGAGGCGCGAGTTGGTTATGCAATGATTTATAGAACGAGTCCCAAGCCAGCGAGTCGGTCCTCAGCTCGAAAACCAAGGTGAAGATGAACGGCTTGTTCACGTAGACAACGACGCGCATCTTGCTGCCCTTGTTGAAGTCCTGGTTTCCAAACTGTGGGTTCGAGCTCACGTCATTGATTCCGAGGGGCGGGTTTTCATCAGTAAAGCTGCCGAGGTCCCTGACGACGTCTGCCTCGTTACGATCATATCCCGTTTTTTCGAGCTCGACATGAATGGTGCGGAGCATAGTTCGAGAGTTCGATTCAATGTCGCCCCCCTGATCAAAGTCCTTGCAGTCTTCACGTCCACTGTCGCTGGTCGCCTCGACTTCACCTACCAACCCGATGAGGTAATGGCCCACATCGTCGTCCATTCGTGGGTGCTTCGGTGCCGTGGTGGATATGTGTTTGGAGGATTCCCCACCTTGCAGAGCGGCATCGGAGGACAACTGTCCCTTATCGACAGGTGACGATGTATCTGACTTGCCGATCGACCAGTAGGTGCCGTAACCAAGCTTCATGTACGTCATGAGCTTATCCATATGCCTGTCTTCTTCCTGTATTGGAGGGGGGGTGGAAGGGGTAGCGGAAGCGGCGGTGCTTCCCTTGGCGAACTCCGGCCGTTTGGCTTCTTTTACGGTGCCAATCTCCTGGCCACGCCTCTCTGCGATTGTTTTCGTAGACCCTGAGCTTCCGGACGCGGATCCGGAATCAGAGCGTCTACCGTGTGGCCGAACTGGGGGCCGTATGGGGACGTCCTGATTCTCCGATGGCTTAGTCGCCGTAGCTGCTGCGGCTTTCTTCGGACGTTTTGCGGCTCGCAGAGAAGTCGGGCTTTCAATCACACCGTAGGCGTTTTCTCCCCAAGTGTATAAGTCCTCCATCCACTGCGACACGTCTCTGACAGACTTTCGGGACAAAGCTCCTGTTCCAAGGAAGATCACACCGTCTTCAGGCCCTGGATCCTGCCCTGTGCCCAACCACGGCCTCTTTGGCTCCTTGCCATTTTTGGCCTCGCCATCGGCATCTAAAGAGCCAAATTTGCCGACAACGACATCGACGAGGCCCTCAACTCTGCTGACAAGACCTTCCAGTACGTCTCGTTCGCCGCTGCCCCGCTCTTCTTCCCCAACACCAATGCCCAGTTCGCCAGAAGCGGCTATGTTGATGCCGCCGAACATGGAACGAACCGGATTACCTTGCAGCATAACGTTCCAAGTTGACAAGAAAAGGTCCCAATATCGGCCAAGAAGGCTGATAAACTTTGGCCTCCTAGAACGGACAAACAGAGCGCTGAGTGAGGTGCCATGGTGAAGCAGAAAGGTGGAATGGGCACGGAGTATATCCTGCAACAGAAGAGATGAGGGCTTGATTTCCTTAGAAGAAAACTCCACGACCTCTTCTGGAGAGCCCTGAGCCTTCCCGGTCTGCAGTTTGGGAGGCAGGGGAATGCGGGTCAGGTCAATGGACTGCGGATGATCAGCAGGTGAAAGCGTTGTTGTATGGACGGGATGAAACCTACAGCAAGGATCCACCAACCTTGCTCCAGCTCGTGGAGGATCACACGCGACTTCTCTGTATCGATGGAGTCGACCGGCTGGCCGCCGGAAAAACTTCTGCTGAACTCCACCATGCCCTGGGCGAGGCCGATCTGGCGGAGACGCTCATTGCGTTCCTCCTGAGAAATATTTTCGGTGGGCTTGGTGCGAGAGCGGTGGCGGCGCTTCTGTCGCTGGGTGCTCACCGAGGCATAGTACACTATTTGGTCATCAAGCGTCTCATCCGTGTTCCCAAGTGACGGATTGAAGATGGCAAGGAAGCCCAGTTGAGCCGGGACGATGCCTCCAGGTGACAATGCCATGGCTGTTGTGATGGTGGAGTGACACTCAACGGTTCAGTGAGAACGGGTACGATACGGGAATGCTGCGATGGCCGGGTCCATAAACTTCAAGTAGACGACGGGTGCGTAATCCGGGAGCAGCGGTGACGGGTAGCAAGGCCGCTCACGCTGCAACTGACCACGGCAGACAAGGTCGTGGGGTCGTCAAATGGAGGGTAGTGGTGTGTGAGCAACGGCTGGAGGATGCAACATGGGCTTTTCAAAACCGATGTTGAATGATGGCAGCGTACAGAGTGAGAACAAAGAGGCGGGGCTCTGGAAAACGGGGGGAGCTCGAGACCGCCCACGCAACACAGAGCAACGCAGGCGCGCGGTGGTGGCGTTTTGGTGTTCGCAATTCCGGTAAAGGTCTAGATCGTGCAAAATGTGGTTGCGAAGGTGGAGGTCTCGGAAGCGGGCGAACGAGACCTTCGTGGGATGATATGTGAAGTTGACGAGATCTTGATCGGGATCTCCCCACAATGCAAAGCACCTGGACCAGGAGAGGCGAGCGACTGAAAGTGCAAGGACAGGCTGTGTCGTGATTGGACAGAATCAAGAGACGGTGGACCCGAACCCGAGGGGATGCGCCTACCTACCTATCCAGGAGGAGGGGTGGGCACGGTGCAGTAGTAGGTACCTACCTACCTGCACAGGTACTGTTGTTGCTGGAATCTGGAACTTGAATTAGGTAGGTAGGTAGGTAGGTAGGCATGGATGGCCCAGACCATCGCGGACCGCTCATTCTTATTTCCCCCTTCTTGCCATGGCCTGCCGCTGTGTAACATCAGAGATAGCGAACGCAACCGCCAAATCTCGGTCCGGCCGGGCCGGCGGTCTGACACTGGACCACGGGCAGTTGCACTAGGGGGACGTGGCCTAAAGACCGCTTTCCCGCCCCCGACGGATGATTGGAAGATGAGATGGCACAGAACGAAAGATAGGGACGCTGAACTTGGAGTATGCTGCGCTGCGCGCCACCAAGCAACATGCAAGGAGAGGGAAAAGGCATTTGTAACTAACTACCTATATTCCTACCACATTTTGATTGCCTCAGTTTTAGCGGCGGTCAAGTGCACCCACCCACTGGCGAAAAAGGCGCCATTCGACGAAGGCCTGAAAAGGTCTGGACTGGTCCAAACAGGCAATTTTCACTCACCCTCCCCTCAGGCAACACACCCAACGCCACCTTACCTCAGTAGATACGAGACACACGGCACCCTTCACTGGGTATGGGTGAGCATGGCAATTCCGAATCTGCATCGCCTCCGACCTCAGCTGTCACGCATAGGCTGACTTATAAGCTGGACTGGACAGGACTGGACGAACGCTTGCCGCCCTGTTGACCAGGAACTAGTTCATTAGTTTCCCTCGCTATTTTCGTTCTTCAACACCTTGTCCCGTCTACCTTTCCATTCGTGCGGAAATAACCGCTTGCATTGTTCAGACGACACGTCCTGTCATCTTTGCGTACACTTCCTGTTGCCCCCCGGTCCAACTCAATCCACTTCTGTCTAAATGGCTTCCGAGGCCCGCGTAGCCCTCTTACATACCCGCGCAGTCGCATTTTTATTGGCTCTTTCGTGTCTTGCATGATACCACCGCCGGTGAGCCCTGCTGCAGTATTTCTGGACGCATGGCTCAAAGATAAGCCGTCTCAGTTGGTGCAGCAACTGGTCGGGGCGTGTCCTCTGCCACCCTCGAGGCGACAGCCTTCGGTCGACTATCTCAAATGGCTGAGCAGAAGTCCAGGTCTTCTATTCCAAGTCCAATAATAAGCCCATTCCTTGCCCCGGGCAGCCACTACTGCGTTGCAACAGCAACACCAAATTCGGCTTCGTAGAGGACGACGTATGTTGTTCCAAGAATACCACTAGGCCAAGTCAGTGCTGGTTGACCGTACTACCCAACATAACTTGCCGTGGGTAAAGATGACTGAGTCTCGCCGCATTTTCCTTCTCAGGGATCGCCATAGTCATTGCCTATTCCACACTGCAGGCTGAGTCGTCAGTTCAAGCTTAAACGCAACCCGCCAAGGCTGCAGCGAGGTGCTTGGAGAAGGAGAGATAAAGCACGCGAGCGAGATAGAATAACCGTTCATCGAGGGTCGCACGGCTTATATTCCAGAATGCCGAGGCCAGCATTCCTCTATACAAACCGTTGCTGTTGTTGTGTCCTTCCACAATTGCACAGTTTCTGCTCAGGCCTCGGCTCACATTTGCACGGTACTTTATGTGTTGGAAACAGCGCCATCCGGCTCCGTATTGACGGCCGATAAATGGTCCTATGGTAGGTTAATTGAACGTTGGATTTGAACTTCAGTTCGGCGAGCACATACTGATCTGCAACGCCATACGGGGTATATGTCATCAAGCGCCAGGAAGATTTGAGAGGCATTGCCATCGGCCCCCTTTTCAGCCATTAGTCATTATATTCCACATCGCTAAATACATGGCTCAGCTGCCTCTGCAGACCGTATCGTTGCCCGGATGGCTGTTACCACGCCATCATGTTAGAACGTCGTCTCCCGCAGTTTCCCTATTTTCCCAATCTCATATTCTATCCAACGGCCAACCCGCGTCCGACCAGGGACGAGGATGCTGCCCGGGTTCATGACGTGGCAGCCCTCGTACGTGACACAGAACGGCGGAGCGGTCGTGTCTAAGAGCACCATGGACGTGGGCAGCGGGTACAGATGCAGCGCGGTCGCGTAGTCCCAGTGCACGGGACGAATCGATTGACGGAACGGCGACAAGTAGCCTTGGTCCAAGACCGTCTTGACGAGCTTCCGGGCCGTGTGCAAATCCTGTGGGACGCTCGAGCTGGCCTCCTTGGCGGCGGCTTTCTTCCCTGGAACGTCGATGTCCATGGCCTCCTCCTCTTCAGCTGGTTCCTCGACCGGGTCGCTACCGCCCATAGCAACATCGTCGGCGACGCCTTCAGCCCCAGGGGGCTGGTTTTCTTCGCCTTCGTTCTGGGGTTGCTTCGAGGTTTTGAGGCGTACGGCGGCGCGGCGGAGGCGGGCTGACATGTCGTCGCGGAAGATGACGACTTCGTGGTTCGGGCCGAACAGCGTCACACGACTGGGATTTGAGGTCCAGATGGCCTCGCCGTCGCTTTTAGCCCCGACTTCCGCATTGGCCGCGGCAAAAACGCGCCGGATGCGAGAAGTAAAGACGTCCGGAGCTCCTTTGCGCGGCAGTGGGGTTGCAGCTCCTGCGGTGAAGGAAGAGACCCAGGCGTCGTTATCGCCGGGGACGAAGATAAAGGTGGAAGTTTGAAGGAGGGTTGGAAACTCTGATAGTGTTGAAGCCAAGGCGTCGAAATACTCCTTGTATTCTATGCTGCCGCCGCTACCGCCTCTCGCGAGGACGGCGTGCTGGGTGAAGTTGCCCGTGATGATGAAGCTCATGGGACTTACGCCCTCGGGCTCGGCCGCATATATCGTGAGAATCCTCCGCAAGGCCTGCAAGGTCCGCGGCTGGTCGAGGTTCAGTTCGCCAAGGATGACCATCCGGCCCCTGCTAGGGACCTCTTCGGCAGAGCGGCGGGGCAGGAGGCGCTGCTCGAGCTTCCGCATCTTGGATCCGACAGCCCGTTCGCTGCCCACGCCGAGGAAGTCGATCCAGCCGAAACCGCCTCCTATGGTGTGGTCCTGACCGCCGTCTGGGCCGCTGACACCTAACGTGGCTTTCCTCTTCTCACAGGGGGGCTGGCCGATGAAAAAGCCTTGAAATCTGCCACCCAGCGTCCCGCCGACACCACTACTTCCACTCAAGCCTTTGCCGACGGACTCTTCTTCCTCTTCATAGACACCATCCACAAGGACAATCATGCCTGGTGCGAACCATGCCGAGTCCTCGGGAATCGCAATTGCTTGGGAGACGTCGAGCGCAATCGTAGCTGTGAGGTCACTGATTGCGAGACCTCCTGCGGGAAGCACATTCAGCATACCCAGAAGCATGTGATGGCTCCCGTGACGGCCCAGGAGATTGGAAATTGGTGTGATCTTATGGTTAAGTTGGTTTGACGAAGAGCGCTTAAGTGATGGTGCTCTCGCGCTCGCAACGGCTGACGTTTGGAAAGACTCATTCCTGAGTAACCTTTGATGTATGACGTTGTATCTGTTGCGGAATAGAGCAGTCTTGTTTTTTGCTGGCGGTAAAAGGGAAGGCTTCGTTGTTTCTCTGTCAACACGTTAGCCAGCGGGCTCTTGTCGCAAAACGCATCACACATTACCTTTCGAAATGCTTCTTGGCAACATTATAAGAGAACCTTGGTTGATCGTATGCGTCAATGACATTGAGCCATTTACGCGCATCCCTGATGTTCTCCTCCTCTTCCTCCTCTTCCTCCCCCACACCGAGACTGGACATGCCGAAGCTCTGTTGGCTATCCTCCCGTACCAAAGACGATTGTACTGGGCGCAACCCCAACCTCGTGTTCGACATGTCCACATCTTGCCCTGGCTCGATCAAAAGACTATTCTGTCGGCTCAGACCTCTTGCGCCAGTCACAATCTTTCCTCCGCTCATATTCCCCTCCAAGGTCTTCAGAATATCCTTCAGCTCTGGGCTAGCGCCGTCAACGATGACCCCACCATTGCGATTCTTCCACGACTTGGCCACCTCTTCCAACACCTTCTCCGCCAGGCCCTCCTCCCGCCATGCCGAACCACAATGGCGACCAATGAAGGTTGCGAGTTCTTGGAGAGCGCTCGAGGTCAACGTCAGACTGTGTTTCTTCGTGAACGTCCGAAATGCCAAAGGTCGGAGTGTGGCCGGTGGGAGGATGATTGGGAGAATTGCATGCTTCGTAGGTGCCGAGACTTTGAACGGCTTGAGAGGGTGAACTGGGGTGCCAAATGCAGGCGAAGATGAGGGTGTCGCGGAAGGGGGGGGGGCAGGTGTCCTTGCGCCAAAGATACTGGCCATGGGCATTTGCTTGCGCTTCGGGGATATTGACGGCGGCGGATCCATGGTTGCAATGGCGTTGCCCCTTCGTACTCACTCGCTGCAGTTCCTGTAGCACAAAACGGGAGAAGAGGCGCAAGTCAACTGGCGTAGAGGGATTTGTCGTAGCGGGCTGTAGAGGTTGTCAACCGTCGTCGCGAAGTCCGCATGGGGGGGCACCAAATGTTTAATTGAGGCGCGTCCGATTCTCAATATCCGTACCGCGTCTGGCGAATTGAGCGCGTTGTGGCGTAGCGTACTATAGTGGGGTTAAGTGGCCGTGCTTCATAATGTGGCTGAAGCTCACTTCAACCTGCAGGACCGACCGACATGCCGTCATCATTGGACAGGAGAGCGGAAGCTATTCCTCTCGACCTAAAAAGCTTCAGCACCGAGTTGCTATAGAATTTGGAGTTCTACACGTCACAATGTTAGCTCCAGCAGCTCGGTTTCTCCCGAGGCTTGCCTCGAGGTCGAAGTTTTTTCGCCCAGTCTCCAGTCTGTCGTCGAATCCACGCATTGTAAGTGTTCTTTAGGCAACATAGAGACACAAGGCCCTAATCAATGCTGCTTTACAGAAAGTTTTCCCCGCCGACGCATCGCGAGCTTCCTTTCTCCTGTCGTATCTCGAAGATGATCCACCCAACCAGAGGCTAGCCATTGGTTTCTCCACGACAGATCCCCCGACGCCGCGCTCCTTCACCGAGAACCAGACGTTCACCAAGATCCTTTACGAAGTTCTCTGCGAAAACGCGCACAAAGACAAGGACCTCCAAGCCCAGGCACAAGCTTTTGCTGGCCCCGGGGGAGCCACTCTCGGCTCCGGAGGTGCGTTTTTCTCGCAAAAGAACAAGCAGCGCTCTTCAAGCAAAGTCGGCGGTGGCGGCGGCGCCGGAGGGAGCGGCGCCGGAGGTGCCAGTGCTCAGGGAGGAGCGGGCGGAGGCGGACACGGTGGTTACGTGCACCTCAGCGACTCGCGGAATCCCCCGGACTTTGGTCGAATTGCATGGCCTGAGGACATCATGGGCAGCGTTGAGGTTGACCAGAGCGGTAATATTATTGGGTCCCTCGAGCCGAGCGGAACGTATCGGATTATCACCAACGAGGGAATGTAAGCATAGAGCTCGGTATGTTTTGTTGGAGTGCAATTGCTAACAGCAGACAGTCTCGGACTTGGCCCTTTCCTTGAGGAGAAGCTTATCGAGAGGCTCCATGCGGAAGACAAGAAGGACAAGGCATAGTTGCCTTTCGGAAAGCTGTAATTTTTTCATGTAAACTAGGACTGTAGTCCGCGAAGCGAACTTGGTATGATTGGTACGCTTCAAGTGTAAATGTCGCTCTCCACTTACGACCGCACATGACCGAAGACTCGCTCAGTTGAGCAGACGATTATATTGACGAGCGCCGAACTGAGGTACACCAGGGACGTACCGGCATCCTAGGAAAACGTGCAACGGGGCTTAGGCAACAAGAAGTCTCCGCAGGTCTGCCCACTAGCCTCCACTTGGTCTAATCTTTCGGCCAGGAACAAGCAAGCGGAGAGGATCGTGAGCAGGCCCTCGTAACCTCGGGAAAGGAGTTGCTGCAGAATCTTCTGTCCTGCAGACACAGTCCCCCCCTCTCCCCCCCACAACCCCGTCTTCGATTTTCGATGTGCGTAGACGAAAGTAGAACGAAACAGAAGCGGGCACATGCACCATGGTGGTTTGGACCGTCGGTGCGACGTTTCCTTCCGGCATGGCTCGCCGACAACCCCTGGAGATTTCCGAGCTAACGTGCCAAACCACTGTAAATCACCCCTAAGCTCTAAGTCTGGGCTCGGTCGACGCGTTGCCAGCATTGACAACGGCTACCTACCTACTGCATCGGGGATATGTTGAGGTTCGGGTCAGTTGGCCCCGTGTATAGTAGGATTGGTCAAGATTATTTTGGTCTGTGCATAGAAGCAGCAGGACTTTGATCTGCTCTGGGCTTGCTGGGCCGTCGAAGACACTTGTGAAATGCGTACGAGCAGCGATTCGTTGGGCGTGGTGTTCTTTCTCGAGTCATACTAGGAACTTGCAACAGCCAAGAGCGGACCTTGTGTCGAAGGGTGGCATTGTAAAGTTACTCTCACTAATGAGATTGATTACCTAGGTTGAAGGAAACAGGGCACTGGTTTCCCATCTCCGAACCACCGTCGATTGGTCTGTCAATTCCTAATCCAGCCTCGAGCGCGTCATGCGCGTTTTTGTTTCGACAGACGATAGTTCAGTATTGTTGAAAACGTGTTGATACCGTGTTTGATTGGCAAGATGCGCAGACACTCAATCAATCAATGAATCAATCAACCCACCACCTCATGACCCAGGACCCGTCACACAATGGGGCCGTTATCAAATGAGGGTTGCCGGCAGGTCTACCTATTAGCCATTACATATGCAACCATGTGGCTGCCGTACATTGTGAGCTGTCACTAATCAGCAGCGCCTCCTCACCCGTGTTCTGGGGAAATGAGGTGCAATATAGGTATGGTGATCACCTCGTCTGCTCACTCATCTCGAACTTCAGCCCTCCCCAACGCGTCCAGCAGGAGGCGAAGCGGTGTCAGGACGGAAACATGTTTCTCTGCTGCTGCTGCATCATCCAGGAAGCTCAACGGAAGGCTGCCAGACCCGCGCCGATTCCCTTCTTAAAGGCTGCCAGCCGTAGTAATGGTCCCACCAGTTACAGAAGTCTTTTTTCCACTGTTGGCGATACGGCTGCCCACCAAGGGCCGGTGAGTGCTCTATAGACAGTGGAAGCAGCCCCTCCACAAACCCCTAAATTGGCATCGAATGCACAGACCACCGCTGGTCCCCCCCCCCCCCCCCCCACCAAAGCGGGCAGGTGGGCAGGCAGGTCAGAGGGCAGGCAGTGTGGCACTTGGCTGGCAGGCCATATCCATCAGGCAGGGGTTGCGTGTGGTGGGTGGTCAATCAGTCATACCCAATGTGAGCCTGGCACGAACCAGGAGCGCCAGGGAGCTTCTTGGCATCCACTCCACCTCGCCATTCCATGTTCCCCTCCACAATCCACCCACATCCAACTTCGTCATGCCCACTTGAGTGTGGTCCAAAGGCTTGCTCTGGCCACAACCCATTTAAACAAAAACGACCCCGAGCCCCCCCCTCCCCCGACCGACAACATGGCTTCCGGTTTCGACGAGGAGGAGCTCCATATCAGCCTCTCGCCATCCCAGATCCGTCGTCGCTCTCAGCAGCACGGTGCTGCCGCCGATGCTGCTGCTGCCGCTGCCGCCGCCGCCGCCGACGGTTGTCACGAGTTACAACCACCTTTGCCCGACGCCGCCATACGCGCCGCCAACATGGGACCTCCCGTCGATACCACCGCCCCGCTGCGGGATAAGATCAAGACGGAGCAGCGCATCGGCGCCTACAAGATCATCAAGACCCTAGGCGAAGGCTCCTTTGGGAAGGTGAAGCTAGCCATACATAACGGCACCGGACAGCAGGTCGCTCTCAAGATCATCGCTAGGAAGAAGCTCATTAGTCGCGACATGGCCGGCCGAGTGGAGCGCGAAATCGAATACCTACAGCTTTTGCGACATCCTCACATTATCAAGCTGTATGGCCCCCGACGCCTGTCACGCCCCTCACCCGTTGAAACCCCTCACTAACCCGGATGACCCTAGGTACACCGTTATCAAGACACCCAACGAAATCATCATGGTCCTTGAGTACGCCGGTGGTGAGCTTTTTGACTACATTGTGCAGAATGGGCGTATGAAGGAGCCCGAAGCCCGCCGATTCTTCCAGCAGATGCTCTGCGCTGTTGAATACTGTCACAGACACAAGATCGTCCACCGAGACTTGAAACCCGAGAACCTGCTGCTCGACGATAACCTCAACGTCAAGATTGCCGATTTTGGTCTGAGCAATATCATGACGGACGGTAACTTCCTCAAGACGAGTTGCGGAAGCCCAAACTACGCTGCCCCTGAGGTTATTGGGGGGAAGCTTTACGCCGGGCCGGAGGTAGATGTCTGGAGTTGCGGCGTCATTCTCTACGTCTTGCTGGTCGGGAGACTGCCCTTCGATGACGAGCATATCCCCAGTCTATTCGCAAAGATTGCGCGCGGAACGTACAGCATACCTCAATGGATGAACTCGGGCGCCGCAACGCTCATTAAGAAGATGTTGGTCGTGAACCCCGTACAGCGTGCCACGATCGACGACATCAGACAGGACCCCTGGTTCATGGTAGACTTGCCTGCCTACTTAGCACCGCCGGTCGAGGAGTTCTTCAACACGGGCGTGGATCCTAACAAGGCCATCCAGAAGAGCGATATCGCCCCCAACGCCCCTCCAAGGGTCCAGGAGAAACTACACAACGAGGTCACGGAGAAGATCAGTAAGACCATGGGCTATGGAAAGAAGGATGTTGAGGAGGCTCTGCAGGCCGCAGAACCATCCGCGATCAAGGATGCATACATGATTGTCCGCGAGAACAAACTCATGCAAGTGAATGGTATGTATCATGTAAAACGTTATGCATGTTCCGTTCTAACGATTTTACAGAGGCCATGTCATCACTCTCGGTTGATCAAGATGGGTCAAACAGCCCCTTGCCAAGTGCTTCATCAGCCAGATCTGGCGGGTCTACCGTGGGTGGACAGCGTCCGTACATCAGCAAGATTGGCATATTGCCAAGCAGTCTGCCGGCCTATCACAAGGAATACGTCGAGCGTGAAAAGGGCGGGTTCGAGGACCATCCGACGCCTACCATCGTGGTCGATGAACCAGGACCCTCGGCCCGTACAGACGCTGAGAGGGAAGAGACGGCCCGGCATTTGAAACCTCACTCAAGGAACAGCCAAGTCCGCCTTGACGACTCGGCCAAAAGACCTCAGGGTATGACGCCTGTCGTGCAAGCAAAGAAGACGAAACCCGTGAGATGGCAGTTTGGAATCCGCTCTCGTAACGCGCCGTGGGAAGCCTTGCTGTGCATACACAAAGCGCTGAACAAACTGGGCGCAACCTACGTGCCAGACGAAGACTACGAGAAACTCCACGGGGCGGAGACAGATCAGCCCAGCAATGAAGGTAGCTTTGTCGACGACTACGCATCTCAGGGGGGCAATGGCTCAACTAGTAGTATAGATCCGCTAAAGCGATACAAACTGCCTGCCGACCCGTGGCATATCAAGGTCCGCTGGGAGACACAGAGTAAGCCGAACTGTGCCCTCCGGCCTGATTTATATCTTACTAAGTACACTTTAGCACTGCGAAAGAGATCGGAGACCCCCACAGAGGGAAGCAAGACCCCCGATAGTTACCACGTCACTGGCGACGACGAAGTCAAGCGCGACTTTGTAGCCCTGCACATGGACATCCAGATATACGAGATGGAGCACGGCGTCTACCTCGTGGACTTCAAATGCTCTGGCTATGAGACGGCCGACAGGAGACTGCTCGAAGAGAAGGATGTCACAAGTCCTTTCCCGTTTCTAGACATGGCCGCGCGGTTGATAATGCAACTAGCGGAAGCGGACTGAAGGTCGTTTCTTTGATGTTCCGTTATCACCGTCGACAAGTTGTCTTCCGATTTGACAGGGACAGTCCAATAAGGACTTGAAAACGGTGGGCTCAACAATAGACATGGGAAGGGAAGGTATGCTGGTCATTGGGGCCACGTCACAGCGTCAGGGTTATGAGGACAAGGGAGTTTGGGTGTGGTGTTTTTCGTTTTGACTATACTCGGGAGAGCTTGGCTCTGCTTTGCTCGCCTCGGCTGAGGCAATAAACATCATCATGTATTTCCCTGCCGCTGGGTCGACACGTATGGGGTGGCGGGTTACGCACGAAACATGGCAAGGGCTAACTATAGAAATCGTGTCGGCATGTCGAGAAGGCGTTGAATCAGACAAATCATCAGCATTGCTCATCACGGCTCAACCGCGGTGCCATCCTCAGAACTCTGTCGTATCGGAAACCATGTTGAACCCAAGACCCGCTCGCGCCAGGACATGATGCAGCGACCAACGACAGAGCCCCAAAGGCGCAGGCGGGGACGAGGAAACTATAAACCCTGGGGCGCGATGCCGTACGTAAAGGCGGCAAGGAGCTTGGCCCGAACTGGCAGTCAGCTCCGTGGGGTGGGCGTGTGTGAGTGTGTGGATGCATGTGTTTGTTTGTTTTGTGTCCATTCTCCCGCAACTCTCATATCGCACGCCACGGATCGTGTCCATCATGTTGATTGACCCCTAGGGGCGTGTTGTGGCAGAGCCTCACGCAAATCTTTGACATGGTCCAAAAGTCAAGACCGAGTCCACCTGCGCTCGGAGCAACGAGACAAGACCCGAAGCAGAAGCCAGCTCAGTCCGGTCTGCGGTACCGCAAAGTTAAAAGAGAGAGAGAGAGAGAGAGAGGGTTGATAGAGTCAGACGGCGGCAATGGACCCTGATCGGGATAAGTATGAGTTGCACGGGTCATGGCGAGTCAAGACAGCAGTTTGCCCTCTCCACACCGTCATTGGCCTTTCGGATTCAGGGACGTCGCGAAACACTTCGGACGGATGCACCTGTTCAGAAGCCCGGGACGGAGGGAAGATAGGACCCCGTCCATATCTAGGTACGAGGCACAGACCTACGCAAGATGCGGTCTAGGGCTGTGTCAGCCCCCCGAGCCGAGATGGCAGACGACCGACGACCGGAACAAGACGAGACATTTCGGCAAGATCGCGGGTCTCAAGTCGGAACTCGCGGCATGACGCAGTAATCTCCGGGGGAGCCGCGCTTCTGGCCTCATATGCCGTGCCGCCCTTGCTTACTTGCGTCTCGTTCCCACACACTTTCACCCTCTCAGCCGCACGACCATCTGCCGAACTCAGGAGACCAGTTGTTGATGCGGGTGCTTGTCTGATCACCTGTCATGTCATAAGCTGCTTCGACCTATCTATCCCCTGGGGAAACTCTGTCATCCTTCGTCGCCGATCCAATCTCCACCCCCCCTTCCCCCTTCCATAATGTGTCATGGCGTTTGTCCCGTCTTAGTGATGCTGACGATAGCAAAACCAGCCCTCGCATCGTGACGTTCCCCCCCCCCCCTGTGCGCGTGCGTACGTCGGTGCCAGATCACGATCGCGCGGGCCGCGGGCCTGTGCGTAGCGTTCGTTTGTGATGTCTGACAAAAGGTCTGCAGCCGTGTGCTGTGCTTCCGTCCGAATCACCCTCTTCCCAACTTTACATCTTGATGCGAAATTCTCCCCCATCACCAGCACGAAGCAGCGGTTGTGATCCAGATAAGGGGGGGAGAAAAAAAGAAGAGATAGACCTGGGATGCCAAGAGGGTTGACGGATATGCCAGGTTCAGCAGATTCCGCCGGTCTTTTTTTACTACTAGTTCACCAAGGGTCGGGGGACAGGGAAGCGTTCTCTATACGCTTGTCCGCTCTTAATTGCTGGGCCAGGCCTCTCCTATCGGACTCCGTCCCCGTCGGATCACGTCACACATTGCGTGGCCGCGTATCGCTTCAAGCTTTGTCGATTCACAGGTTCGAGTCACCTACCGCGCAAACCTTGTAGGTCTCCCTGCCTTCTGAAGCTCTCTCGGGAACAATAAAGTTTTTGGTTCATCCCACACCCGTCTTGAGACCCCCCCCTCTATGTTCTGCCCCTCCTCCTCCTGACCTAGTCTGAGGATGCGGGGAGAGGGGTGTCGAACTTGGTATTTTATTTTCATTTTCATTTTCATTTCCATTTTGCGACGAAACGAGACTTGAGATGGAGTGACAAGAAAGCAACGGAGGTGTTGACATGTGGGATGGCGGCCAAGGGGGAAATAGAGTTTGATATTGGACGGTAGGGGCGGGCACACGTCGTTGCGTTTGGTTTTAGCCCTTTGGTGTGGTTTTCTTTTTGGGTGTTCTCCGCTCTCGCGCCGCCGTGGCCTCGCCTGGCCTGAAAGCCGGATTACACATCACTGATTACGCGGATTGCAGTTCAGTTGGAACTTCAGCGCGGCTGTTGGGGGCCGAGCAGCACCTGCCAGATGACCACCCCCCCTTCGCCCAATCACCCTTCTTTCTCAGTCAGTATCTTAGTTTGCTTGTCCGGAAAAGGCTTGACTTGCGGAAAAGGGCAGCTAGGCGATAGAGTTTCCACCCCCATCATCAACCTCATCATTACTTTCTCTCTTCTTAGTTCGCTTTGACAATCGGAATAGGCTCCGTCGGACGCCACCGGTGACGATACTAGCTCCTGGGTCACGGCCGTAAACGCCACATACACTCCCCACGATAGTTCCGGCGTCTCTAACGGTCTCAAGTCGATGCTCTCGGTAAGCCTATCGCGAGGTGCGAACGCTTGGACTCCTGTGGTGCCGCAGCAGGGCCGGTGATGTTCCAGCGCCGCGAGATCGCCAAACTCCAAGCCACACCGCGCTACACAGGCTCTCAAGGCACACGCCCCTTGTCCTTCCCCCTTCCGTCAACGCTCGCTGGTACACTCTTGGGCCGAGACGAAAGATTCGGATTTGCCTGCCGGCCCTGCCTTTATCTTTCTTAGGGCACGGTTGGGGAAGGATGGAGAGGGGGGCGCTTAGGTAGTGCGGGCAGAAAGTCTTCTATGCCAGACACGCTACACAAAGGACTTGCGTCAGCCGCCCGAAAGAAGGTTTCCTTCTACCGCAACGGGGGGAGGGGTGTGAGGAGAGGAGCTGAATACCAAACAACAGGCCGGTCTGATATAGAGTTTCTGCCTTCCTTTGGAGATGACGAGATTTGGCCCAGCGCAAGCATCTGACCATCATGTTGGTTGGTATTGCACCTAGGTATGGCTTGGGCCCCATGGCCTAATTACGTTCAGCCAAGCCGAGGAGATGATACACAGGCAAGGTTGAAGAGCAAAGAAGAATAAGGAAGGGGGGGAGGATATTCTGTCTCGTCTTGGTCTGTTTCTGGCTGTTCGAAGTCTCCTGGGGTCAGCGTTCTTGCACGATCGACACATTGTCCCTTCCTTTACCCTTTCACCTGCGCAGTCGTGTCGAGAGTAGAGTTCGCCGAGCAAACAAACATCAGCAGGAGCAAGCAGAGTTTACCGGGACAGAGTGTTGGCAGGAACGAGTGCGAGCGAGCCTTTCCCCCAACCCCCCCGTCCGAATCTCTCATCTATCCCAGAGAGAGGGAGAGTTTTCCCCTCTTGAACCTTCCACGTTAGCGGAGAGCTCTGAGAGCAAAAGCACCAAAAATACCACCAACAAACAAACAAGAGGAGGGAGTAGGCGGAGAAAAAAATAAAAATAAAGAGAGAGAGAGAGAGAGAGAGAGAGAGAGACAAATCCTGGCCGCACTGCCCGGACGGGATGAACATGCCGCCAGCGCATGTCATACATGCGTCGCAGCGCCCGCTCTGCCTTGTGAGACCCTCCCTCCGCAACGCGTTTGCTCTGCTGAGGTTGCCTCGACCCTGGTCCATCAACGATGCATATCTCTCGTGAGCTAAAAGTAAGAATAAAGTAGAATATTCCAAAGGGAGGATTCCATTTTAATTTAAAAGAGACGTAGCCTCGGTGGAGAGATAAAACAGCGGCCGACCGACCGACCGACCGACTGACTGACTGACTGACTGACTTATCGATCGCAGCCAGCCATCACCTACCTCCCTCTCTCTCTCTCTCTCTCTCTCTCTCTCGTACGATGAAGCTGTGCGTCTGCATCTCCAATCCCGGTAGGTATTGGTGTCGTCAACTGAGCGAAACGGAGCGAGGCTACGGCATGGGCATGGCAGTGCTAATAATACCTAGGTACTGCGCTGCATCACCAGATAGACTTGTAGTTTGATCGTGCATCCCGCCTCATGCCTTCGAGAGGGAGGTCCTCTCATCTTGATGGGGCTTGGCTGGTTGGTTGCCTGCCTGCCGCACCGACCATTAAAAATCATAAATCATGTGTGTGGCTTGAACTTCTACGTACATTGTACTATGAGTGGATGTGTCTTGTACCCTCCTCGTCGTTTCGTCCTCCACAGCGTCGAGGTAGGTAGGTAGGTAGGTAGGTAGGTACCTTACAGAGCGGAGCCGGACACTTATGCGTACCATTGCATGCACGCGGCCGTTTTGGTAATTAAGGTTTTGCCCCGTCCCCTCACCTCCTCCTCGCACCACCGGTAGCCTGTTGCCGGTAGGTATAGTAATCGTAGGTGGGTACCTATGTACATATTCGTATACCGTATTCGTACCTACCTACCTATCTAGTAGAGGTAATACCTCATCACTTTGCCCCCACTCACTCTTCCCCAAAAAGAAGGCTCCCTCTCATGTAGGTATATCGGTATTCCTACCTAGGTACCTACCCATCTATCCTGTCCTCTTGCCGCCGGCCGTTCTTGAGACCATCCCAAGGTTATTGATTAGGTAGTTTTGTATTGTAAGAACCCATCAAGCAAGCCAAGATGTCACACCATCTTCGCGGTTCCTTTGTTCTCCCACTCTTGGTGGATTTTCTGATACGGCTCGCTCGTCGAGATACCCAGATTGCGCTCCCCTTAACGGCCGATGTTTGTACCGTGATACCGGTACACCCCACATGAACATGTGAGGTTAGGCCTGCTGCTGGCGATGGTGACGATGCGATGTACTTACTGTACACTACACTACGCAAACGACCTGGCCACACCCTCCTTGGACGCCAAGGCTAAGCCAAGCAGCAGACAAACTATCTTGTCTCCCGCTGCGTCGGTCGCTTCACTTTGACACTGGCAGCGTAGCGTCTAGCGGAGTGTGTGTCTCCGAAGCCTGCAGTAACCAGCCAGAACCAACCCTTCGCAAAACGCCCTCTCCCTGCCCTCAGACTAAACCACAATTTTTATTTATTTATACTTCCGCATGACAGTGATTGACCTGTTCGGCGAGGTCAGGATTCGGGGCCCGAACGAGCGAGCTGCTGCTCCGACGCAACGCACACCGACTGACTCTGTATCATTTCTTCGATACTCCGTGTCCGTAGGGCGCGGAAAGTTGGAGAGACATGCCCAGGGAATATGGATGGAACCCGCCCTGGACCCAGCTAGCCCTGCGTTCGGGTAACTATCACGTCTTTGCGCAGGGCCGATAGGAATCCCCCTCCCAATCAACCTTGGGTGGCTTCAACAGGACTTCTAGAAGGAGAAGAGAAAGCATACGGACATTGCCCAAATCCGCCCAAAACATGCCAGCACAACACTGCCACCCCGACTTAGACTTCCGGTGGGCATCACTTATAGAGACCTTGGCAGCATCCCGCAGTCGAGCCGGCGCTCGCATGTTGACTTTGTCTCTTTTTATGCCTTGGAATAATCAGCGAGGTCCTGTTTTTGACTCGCCTCGCTGGGTGTAATTAGGCGTATCGATCTTCGCTAAGCCCGTATTGCTAGGCATGCACCTAACTCCGTTTCCAGATGGTGTTTGTAATGATCCTTGGGGAGGACCGTTGGGCTTCGGTTCGGGAGTGGAGGCGCGGGCGGCCCGCGGCTTGCAACGGCCGCATTTTCTCCGACCCCCTCAAGACCTCTACGTGCTTGGCTCAAACCATCAATCCATCCATCCATCCAATGGGTTGCTTGGCGTCCGCGCCTCGAAGCATCACGCATTCGTTGCCTTTTTTTTTTTCCAACAAAGAAAAAGAAAGAAAGAAGAAAACCGGAAAAGAAGTGGATCCCAGGGCGAACGCCCGGCATCCGAACCCTCTTCTCGCCGTCCCTGTCCCATCTAGTCAGTCAACCCCACGGTGAACTGACTCTGACGCCGGCCCTCTTCGTGGTATCGGCTATTAGAGGAAGGGCGTGTGTGGTTTGGGGCTCAGACCGTTCGACCTGGGACACCGCCCGGGAAAGCGGGTCGCCTCCAGAAGGTCATCCTTTCTCCCTCCAATGACCGCACCCGGTTCGCCTCAACTTGGCAACACCGGCCACGGTGTAAGTCAGTCCCGTCCCATATAGTGGAGTGGGCAGGAACGTCGACCGCCCATCTTCCAGGAGCCGATTCGGCACCGGGGTTGTATGCACGCACCAAGATGGTGGGTGTGGCACTGCGAGTTGTTATACGAGATACGAGAAGGGAGACAGGGGAGGAAAAACAATTAAGCGGGAGTATATGTAAAATAAAATAAAACTAGAAATAATAACCAGGGAGGTTGTTAAAGGGAAAAGCATGGTAATCTTGCCCGGTTCACGGGGTTGGAAGGAGGGGGATGCCAAGACTCCAACTTGATTCTACAGGTGTCAAAGTGGGAAATACGGCACCTAAGCGAGGGCGTGTATGTTGGACGGCGGCGAATAAGGCCTGGCTTGTTCCATTGCAAGGAGCGGCCGCTCCGCAGCGTGGTATTCTGGCAGGCAATCGCACCATGACCGACAAGCCTGGTCGAACCCTACATGTGTGCGAGGACCGGGAGTTGCTATAGAGTTCAAGAAGGCGAAGGAGTAGAATTCTAGGGGAGGGGATGCTGAAGAGAGGAAGGGAGGAAAAGAGGGAGATGGAGGAAAGGGGGATACGAATTGTGGAGTTGAGACGCGGTAGCTACGTATGTAGGTAGGTACTCTTAGATACTCTGCAGGCAGAAAGAAGGAATGTTAAGGTTTGGTGATGTTTCTTGGCTTGCGGTTGCATATTAAAGATCGACGGCGATGCTCCATCACAGGCGTCCACCCCTATTCCGCATCGTTTCTGTTGGAGGAAGATTGTACCATTTGGAGATGAAGGGGGGGGGGGGGGGGGTGGAATGTGTAAGTGGAAAAGAGAGAGTGGCTGATACCTACTATGTAGAGGTGAAGCCTGAAGGAAGGGGTTGGACCGTCCGTCAACCGCCACTCTTCCTCCCAGACTGCTGGGCGGCATCTTCGTATGATGATGTATGAGGCTTTGTCTGAATCGAAGCGCTTGCAAAGAAACCCTCAATTAGGCTTTCCACGACGACGTGTAGTACATGGTTAGCGTGCAGCCCCCCCTCGGAGAAGAGGAGAGGAGAGGCTGGTGCGGAGGCCCTGTGGAAGCGAAGCGAAGCGGCGCAAGTACGCAATTCCGCACTGAAAGCGCGCACACACACACACACACACACACGCCTTGTACGAATGGTCGTCGCGTACTTGTCTTGTCTTGTGGTTTGGTATGCGCACAGGGTGGAATGTGAGAAATGACGGGACCGAGTAAGGACGCGAAGACCACGGACGGTGCCCGCGACGTGGTGGTGCGGGGCAGCCAGCACCTGGGAACCCAGAATGGTTCCCATGGGATTTCATGGTTTGCCGTGGGGATTCTCATTCCCCTAATGTCGGGGCACTAGTGTAAAGTTTGACGGCGCATGGCGTCCTGTCGGGCATGCGCACAGGGCCACGATCCCACGCAGTCCCATAGTACCGACCTACCTACTTTACACGGGGCAGACTTTCGTGACACGAGCAGATAGATACCTACATCATACATGGTGGTGCGGACAAACACCCCGCCCTTGGCGGTTGCATCTTTACAGGCAGCCTAAACTAGGCAGATACCCATGCACGCACACTACTACGTCGATATGGGAGGAAGCCCGCGTGCGGCAATATATGTACATGTGTGTACTACCTATGCAAACGAAAATGCTACAGGCCACCGTTTCTCGAGCCAACAGAGCAAAACAAAAACACCCCATACATACCTACACTGAGAGGGATTCTCAAGACCCTTTGCCGCGTCATGCGGCGCGATGCAACTTCAACCTGCCACCGAGATTCGCTGTCCTGTAGATCGCTGCCGGCCAACTAAGGTGACACGAGATTGGTCGGCTCCCCGAAAAAGCTTAACCAAAGGAATGCAAATGCAGGCCCTGTATATATCTATCTGTAGGTAGGTACCTACTTAAACTACCTACTGTACTGGGGCGTAAGGGGGAAATGACGGCTGCTTGGCTGTTTGCTTCCAACTCCGAAAGTTTAAAAAGCAAATCCCGGCTCAGGCCTCCCTGCCTGCCGTAGCCTCAGGTGAGACAGACACATCGCTAGCAGTAGCAGGTGTCCTAGGGAGCGCACTTGGGCCAACTCGATACATTCCCTCTTGGGCGCTTGCGCTGTTTGCCCACGAACTACACTAAATTCCACCTGGCCGGTGTGACCCGGAGCCCGGCATCCCGTGTTTGTCCATATTTGTCCATGGACAATGTCGCCCTGAAGCTTGCAACGATTCCGCGTCTGTATCTAGCTGGTAGGCCCATTGCCCCCCCCTCTTGATTCACCAGACGTCTCAAGGAAGGCTTGGGACGGCTAAAAGTCTCCCTCGCCCATCGGCTGAATTTTCATCATCCGACAGCACCGTGTTGTTCGCAGCCAGGACCCTCCTCGTGTATAGTTCAACGTCACGTGCCCCGTCCCGACCGCCGCTAAACCGGAATACCTGTCTCGTCGTGCCAAACGCTGAACTGTTCTTCATATCTGCCGGCATGGTGAACACAGCCGTGCCATTGCGGAAAGTCCAAAGTTGCGACACACTGTACTGGCCGCCGCTCTGTCCCTGCACGTTGCTGCCGAGAGCGTTATAGGCCTCCAGGCCGGTTGGATACACCCCAGCGCCTTCGACCTCCAACCTCAGCTCCTGGAACATTGTTGCCTCCAGGCTCAGGTCGCCGGCTGCCGTCATGTTAGCTGTCTGGTTGACTATCAGCGGGTACGAGTATGTCGACTGGTACCTGACCGGCCCTCCAAGCAGTGCATCTGTGCCGGTGGTGACAAAGTTATTGAAGCCATTGCGGCCGAACTGGCCCAGGGTTGCATTGTTGGTGTAAGATAGGCTCTGTGTCCACTCAGGACTACTGGTCCCCTTTTTGGAAATGACCTCGCCCTTGACTGAGATGTGACGCGTCACGTAGAGGTTGAAGGTGAGAGTCTCGTTGGCGCCGGTTGCATTCTTACCGATCGCACGACCGGATATCTGGATATCCGGGTCGGAAACAGAAATCATAGGCGGCTTCCCGGTCGTGATAGATCCTTCCTCGTCCAGCCAGAGGAAGACCTTACCCGAGACCACCCAGAAATTACCAACGGTGGTATTCACGAATACTCGGTTCCCTTGGTCGGCGATGCCAGCAACCTTGATCTTGAAAGTGTGCTCTTGGCCATCGCTCAGGACCGGGAGCCAGGGAGTTATGTCAATCTCGTGTTCCCGCAAGTCGAAGGCGTCAAGCCCGACGAGCGGTCGGTGAAAGCTAGGCACGACTCCCCCGGTGAAGATGACAGGGAAGGGCCACTGCACCCCGGCGATTTTGTCGTCAATGAGGACCTGGACCTCGCGCCAGGGGCTTCCAGCAGGAGCGATGCCCACGGTGGCATTGAAAGCTAAGGCATCGCTCTCGAGGACGTTGCTCCACCAGAACTCCTCCGTCCCTTGGCCATTGGCTGAGACGGAGAAGACTGCTCGATTGGCGTTGCGCGGAAATTTGACGGTGCTCACGGCCTCACGCTCTGGCACTTGCCAGGCACTGCCCGTGTTGGACGAGGCGTTCCGTGACGAGATGGGGATGATGAGGTCAGCGGGGACTGCATTATCGGTTCCCACATCGGATTTGAAGAAGGTTGCGGTCAGGGTGCAGTTAAAAGGGCCGGTATATCTGTCGTCTTGGCAGCGTTAGCGGTTTTGGCCCCCACTCCAATGTCTCCGATGGAAGTAGCTAGTCGGGTTTTGGTGGCATCGGCCAATCATTTGTTACTTGGGTGTCCGGGTCGCTTAGACGTGCGTGTGCTGGAGCATCAACCAAACACGTACCGATGAGGTTGGGCAGGTCGAATATGACCTTTTGGGGTGATTTCCAGAGGCTAAGGTACGGGGTCATGTCCTTCCAATACGTCCAGATAATCCCGGGCGCCGCTCTGGGCTCCGCTGTGGACGTTCTCCACACCTCCGTGTCGCCGAGATACAACAGAGCCAGCCGATCCAGTTGGCGGCCTGCAGATGTGGCAGTAAAGTTTACAATGACGCGGTTGAAGTCGCAGTTGGGAGGTGTGTAGTTACCTGTCAGCAGCACCAAGTCAGGACATCCATTCTCCGTTTCGCAACCATGAACATGTATGAGCCAACTGTACGATGCGACTTACCGACGAAGGGCTTGCCATAGCTGTTGCCAAATGAGTGGTCCATGAGCTGCACCCTACACCCTGTAAACTCCGCCGGAGATAATAACCCCTTGCCATCATCCCCATTGCCCCGGGCTACCTCCTGATAGACAGGGCCGTTGGGACCTAGCACTGGCTGGGCGACTTGGAAACATTCGAGCGGCAGTTGACTGGCTTCCTCTGCACCTGGCTGAGGATCCGACGGCGCCGGAACGTCGGCTACGATTCCCTGGTAACGGGTGCCATAGTCTGAAAGTGACGCATCCGGGGCCAGGTTACGTGAAACTACGTAGCCTGTGTTCAGAACGAAGACAAATAACGAAAAGGCAAGCGCCCTAGTGACTGGCCGTCGGGTCATGGTGCGGCAGGCCTTTGCAGGTTCGGATTTCGACTCCTCGCTCTGCAGCCTTGAGGCCGGGTTGCCCTGTATCTCTCGTTTGGGTGTCTAGTGGCTGGTGTCAGATACCGCGTGACGACAGAAAAGAGGGTGTGGGCAAAATGGTTTATCAAGCAAAAAAGCCACCGAATTCCATAGGGTCGGTCAGCTACAGGGGAAAGGGTGACCGGAGGGTTCCGGAGAGATGGGGGGTGATGGTGAAGGAATAATAGCAAGCAGCCTAGTGAGCGCCACCAAAAGGCAAATGCGAGAGAAAGCGCCTGCGCAAGCAACTGAACGGAACTAGGGCCTGTCTAGGCGGATCAATGCGGGATGAGGAGTTTGGTGAGCGAAGTAATAGGGTGCGGTACACTCGGTAGATTTGCATCTATTGGAAGTATAACGGTTTGGGCGGTGACGGCGGTGGGCAAGGGGTCGGGGAGGCTGTAGGTTGGGTTGGCGAACGACAATGTGGTTAGCCCTGGCGTGTACACACATACGTACCTAGATAGGTAGGTTAGCTAGGAATTACAGGGAGGGCGAGATGGCTTGCATCTCGAGGTGCGTCGACGCAGACGAGAGGGTAAGCAGGCGTTATCGGTCTGCAAAACAGCAAACCCTGGCGGCGTAAATGGTTAAAGTAAGGAGGAGGGTGGTAATGGCAGTCAGGCACGGAACAGGACAGCAGGAAAGAATTGGCCGTAGAGAGAGAAGCTTGTCGACCCGGATATTGAGTTATGGTTTGACGAGAGCCGTTTCGTGGGAACGAGTGAGTGAGTGAGTGAGTGAGTGAGCTTTCGACAGGTTACAATTAGATGCATAGTTGAGTGGCCGACAAAGAAAGTCAAGTCGCGCACACACCGAGGGGAGGCAGGAAAAAAGGCTCGAGATGGGAGTTATGCGGTAGGTACCTAGGTAGTGGTAGGTGCATCGTGCCATCGAACCTTCCACGCTATACTTTCTTTCGTTCTTTCTTTCTTTCTCTTCTCTTCCCCATTTCCTCTTTTGGTGTCCATGGTCATCGTCTCAAACCAAACGAGAAGGGACCGCCGTGTCCGTGCTACTTCCCTCCTGTTCCTGTTCCTGCTCCTGCTCTTCGTCCTGGTCTTGCTCCTGCTCTTGCGCCCACCGGCGGCAGGTTTCTTCAAACGGAGCGATCAACGGCCGGCTTTTGCGACAGGAAAGGGCGCGCGCCGGCTCCTGCCCGTTCAGCAGGTCGTCGTCGCCGTCGTCGTCGTCGACTCTCTTGCCCCTTGCTCCTTGCTCGTTGCTCGGGATCCCTTTTCGTCGCCGTCCACACCGCACGCACCTGCCATTCCATGCGAACAAAACACCTAATAACCTTAAAACTATTGGGGAAAGTGAAGGCCATCCATCTGAAGATTCGAGCTGGGGCCACCTGCCGTTTCGAGGAAGTCTCTATCCAGCCCTCGGGATAATTAATGAAGGCGAGAGAGGATGAGAAAAGGGCAGTGAAGTGCAAGCAAGAATGCAAGAGTCGTGGAGGAAGTTTCGATCGACTGGCTGGCTGACTGACTGTCTTGACTGTCTAGGCGAGAGTCAAGAAGAAAAATAAGCCGGTGAATAGTCCGCCCGGTTCAGACCAGTCTATCGCTAGTAATGCAAAGATTTATTTTATTGCTCTAGTAATGCACGGAGACGAGATGGAGAGAAATTAATTCTTGTCTGAGAATGTGTGAATCATGAATCAGGCAATGTCTGTTATCCCCCGTTCGCTTTCAAATGCCAGCTAATGTAATATGCACCCAACAGAAAACACCCAGAGTAATGTCTACTACCATGTGGAATTGTGGAAAACCAGAACATGCCATGCTGCCTTCCTGTCGTATATGTATGTACGCAGCGGGTTGGAGGGGGGGAAAGTAATACACAGAATGAACAAGAAATAGCCTCCCCCTCAGGCACACCAACACCAAAAATAAATAACAAAGTATTGTGGCGAGTGACACACTCGCACACTGACACCAAATCGCCGGGCGATTGATTCCGGCCAGTTGATTGCAACCAAACAGCCTTTTTCCCTCTCTCGACAAGAGCCCCAAAAGTATAAACTGACACGATTGGTGGTCCGTCACCATTCGCCCCAGTCGCCTGCCCGCTCATTTTCCACGATCCAAGGCGTTTGTTTGACCTGATACTTTTCTTCCGAGTGTGCGAACTCATATTTCCCCCCATCTGGTCGCTCGTGTCATGGCAGCGTCCTAGCGGCTTTCCGCGCAGGCGCCTCGAGCGCTGGCCAAGCCACACTCAAACAAGGGGGGGTTTGCTGAGGTTGGAGCGATGAGACCAACCAGTGTAGGCGACCACCCAAAAACCTGTAGACGTGACCATCTGCCACCGGTGGCTTGAATCATCTTCGGCAACAAGTGATCCGAAACCGACAGGTCGTCCCAAACAACACCGTCCAGTTTCCCCCGCCCCCCACGCAGCAAGCCCAGACATGGCAGCATCGCGATGATGCGAGTGCTGAGATTGACTGCAGAGCAGACGGACCGTTCCATATCTGTGCTTGCCCGTCTTCCTCCTCGGCCATGTTAGATGCACCGTCAAGAATGTGCAATGGGCTAGGCTGGCAACAACGCACGCATGTGTATGTATAGGCGAGTCCTTTCTTCCATAAAGACTGATCCTGGTAGTGAGGTTGCCTGCCGGATCGCCTACCCTTCATCCCTGCGGGCTGCGCCGTGACGTCTGCTGCGGAGACATTGGGGGAAGACTGAGACAGAGCGGATAGAATGCGTGAGAGGGGGGCCCTGGGTGGTTTTTTTTATATAAGGCGCTTGGACCCACTCCAGTTTTCCCTATTTGTCGGCAGGATACCCAGAGCAAGGTGGGGTGAGGTTTGGTCTGATAAGTGGGTAGTCTTCGGGTATTAGAACGGAGATACACATCCGGTGGGCTGATATGATGGGACGGATAAGGGGACCGAGGCGCACCCAAGAGCCAAGACTGCATGCCCGGGTACAGCAAGCAGGCAGGCAGGGCTCTGGGCAGAGGACGGCGGGATCAGGATGCCTGCTGGGAGGGGGAACCCATGGCGTGTAGGGAGAGAAGCAGGCTTGTTTGGTCGTTTGCTTTTTGAATCGATTGGTGGCGAATGGGGAAAATTGTCCGGGGGAGGAGGGGGGCGGGATGCGGATGCTGGTAACCCGCCTGGCTGCGCGTGTATGTTGCTTCATTATTAAGTGCGATATGCTTCTCCCAAAACGCGTGGCGACTGAACCCCGAGTCGTTGGTCAACGTTTTGTGATTACGGTATGGCCGCTGGGTATAGATGCGGATCGTTTCTGGGGGGGGGGGGGATGCAAGACAAGACGAGGAGATGCCGAGGAGGGATGCACGCTGTGGGTGAGCAGTTGAACTGGTACCAACACAAGACAAGTTGCTCCCTCGAAGGTTCGGCGGTCCTTGTGTGAAGCAAGTCCCAGGGGGAAGGCAGAGCGTCGCGAGCCTGCGCGCCGAGCTATGCGCAGTGGGCGAGTTGCTCTCCCAAAGATCACAACCGCTACTTAGCAGAGTCTGGGACTTGGGAGTCATGCGCGGGCGTTGTCCCAGTAGCGCTTCCGTGCGGCCATGGCGATCTTGTTGCCGGTGAAGCGGTGCTGGAAGTAGTTGAAGACGGCGAACTCGTCGCGGTTCAAGACGTACGACTCGGGCTGGGCCGCGACCTTGGCCCAGATCTGGCTGATGGCGCTCTCCAGGATGCTGCTCACAGTCGGATCCGAGGCACCGTCAGGGCTCTCTCTGGCGATCTCGAGGGCTTGTGCGACGCTGGAGGCATCCTTGACCGATGGGGTTGCCGTCACCGACGAGGTGTTGCCGACATGGAGGCTGTGGCCCATACTGCTGGCGAGGGAGCTGAGGAAGGGCAGGTCGGTAACGGGGCAGCTCGGGGAAGACAGAGGTCTGTATGGGAGATAGTGCGACTGGCTGTGGTGGTCTCCCTGAGGTGTGATAGACAGCATCGTAGTATAGTGGTAGAGGATGAGAGGTGATGTGTATATATATAGATGGAGAGAGAGGGCGAGTATATGATGATCTTTAGCAGGAAGGAGGCGATAGTGGACAAGGAGTCCAGAAAGGCTGGGGAGAGTGAGAGATGATATATAATGTGATGGGCTTGGTCCGATCTGGGCTAGGTGACGGGGGAGGGGGGCGACGATATTTAATGAGTTGCCGGGGCCAGCAACAATGAGGTAGGTAGGGACAAGAGCCAAAGCCGTGGATTCTGACAAAGCTCCAATAAAAAGGCGCACAGTTGTTTGACGTTGTGCCTTGGCTCGCGGTGTCTGTTACAGGGTAGAGCTTTGCTGTGGGTTCGATGGGCGATACAATTGCACTGATCCGAATAGGGCAAACCCAACCCCGGATTAGACGCCTCTCTCATAAATACCTAGCATATGTACATACTGACCTTGCCGCGGCGGCGGATGAGAGAGCGGGTGAGCAGACCAGGACAGGTACGGGTGCGGATAGCCAGACATGGGTCGTAAAAGTGTAATCGTCCGGACTAGGGGTACGTACGGTGTATCTGGGAAGGGAGTGTGGGAGTGCGAGTTTTTAGCTCCGCGGGAGGTGTGTGTTTGTAAGGCGAGAAGAGGCAGAGCGTGGGGAGTGTGGCGAGGGAGAAAAGTGACAAGTGCAAAAGTGTGTGCGAGTGTGGAAGGTGTGTAAAAGGGTGTGTAAGAAGGTGTGAGATCAGAGACAAGTGAGAGTGAGAGTAAGAGAGTGTGTGTGTGGGAGTGTGCGGCACGGGTGGTGCGCGTGGGTATATGTGTACGTGTAAGTCATCAGTCAAGCAGTGAGTTCGGAAGGCTGTCAGGTCCAGCCCAGTCCAGGTCAAGCCGTGGGCCATAGCATCAGTAAAACGAGACGACGAGTAAACAGATGGAGACGAGAGGGGGGGGGGGGGGGGGGGGGGGGGGGGGGGGGGGGGGGGGGGGGGGGGGGGGGGGTGCTTCGATGGACGACTGTTGACCTGGGACAGGTACCGCTACCTGCATCCCGTCACCGAGTGACTGGGGGGGTTCCATTGCAAGCATCCAGCCGCCATGCAAAGTGTACACGTCTATAGCGTGGCGGCAATGATTAGGCTCGTAATGAAAGTCTTGGCATCACAAGCATATGCTGGGCAGCCGTGGGCAGGCAAGAAGGCCATGAGCGACGAGTACTTGTACAAGATGGAGGTGGAAGGGGGACCGTAGATTACCAGGGTGGAAATGGAGACCGAGTACGTACGTCGTGGAGAGGTAGCAGTAGCGTTGGACGGACGAGAGATCCCAACTCACAAGGGGGTGGAAAAGATGTGATGGTGGACGGATCATGGCCATGGAGAAGGGAGGCGTGTGACAAGAGTGGAGATATTGGGAGGCAAGCAAGCTGAAGGGTAAAAAGGGCAAGGGACGCAGGGGAGTGCACGTAAAGGGATCAGAATCAGGGTGGAGTGGGCGTAAGTGGGCGAGTGTTGTGTCTAGGGTAAGGAAGTGAAAGGTTAATCAACCTAGTGAGCGGCGGCGGCGACCACGACGACAATGACAACGCCATGAACCAACGGTAGGCAAACCAATATTGACTGACTGGCGGACGAGAACGACGAAGGAACTGAACTCTAACCGAGGCCTGGCATGACCGGCACAGGAATCGGTGTCTCCAGTCCAAGTCACGGGTTACACCAGCTCGCACTCGACCCAGAGACATGCAGCCATCCGTCAGCCGTCAAAACCGGATTAACCGAGCCAGGAGAGGCAGCAGCCCCCCCCCAGCTGGTCTTGGGCGCGAGCTTACGGATACAGATGGTGTAACCAACCGCAATGCCATGTGCCGCCCTGCGATGAAGCTGGAGCTGGAGATCAGGATGGAACAAGAGAGGCGTGCGTGATCCACATGGCCAAAAGTATCTTTGACACGGAACCAGAACGGAGGTTTTCCCGTTTTGGTCAAGGCTGTTTGGGAATGCGATTACCTCTGTGTATATGTGTGTGTATGTGTGCGTGTATGCAACTCAGAGTTCCCGACGGTCATTCGTGATGAGTGTTTACTGGCGTAAAGACATATTGGGATGTGCATGCGATGCCGACAGGCACAGACTAGGCCGTGTGGTGAGCTGCAAAAACCCGGGGGGGGGGGGGGGGAAAGAAAGTGTGCGTACAATTGCGGCAAGTATGATGTAAGTGCTACCTTACGTAGGATGATTTGTAAAAAGTCAAAAAGGGAAGGGAAGAAAAATGCTCATCACACGTTCGGCTGGGCAGTGGGAAAAGTCACGACAAATGTGGCGAGCGGGAGCAGGAAACGCGTCAAATGCCGCGATGATCAGCGAACGGAAGAGTGGGTGCAAGTGCAACGACGAACGGACAGGCGTTGTAGAACGGTCAACGAGTTTCAGTGAGTACGACGTGACGGAGTGTGTAAGATACCGTTGTATCAAGTGATGGGCGAAATGTTGGCCACAACGGTACGGAGGATGTAGGACAGAAAGCAAGTTGCTGGAGCAGCAGCCCAGCCAATTGGTTGATCGATGTGAGACCTATGATGAGCAGAACGGCTGCCCAGTCGCTGCGAGTGAGATGACACATATCTAAAGGACGTTGGCATGTTACTTACTTCAGGCTCTGTTTATGTCTCACTCTCGCCCATTCTTACTCTGACTCTCGACACAAGTAGGTATCCACCCGTTACTCGCAGTGGCTGTCGGTGTGTCGGTAGTCAGCCGGTTGGCTGCCCAAACAAGAGGCTGATACAGCGTATTGTGCAGGCGTGTAAGAGAGATATTGTAGCGTGTGTGTATGTGCGTGGCCGGTGTGAGAGAAATGAAGAAATGGTGGAGAGTGAGTGAGTGAATGACAAGGAGCATGTCAGAGGGAAGGAAGCCACAGATAGAGAGAGAGAGAGAGAGAGAAGGCCCGTCGAGACTCGGCAGCCAACCAGGACGAGGCTTGGATCGATGCACCGGCCTTGGAATGCTCAGGGCAGGCAAAGAGCGGGTCCAAGGGAAAATAGGACAATCTCGTCCCCACCAGCCTCGCCTCGCCTTAGGGTGTGATCTTCTCAGCGCCAGGATTAGCGATTAGGGGCCATAACATAACTAATAGTGACCTCACCACTCCCCTGCCGCCTCTATTATACCGCTAAATTAGGGTTATACGCAAAGTATAACCTATTACTAACCGCCTACTTAAAAAAGTAATACTTTATAAGGTCTATATTATAACTAAAGTTAAATATAAGGGGTATAAATAAGGGACTGTTAGGGCCTATATCTATTATTATTAGTTTCTTACTAAAATTATTAAAATCTAATACTTATAATAATATTATAATAAGAAGAACCTAGCTAGTTAGTAAGTAATAATACTAGTAAGGTTATTATTACTATAAGGTTACTAATAAGTAATAGTCTTTAGTTAACTTTTTTACTACCTCCTTTAGTTATTATATTACTTTTACTACTACTAATTACTTACCTATAGTTAATAATATTATTATAGGCCTATTATATTATCTAGCTATATAATAATATTTAGTTCTTTCTTTAGCTCCTTCTTAAGTAATAAAATAAGGGTATCCTAGTAAATATATAATATACTATAGTAAAATAGGTAATAGAGAATATCTTATTAGTAATAAGGGTAGTAAACCTATATATATTAGTAACTATATTATATATAAAGTATAAGGCTTTACTTAGTAACTATTATAAAGTAAAAACTCTACTTTAGTTAGGCGTTAGGTATAATAATAAAACTAAAATAATATTAACGTTAGATAAAAGCTAGAAGGTATTTAAGGTATAGCACTTATACCTTTAGTTTATTTACTATAAAGGTTTTCTATATATAGAGGAGATAGGTTAGATTTAGCCTAATAAAGTAGTAATAGGGTAGTATATTATAAAAGTAAATAAGGTAAATAATAAGATAAGTTAGTCTATAGAAGAAGGTAAGTTAGTTAAGGTACTATTAAAAGGAAGGAAAAAAAAGGTAGACTTTAACCCTAATTTAAATCTAATATTATTATTACTACTAATAATAAATCCTATAGTAGATTTACTTAAATTAGTATATTAAAAAATAAGCTGTATAGGGTAAGAAAGAAGGGAGGTCTTTAGCTCTTTTAGTAATATAATAGAGAGAGGTCTAGGTACCTTAAGTAATATAGTAGTATCTCTAGTACCTTTATATAGGCTAGCTGTAACGTTATTACCTACTCTATAAAAGGCTAGATCTAATAATATATTAAAAGTAATTAATAACTTTTAATTATTATTTAGTAAGAGGTTAGATATTAGTTATATAAAAGGGAAAGTAGTATTATTCTTTATAAAGTTAGCCTATATAGCAGTTACTTAGTTAGTAGTAAAATTAATAGATAGAAAAAAGAAGTTTCTCTATAAAATTAGTATAATAGAGTAAATAGTTAATATTATATACTGCCTTCCTTTTTTTACCTATTAATTATTATATATAGTAAGGTAAGTAAGCTAATTTTCTTATACTAAAATAGTAATATTATAGCGTATTTCCTTTATAGGCTTACCTCTAACTATTATATCTACTTACTTAGTAGCCCTTTTTAAGGCTTCTTTTTTACTTTTACCTACCTTATTAACCTCTCCTTTTTTACCTATTAAAATAAAGTTATATAAGGCTGTTATTATATATATAAATTAGATTTAGTTAGTAAATAAATACTTTAGCGTTACTACCTATAAAATCTTCTATTTCCTCTTAAGCCTACTAAACGCCTTCTTAATTACTATATAAAGTCTTAAGTAGTATATATTATATAACTTTTTTATAGTCTATAGCTTTTACCCTACCTCTATAACCTCTTTAAGATAGTATCTCTTACTAAAAAATAGTATAACTATTCTACTTTTATAAGTAAATCTAGTATTACTAAGGTAGTATTACCTATATAGTACTAAAAAGCTCCTACTAACTACTTACTTTATTAAAGCTATATTATTTATTAACCTCTTACTACCTACTAATATATATAAAAATAAGCTATTAAATTAAACTATAGTAAGTATATTTTATAATATATACCCCTTATAATTAAAGAAGCGCTTTTACTATTAAAGAGATATATAAGTAGCTATAAAAGTACTATTAACAGCCTTAATACAGCTAGTAAAACAGTAGTCCTTTACTAATAGTTTAATAGCTAGAGAGATATACTCTTACCTTAGTTATTTTATAACTTTACTATAGAGAATAACTAAGGTAGTAAGGACCTATTAAACAGTATATAATATACTACTTTAACTAATTTAAAAGAAATAGGCTATATCTTACTAAGTTATCTTTTACCTTACTATATATAGAAATACTAAAAGTTTCTATTTAACTAACTAATAATATATATTACCTAGATACCTATTATTTTTTATCTATTTTACTAACTATAAAAAGTCTACTTTCTAAAGCTAAAACTAATTAATAAATTAGGTATTAGACCCCTTAATAAAATACTTTATTAGTACTACTATATACTTTATACTACCTAAATAAATTATTTACTTTTTACTATAGTATTTAAAGCCTTTACTAAAGCTATTAATAGTATAAGCAGTTACTATAACTATAATAGTAGTAGTAGTAATAGTAGTAGTAATAGTAGTAGTAGTAATAGCTATAGCGTTAGTAGATTATTAGTTATTATCTATAGTAGTTAGAGGAGGTAAGTTATTATATATATCTACTACTAGTAAGGTATTATTTCTTTCTACTAATCCTCTAGCGCTATTTATAGAAGGCACTAACTAAAACAGTAGAAAATACGCTTTTTAAAGATAAATTCCTATTTTTAGTAGTAAGAAGTAGGGGATTTAGAAGGGTACGTTATATAACTTTAGGTTTTAAGTTTAACCGCCTAACCGCCGTCGGATATATTATCCGTGTAGTTATACACGCCAGATATCTGTTATAGCCCCTAATCGCTAATCCTGGCGCCAAGAAGATCACACCCTTAGTCAGGTTCAATTAGCCCGGCCGAGTTGCAGGTGTCATAAGCAGATGCGGTAAGCAGTACGTACCTGTAGTAAACCAATACGGAGGTCAGGCACGTACATGACTATCAACGAACGGTAAGGTAGGTACCTAGATACCTAGGTGGACAGGTACGTATACGAATACACACAGGTAGGTATTCGTAGGTAATCGTTACTGCTGTGCACCTACCTATCCAAACTACCTTGTCCGAATACATCGTTCATAGTAGTATCCGAACGGGGCATCCACGACAAGGCAACGGAACGGGCACCCGCACCTATAACCCACTCATTCGTGCTGTGCTTGTGTATCTTGGTTTCTCATAAACAAACTACTTTACTACGATTACATAGGTAGTACGCAGGATGCAGGCATAAGTATATAAAACCACCTCGACTGTTAGGAAGGTTCTAGTTTACTCTCCCATTATTATACCTACCTACCTACCTATGTACGGATAGGTACATAGTATGTAAACTAATAGGAGAAGGAGACAAGTTCACGGACGGTATGGTACGGTACGTACTTGTACCGCGGAGGAAGCCAGTTCCGACGTGCTCCTTCCTTGGTAGTTAATTACCGTACCTACTATATACGGATACTATGTGTATGTATTCATATCCTTCTGACTGCCGCCTGCCTGCCCGCCTGCCTGCTTGCGCTCCTCCCGGCTGAAATGATGCACGGCTAATTACGACTCATCTTGTGGCTTTGTTGTTACAACCTTATTCCAAGCCCTGTCGATATCGCCAGTCCAATAATCACCGGAATATGGAGACATTCGCGCCTGCCTCAGCTGCTTGCCCTTTTTTTTTATTTTTATTTTTTTTTAGCTCCGTTTGTAACCCGTGGGCAAGGTCTCGGATGAATGGTATACCGGTAATTGGGGAAGGGGTAGGGGAGTTTCCGGTGATGGATGAGGTTTTGCTATGTGTGAGTGAGACTGAGCCCCAACACTTGGAAAAGGGAAAACCATAATGTAGCTCTGCCCGTCATCAATGGAGCTTGCCCAGCACACTAGCGAATAACTAAGCTCATACCATTGCAATAACTTCACACTTTACAACCCAAAGCGTTCGCCGCAATGCTAAGTGGAAGACGTTTGGTTACACAAAGGCTGAAGACAGTTAAGCCACCGGGCGGCCGCCAGCCCCCCCCTCTTTGCTCGCGCTTTGCTCGCGTCTTCACCCCCTTGCAACGACGCCCCCCCATCGTCTGTCCCTTGGACCAGGGAGACACCTCCTGTGGCTTTCGACTCGGGAAAGTCTTCCCTGCGCTAGGTTGTGACCGAAATGCCACCGTGAGAGACGTGGAAGACGATGAGAGGGGGGGAGGAAGGCCAGGTGGGCGAGCAAGCTCAATCATCAATAAATTAAATTAAAAGAGACCAAGCAACCAAACCCTAACGGAATACTCGTCAGATGTTGTCTGACCTGGCTTGGCTTTTCCATCAGAATTCCTTTCTCAGAGCCAAGCCCATGCATGCATGCACGCGTGCATTTACTTCTGCATGAGGCATTGGGTATTGACTATGTACGGATTTGGTGTACCTACCTACTTCGTACACTATTGCACCAGCGCATAATCACTTGTGAGCCTGTTCCTCTGATGCTAACCCTGGTTTCCGCAACATACATACGCAAGCCCGCATGTCGGGGGAGTCTAAAGGGCGGATCCTCTGACTGGGGACAGGATCCATCGAAGAAGCCATCTCCTCGCGCCCTGCTCGGCAGCAAACGAACCAACAATGGGACGACAGGAACACACACTACGTACTCTCTGTCTCTGTGTGTCTCTCTCTCGTTCCGCTATTGGCAGACAGAGTTAGGCAGTGCGGCGTGCCTTTACACACACGAAGCTTTCAGATGCCCGCCCTACCTACGTTGATTTATCATCTTATTTCAGAAGCCATGACCACCAGTCTCAGGGTCTTGAGAGAGTCGGGCGATTCCCCGATTCCCCGTCGACGCTCCGTATCCGTGTCTCGGCTGAACAATTGACAGTCGGCCAAGAAAGAGCAAACCTGTCGGGAACGAGCCCTTCCTCCTCTCTCCACCTCCCCCCCCCCCCCCCCCCCCCCCCCCCCCCCCCCCACCGTATACCGGAAGCGTCAGTCTCCTTACCCGTCCGTCTGTATGTGGCTGTTGGCCATGCAAAACTGCCAACTGCAGCGCATCAGGTGCCGTGCCCGTGTATAAAGAAGGAGGAAACATTTCGAAAGGAGAAAAGGATCTACCAACGATCCGTCCACCATCCCTGGTCTATGACACCATAAGGTATCGACCACCCAAGGTTGGGGGCCGCAGGCAACGCGCAGCTGCTTTGCCCTGATTTCCTGGTTGCCAGCCGAGAGCCAAAGGATAGGCGGTAGTACATTGTACTACTATGTAATACCGCAACGTACCTTGGTACCTGGGAAGATGTGTCGACGGAGTTGGTCTCCGTTTTTGTGTCCCCCCTCCGCGCCCTACCACATACCTGCCTGTGCTATAAATTACGTACTGCGTAGGGAGTACGAATACACAAGCAAGCTAACAATAGGGGACCGACAATGCATGAGAACGCAAACCTCCCGGCTTCCAGCTCACTGGATCTGGAGGACCAGGATGCCCGCCCGTCCCCTCTTTTGTAAATAGTTTAGGTGCATGTGAGCGTGGGTACTATGTAGGTAGGTAGTGTCCGTAGGTAAGACGTCTTTACAGTCGTTTTCTTCCAAGCGGCAACCCTTCTTCCTCTCTAACGCGTCAGTCATATTTATTCAATTAACCAACCCGTTCTTCTCGCCGCTCATAGTTGGTTAAGTTTACCCAAGTCAGGTCAATCGCTCCATTCATTCCCCTTTCATGCCCTTTTTCTGCTTTGCCAAGCTTTCTCAAGCCCGGGCATATTATATCCGTACCCTGGAAACCTTCACACCTCTCCCTCTCTCTTTTTTTCTGTCCAACAGGCGGGGGAAGGGGGGCTGCGGAGGGGCAGCTGGTATCAATATCGCTCGAACTGAGCTGAGCTGGTAGGGGATGAGTTGACGGCCTCTCAGGCAAGGGAGGTGGAAATTTGCTGCATGGGGCGGCGAGGTGCCTTGTTTTACTGCAAACTCTATCTTTCCGACCTGCTGGGAGTGGAGCGAGCCGACTTCCGACCCGGCATTGACGAGTCGTAGGACAAAGGAGGAACTAGATTCTAGTTTTACGCGGTACGCAGTAGAAGGGGGGGAGTGGCCCTACCATCCAACTCACGACGGGCTGAAGCCCACCACCCTCTCTCCCTTTCTGTTGCTGCCCACAGCGCCCTTCCTTCAGCTACGATTTGTATGTGTATAGGTATGTGTGTGTGCGCGTGCGCGTGCGTGAGTGTGTGTGGGGAGGCAAACATCTCCGTTGCCTCATATCACGCTAGACGTTTCTTTCCTTTCTTCTTCTTATTTTCTTCTGCCCGTCACATGGCATGCGGAATCGCACCCTCCTCCTACGCCCACATTCGGACGGCCGGGATGGCCGTATCATTCGCGCTTCGCCCCCTCCCCTCGATGAGCTGTAACCACGTCCGAAGTTGCAGCAGGCCTGGGTGCGCGGATTGCTCTGCGCGTAGAGTCAGACGTGACCCTGCCATGATACAAACTCTCTTTTGATTGCGATTCCCTCTGCTCGTAAAACGTCCACTCGGGAGCAGCCCGCTTGGTGGTCGTCCAACCAGTTGCCCAGTTTTACACTGCCGGCCCTCTCCGCCTCCGTGTTTGCCAAGCACCCCCGACTTTTTTTTTGTTGCCAGCCGGTCGGTCTTTGACCGAGACCGGGCCCATAGCGATCATCCAACGCCTCACACGCCCCAGCAGCAGCCCAGAGCCGACGACGCGCTCGCTGGCTGACCATCATTGCGGTTCGCTATATGTGGCGCCGCGGGCATAGGTGCCGTACGACGACATATCCAGAGCGGACAAGGAAAACCCCGAGAGAGTTCTGCAGTGAGCTCTCGGCGAACTTACCCATCTATCTCCCTCTTTGCATATACATACCCATTGTAGCTTACTCCTTTTCTCGTGTGCCTCACCACCGCCCGTCCACTGCGCTATTCGAACAAACCATCTTGCACCGCACACTGCTCCCTGCACGTCAGCAAAGAGGAGGGGGTGTTCGTGTCATTGGACGCCCGGAGCAATGGGATTTCTTGAATTCGTCACCCTCTTTTGGCATTTACCCATGTTCCCAAATAACTCCCCTCCCCCCCCTCCTTCGCGTGGACCCTGAAGATTTTCTGACGGGGCTACGTAATTTCTCTGCCGTCGCGCGTCTCAGGCGCGAGCGTGACTCTCGCGCTGTCGGGGGAAAGAAAAGAAGGAGAAGGACAAAAAACACTTGCGTAGTGACGGCTTCGCTCATAACTCGGGCTTGTAAGATCGACAGAAGCGTCGTAAATGACCGTTGGGGCCGCCTCCCTGTCTTGGAGCGTCTCTCAAAATCAAAACCAACGTACCCAAACTAACCAGGCAGTATACCTAGTCGAGTGTACTACGTAAGGGACATAAAACCCCGGCACACCCCCTCCCCCTGCAACGACTGTGGATTCTCACACTCATTGTGTGTGTGTCTGTGTGTGTTTGTGAGTGATGCAGGGCATGAGCTCGACAGCGGAGAAGTAATCAGAAGGAACCCTTGCCTTTTCCCCCACGAAACCTCGAAACCATTGCCACAATTAGTTGACATCTCCGTTCCTTAGCCAAAGACAGCAACAAGTGGTGCCACTGTGCCTGGGCCGTTGTGCACTAGCGGGGCCAACATGGCTGGCGTACCCATTGCAACGTATCCGTAGTGTAAAGTAGGTACCTACCTACTGTACTCGCTCGGGATACGTACCGCAGCTAGCCTGCCTGCCTAGGTACATAATGTACCTAGGTAGGTAGGTAGGTACACTAAAATCCCCCTTCCCTTCCCTTCCCTTCCCGGAGCGGCTCTCGATCTGTGATCTGGCCAACGTCTCGGGCCCCGCACCTGTGCCACAAGCCGTTCGGAAAACGCCCTGCATACGCGGCACTGCACAAGGGTGATCGGATCAAAATGGCGATTGAGCGACAACGACGACGACGACGACGACGACGACGACACACAAGTTCGAGATGATGCCTACTGGTTTACTAGGGGGTCGAGTTCCAGATCATGTCTGCATAACTAAGTTACTATGTAAAGTGCGCCCTGCCGGAGGGTTCTGACGTCGTCGTCGTCGCCGTCGTCGTCGGGCTCGGCCTCGTGGCGACGGCGTTACGAGACGGCTGGAGGAGGAGGAGGAGGAGGAGTAGGACGACATCGGACATCGGACAGAACCATTGATATCTCCGTTGACGATGCCGGCCGCGGACATAGAGGTACGGGATACGAGATGACAATTCGTCTTTCCCCCCCTCCCCTCTCTCACTATCTTGCGGCGCCACCACAGTCATGTTTCTTTCCATCCCAAGACAAGAAAGAAAAGAAGTAATAAGAAGAAGACAACGGCCCCTGCGACAGCTGTCGACGGCAGATGAAGAAAATCCCACTGGCCGGATTCCGGATTTAATACCGGATTTACGGCAACAGCACCGGCAGGGGGGGCGGGTAGCTGTCGGTCGACGTCGTCGCGTGAAACAGACTCGAAAAGGAGCGGCGATCGCTCAGCACGGAGATGTGCCCCAACTGGGAAACTGCTGGGCGGTCCACCGAAAGGCAAAACGGCATCGCGGTTGCAATGAGGCAATCATGGTACTGAGTCCCCGGCACATCCACGAGGGTCCCAAATGCTAACGTACTAAACCCAGTGGCCCATAAAAAGGTTGTTGCTCTTTGTGAGGTCTCAGGGAGGAAGGATACCTCTGAAGAGTTAATTAACCTCCAAGGTATATATGTCCAGATTGACGTTGTTATAGTAAAGCATACAAGTAATCACTCTTACTAGATACTTAGTAAGAGACAGGGTGTGCCTAATTACACCATATTTGTATATAGGGTTTGTGATAAGTTAATAGCTAATAGTTAATGGGAAGAATCCCGGCAGAGTGCACACACTATGTCTACGTAGTATACAGAGGTCTGGCTGTACGCATTCCTTGCCTCCTTGCTTCCTCATACGGATCGACTGCCTCCTCTTTCAGAGTTTGTTTCTGAACAACAGGGTTTTCCGGATTGGATGTGGATCGTTCATGACCTATGCATCCTGGGCTGTCTGGTGCCATCTATCTGTGTGCGGAATACATACTATGCAAGTGCGGAACGACGGAGGCAGACTTTGGGGGGGGGGGGGGGGTTGAGTTCGTCAACCAACAAGGTACTAATCATATATACAGGTACGATCAGTATGGAGTTCCTCTTACGGATACACTGCAACAACCCGGCCGATGAAGACCGGTGTACTACCCGACCCGACGCTGGGCGGGCCAGCAGGCAGCATCATATGGGCGGCTGGGCAGGAGGGGCAACAGTATCCGCATACACTACACCACGTAGGGTACGGATACGGATACACAGCATGCCATGCCATACCTACTACTCCGCACGAAGACGCAACTAGGTAGGTAGGTACTCGATGATCTCAGAGGCCGAAGGGGAAGGGGTGGGATCAAAAGTTCAGATCCCGAAGTTGCTGGGGTGTCCCCAGGCCCCGCGAAGGAAACAGAGTTTGGGTCCCAAACCTCCCGACAGGGGTTGTACGGCCTTCACATGGTTGTCATTTTTGGAAACACTCTTCTCCCACCCATGCATGCATGGATCGCTGACAAACGACGAACGACGAGAGGGAAAGGGAAAGAAGGGCGAGAACAAAGAAAAAAGAAGAGAAGAAAAAGGAGAAGAAGAAAAATGTCGGAAGGTAGGGTTTCTGCTCCGTATGAAAGACTGGGGCAAGAACAGGACTTTGGACTTTGACGGCCCACCCGTTCCCACCTGTTCCCAGATGGTCCTGGGCCACCCCTCCCTTGCCTCTCTAGCGGCCCATTCTAGAAGACAGAGAACTTTAAATTCTGGAGAATGATGGGGCCAGACTGGATGATCATGCAGACGCCTGACAAGCCCGGCCACCGAAGAGCCAAACGAGGCGACGCGGCAGATGCGAAGGGATCCAGTGGGCGTCTCCCGTTTGAGGTAGAAGGTCGGGTCCCGGTCAGGCTCAGGCCCGCTGGCGGTGAACCGGAAACCCCTCTCTAATAGATGAGTCCCGAAGTCACGGCCCGGAAGAGAGGGTTTTTTTTCTTTCTTTTTTCTTCTTGTATGAAATCCCCCCCCTTTGTCTTCGTCTTATCCCCGCTCGCCACCCCCCGCCCACATCAAGGCTGCTTCGGCTCACCTACTGTGGGGCGTTTATTCTTTTTCGTAAACCACATAGTTTACATACACACAATCTTGTCGTCCTCGCCGTCGTCCGTACCCACGGGGTCTCCGGGGGAGGGGTAGAGCGCAACGAGTCGCGGAGCCAAGAGGAAGCCCGCAGCATGGCATCGTCCCGCACTTTGGGACTTTGGTCTTCAAGGGTGACCGCCGTTACGTGCCCATACACACGCTTCGGGAGATTGTGAGCGGGTCAGCTGGTTACGGGAAACACATTGTGGTGTCACCCTACCGATGCTTCATCGCCGCGTGGCCAAGCCTCGTCGAATATCGCATCGCATCCTGAGACCTCTAATCGGCCACGTCCCGTCATCCACTCGAACCACCACCACCACCATCACCGCCTTTGGTCTGGCCGCAGCCGCCACTACGGTATCATGCTGAGGCACGCCAGTGAAGCTCTGCTTCGCCCAACGTCCATGTGGCACTATTGGCCAGCCGGGATTCCTCGCCGAGCTTGTTCAGCTTTGCCCATGACTCAACTCCAACAAAACACGCTTCGGACGTCTTATGGTACGACGCACTGACTTGGAACCCCCACCAAGCCGTCATAATCTCACCGACTATCCTGAATCAAGTATGGTTCTCGAAGCCCGATGGAACATGTCTTTTTGCTTCTTCTTCTTCTTCCTCTTCTTCTTCTTTTTTTCCTATCAGCACAGCTTGTTTTGCTGCACGCGCTTGGACGACGGCTCTTTGCTTCCGGCGTGTGCTACATCTGGCGGCCTACGACAGCAGGCAGGCACCCTTCGTCTGGAGGGCTCCCACACCAACAAAGTTATCCCTCTACAGGTTCTTGAGTTTGGGGGACATGACGTTTGACGATGGGCGATGGAATAAAGGGTTTGTATAATCCCACACTCTCGGGAATCGCGGGGCCCCCATGACAGGCAGGCCTGGCCAAACTATGCAATGCGAAAATGCCATTCCGGCCATCCGTTGGTCCTCTCTACACGGACTTCCGGTAACATTTATACTGAAGCAAATTCTGTTGGGCCAAGCCTGGCTGTACCATGTGCAGTCCAACACAGAGTTTGTGTGCCTCATGTAGTGCTTGATAGCGATGCTGATATATGGGTGGTGGGAGTGTCTATAAGCGTCTATAAGCCGTCAATGGTAATAAGAACAAGATTTTTTACAGTACACAAGGACCGGTTTGCCGGATGCTACGGCGAGTGCGTCGTCCGTCGATGGTACATGATTGAGTAGGAGCCCGGCACCCTTAGGAACTTTCCGACCCCGTCCAACCAGCCCCGCGTTGGGGGCTGGACACCGGCGCGGTCGCGCGGGTTATTTGCTCCGCCGTTTGCCGATCTGCCATCCCCATGATCTGAGCACCTTGACAACCTTTGGCGTCACCGCCGCGGTCAGAGGTACTCTTAGGAAGATGAAACTTTTGTGGATGGCGTAGGCCAACGCCAGCTGAGTTCCCAGGCCTGCGACAAAAAGTCAGTTTGTGAACTGTATTGGTCTCGTGGCTGTTGTGAGGTCTGAAGTAGAAAGAGAGAGCTGCATGAACTTACTAGCTTCCGCCTTGTTGCGCCGCTCCGCCTCTTCCACCCCCCAACCTGCCATTTCGACGGCCTCGCTGATATCATCGCTGCCCAGCTGTTTGGTTTCGGCTTGGCTAAGCGCGGCCCTGGATTCGGACCACCAGTTCTGGATCGAATCAGGGATTATCTTCTTAATGTTGGAGACGACCCAATGCTCAAGTTGCCCTGCAGCGTATTTGTCAGTGTCATATTCACCAAGATCGGATGTTTGCATCGCTTACCAATTCGGTCTGTGCCAACTATCCTAACAAGCATGAAGCAAAAAGGGAAGTCGAGAACGCTCAAAGCCAGATATACACCCACCGCCGACCAGCCGTACTCCCTCGAGAGTTTCTTCAACCTTTGGCTTAGCGAAAGCGATTCCTGTGCGGCGCCATCTTTGGCATTCCTCTGTCGGGCCGAGAATCGGAACGCTCGATGCGGTGAGCGAAACATGGTTCCGAGACGAGATGCAATCCAGCTCGACCGGTACGTTTGGAACCATCGAGGCGTCGACTGCGATGAGGTGGCCCGTTGACTCAGGGATCGCTGGGTGGGTGTCACGAGGGACCTCCTTGGGGCACTAAACTGATTCCTCCATGCTGCTTCCCAGGCATTCTGCCTCGCTGCCGGTACCGCTCGCCGCGGGACGGCCGCCATCTGGAAAGCGGGTCGCATCATGTTGATTGCTCAGAAAGTCACACCACCTACTTCCAACGTCGGGTGTGGTGTGTCCAGTGTGAATATTTCAAGTCGGGTCGACGTTGGACAAAAAAATCGAGCCAAGGTTTTTGATGGAAGCGCGGCGAACCCGATAGCCTTTCGTTGGGTGGTAAGCCTCGGTGCCGGGAGCTTGCTGAGAGCTTGGGGACCGTATCGCCGAGAATTGCGCGTGTATGACGACAAAAATAGGCGTCCGCCGCCAAATACGCCGCTGCAGCCGAAACTAAACTCCGTCGGAGCGCAAGCACACGCAGCCAGCCAGTCAGCAAAACCCAAGGGCGAGCTCGCAGAAAGGTTGAGTTGCAGTCGATCAGTGCGGACGAAGCTTTGTGGCGCGCGCTGTGGCAGTCGGGATTGCCTTCGTTGCTTTGATCCTTGGCTTGGCTTTCGAAGGGGGGAAAAATCTGACGACAATGGAGCTCTTCCGATGAACTGCCCAGCCAGCTGTAATCGTGGGTATCCGGCAGAGGCGGAACATGCCACTAGTGGCTTGTTGATCGATCACGTGTTGGCACCCGGAAAATGCTAGCACCGGTCTCCGACTCCATCCCATCACCCGGAAGTCGGATCGGTGCACGTCCTCGGATTCTGCACAGGAAAGGCAGAAGAAACCTTACTCTCACTACCTACCTTCCCACCTACCCAAGTAGGTAGGTAGGTACTAGGTAGGTAGGTGGACAGGTGTACCTAATTACAATCCGTCCACCAACTCAGTACCGCGTGGTGCATGCAACCAACACCAGTCAGTCAGGTTTTACCGCACACTAAGTGTTCCGCACAGATGAGTCCACCTGAAAGTCACCGACGGCCAAACGTAAACCATTCTTTAGAGTTGCGTATTTAAACTACCTAGGTATTTGTAATCTAGGTATTTGCAATACCAATTTGCAAATCTAGTTTGCGAATCCTGGCGCTGACGCCGCGCTCTGTCGCCTTCGCACTTGTTTGTTTGTACCGAAGCGCGAAAGTCTCAAATTAGAATTCATCAGGCCTTGCCGATTCATCCTGAAGTATCTGGGGGCCATGATGGTCCGTCAAAGGAAAAGGTTCACGCTCGCGTAGGTATTTGCCCTCCAGATCTCTCCGGTGCCCCACTATCTACTCCCGGATTGAGGGTACTGACGAAATAGTCAGGGGTGTGTGAACAAGGGCTTCCATATTGTCAGCTCCCTAAATGGCTCAAGCTTTGTGACAGCTCTGAGCGTCAGTTACCTAGTCGATTGCACTGCCTTTCGTCCGAAGCCTCTCGAAAACCATTAACTCTGCTGTGATAGAGTATCTACCGCATATTATCAATCTTACCTCAGAAGTAGTAGTGATGCCGTGTTTGATGATCTCATTCATGGTTGAAGGTGACAGATACTTTAGCGTACAAGCTTCCGACAGCCACACATAAACTATATCCAAACTGCCTGATTGAGTGCTGCCAACTTTTCAGGTTATGCCCGAAACTCTGAAGCGCGATCCGCGGGACTCTTTGGCAGACGGCGTGACCAGAGAGAATCAGAATCCATGGGACATAGATTCATGCTGCGGGACATCCATGGGGTAAGTGGAACAGGTTCCATTGGCGTTGCCAACCCCGCACCGGCATACTATGATCATGGGGCTTGGATATAAACAGGCGTATTCTGTTCAAGTGCAGCCCAGCCGCAGCCAGTATGCGATTTCACTGCCCGACCGCCCTTAACGTACCCTGGAGCTCTCGAGTCGGGGGCAAAGAGAAAGCGGACAGTTCGAGTCCCGCGAGGCCGAGCAGGTTGGTTTTGGGAAGTGTCTTAATATCACTATACCAAACTCTGATCTGGGTCAAAGCATCAAACATTCGTCGTTTGCGTTTCACTTCAGCCTTGTTGACCGCTACAAGTACAGCGAAACTCTGCAGGTGGCAGATGATCGCGGTGATCTCTCCGTCGAGGATCGGTTAATTGCAGGATATCAATAGTGCGAACCTTTTCGAGGACCCCTTCGTTCCTGGCCAGGGGAACGGTAGGTAGTACGGGGGACCGGCAGGCAAAGAAAAAGGTATTTACGGGGGCAAGGTTTGTGATACAAGTACCATTGCTTGCAGTCAGGGATGCAAAAACTCAAAATCTTACCATTACCCACTGGGGCTGAAAGGTTAGGACGCTCTGTTGGAGTCGTGGTTCTGCATCGCTCGCAGGTTACTTTCCTGCCTATTCCGTGTCTCTAAGTATTTATATACACCAAAAAGTACTTTATACATCTATACTTTAGTAGTGGTAATCGTACGTCCAGAAAGAAAGCCAGCTATACCTGCACTATAAGGCTATGTATGCTATACTATTTTCTGGTGTACTTAAAATATCTAACGAACCGCATTGGTGGTACGTTGGGTCCGGGTCGCGGTTTTCGGCTTCGAACCTATGGATCCCTGATGTAATACCACCCCACTACGGATAGTTTGCATGGCGCTCCAGCTTGGATCGAGTACAGGGACCCTAGTGGTCGTTGCCTTTGCAGGAGGGGGGTGAACGTAGATCTGGCTGATCGATGTGAATGGTGGGTGTGCGTTTTACAAGAGCATGTGTACACCTATGTGAGTGACTCGCAGGTTACTGAACGCTGGCAACGGATGACACAGGCACAAATAGTGATGGTTCGGATGGTTTGTATATGTGAGGCGTCATCACCATTCTGCGTACGTGCCCGCGGCTATCGCGGGAATCGAATCCCTAATAGGCTTTTTCTCGAAGCTTTTCGAGCCCCCCCCCCTTAGCGTCTACCAGTATGTCAGAAGACCTTATCAGCGCCATCACCGAGGGAGGTCAGGAACTTTGATACATTAGTCCTGACGGGCGATGCGTTGGTGCCAGCTTGCCAGGTCCCCAAGAGCCTAGTCACGTATGCCTTGCGATTCGTTACCCCTACTTGCCCTTCCTTTCGTCTGTTCAATATGTGCAACATTCACTGGTTGGCCCACTTGCCGGCGGGTATCGTGCATTGCACTTGATACTATCTATGTATTGTACTTGCAGGAATTATGTACAAACTCCTCGCTGTTTTCGATCTGTGAGTCCACATGGCTACTATATGGGTTTGCCGGCCGGATGGTGCCTTCCACAAGACTGGAAGTCGCTGAAGTTATGATAGGAGCCCCCCTGAACAAGAAAACGCCCCGCTTAATGATTACATCACAGCAATCGTCGACACAGGTAATGGTGCTGTGACCGTTGTGCTTGAGTCAAGCTGTATGGTAGGCATGGGCTATATTATGTAAACTAACAGATTGCCAACCTGGCCACCCACCAGCTCAGCGTAACGGACCCGCCGTTTGTTACGCGTCAGAGCAAATCCACCCCTGAGAGCAAACCGGGAACCGGAATTCTATGACCTGTCGGTGGATTTCCTCTGAATCAGCCACCGGGACCTGTCCGATAGCGTCGGAAAGGCCCCATTGTGTGTTTTTACCGAACCAGCACCGAGTACGCGCATTGCAAGGGGGATACTGGCCGTTTGCCGGCGAGTCGTATGGCAGAGCATTCACGTCTGACTCGTTATGCAGGCCGTCTCCCAAAATGGTAAGCTTCTAGAAGCTTGGCATCATGTTTCATACATCGCGCGTATTGCTGACAAAAGTTGCCTTTCCTCTTTCGGGTTTTTAGCTCGTTGGCGTGTGACCCAATTTGCGATGCGCTCCGAGACGGACATGGCATTTGTCTGGTTTTTGGTCTTTTTTATTGAGCTCAACACCGGACGGGTTTGTTTCATCCCACTCGGATGTTCCGCCCAACAATGGCAATAGCGTCAAGAAGGCATCGTGGCAATGCCGACGATTTGCCGGTGGCTGGGCGCGGACCGGGCGGTAAGATTCCCGGGATCGGCCCCAACAGGGAGGAGGGTATCTGTTCCTTGACATGGTGGTGACGGAGATGGTGTGTGGGCGGCTGTTGCTCACCCGTGCTTCCACGTGTGTCAACAGAAGTAGCCATATCCTGATTGACGTATGCAGGGTCGCGGGCAGGGTCATGGTAGGTATTAGTCAACATCTTGCAAGGACCACATGACACATCTCGAGAATGACATGTCCTTACATGACACCCCTCTGCGAACTCAAAATTGCGGTTCAGGTATCGGACGTTGACCGTGCCTTGTGTGGTGTGTGTGCGTGTGAAGTCCCATGATTTCCGTGAGCCCTGCTCCCAGTTACTCCACAGAACAAGCTTTCAATTTAATCAAATCAGTTGCCTGCCCGCGCAAGACTTGCCTCCAGCTATGTGCCAACCATTTATAGTGTACATAGTATATCGTCAGGTGGGTTAATATTGAGTAACGGTGCGACCCTACCGGGTATCGCCTTGGATAAGTGGCTTAGTATATCGTCGGGTGGTATCAACGTGGGAGGCATACTAACACTTCATACCGCGCGGTCTGGACTCTCCGAGCATGTCGCAGTTCCGAGCAGCTCGGTGTAGATAGCGATATTCTATGCAACGTAACATCTGGTTGAATAGTTGCGATGAGACTGCCACTCAATTCGTGCAATGAGAGATGCGGCCTTTTATCTCTTCATATCTCTTCCTTCATCCTTTGGCCGGTGAACCCTCCATCGGAACATCCGCGACAGGAGGCGAGGCCCTCATGGAAGCTTCGAACTTCCTTCCGGTCAGGATCCGTTGTCCAAAAACTTGCCGGCCGCCACATAAACTACTTCGTGGAAACCGGAGCGGGATTGCGTGCAGATGCCAAAAGTTAATTTCAGGTGATGGGTGTGTAGTCAAGACCATACGCTGCTCTTTGCGTGTGCGTGTCAAACATCGTCATGTGTCACCCAGGATCAAAGCCCGCAAAGCGTGTTTTCAAACCCCGAGAAGTTTAATAAAACATGCGGTGATCCATTTTCCCGTGCAGTCTTTCCCAGCCCGACGACTTTCCCTGGTGCCAATCCTAGTCCGCCTGTAAGCTTTCTGCGAATCCCATAATTTTGTCTTTGGGCAAAGCAAAAAATCGCATGCTTTCTTGCGGATTGGCCTTGGCACCTGGTCACATTGCTGTAGAGAGAGTTTCAGTTACAGCAAACCAACTTCTACTGCGCCACGGCCAGAGTTACATGCAATATGGCAGCCGTGTTTTTTTAGTGTTGATGTCACGCAGATGAGGCCTCTGTTGTCACTCAACCCTCCCGGAGCAACGGCGTCGCGGGATTGATCGGAACCCTGCTGAAGCCGTAGACCTATTAAGATTTTCTCAGATACGAGTTTGATCCCATCTGCAACAACTATACAAATCCGTCTTCTGGGAAATAGCTGCAACATGCTGATCGCAGAGTCAGCACAGAATAGTTTATAGTTTCCCAAACAGTATTTACCGCACAAACATCCCCATGGGCTACACAACTAGTCAGAGGCCACCCCCGTTAAATCCCGAACCGGTAGAAGGAGCGGTCTGCTTCAACAGAATCCGGGGTTGAGCAGATCGCGGGACATCCATTCACACCATCGAGCGTAACGTAACAATCAGCACATCCCACTATGGATCCGCCCCAACATCCTAGCTGAGGAAGAGGTCTTTCAAACAAGAATGTGGAGAGAGTCACGACAGAAACAATAGAAGCAGCAAACAGTAACATCAACAACACCATATCATGAGGAGCTATCTGCCACTCTTGCAAGAGGTTCGTCACAGAAGGGGTTGGCGGCATGGAAGAGACCTAGTCTTGTTGCGGCTGGAAAACCTAATGGAGGGGATTCGAGAACACCGGATAGCGTGCCGTGGAAGCTTTTTCGTCGGATACATAACTACTATACATGGCAGCTAGCGAAGCATCAGATTCAGAACTGAGTCGGCAGTGGACGATGTCCCTGCCGCTTATGGAAACTACCTACCCAGAGCGTGCACCACGGTTCTTTCTGGGACGAGAACGGATTGATAATGGCCCGGGAACATCTGTCGAAAGTTTCCAGGGGCCACCTTGATTGCGAACCTTTCGGATTCTCTGGAATTGGCAAGTCGTAGCTCGATCAACCCCCCCCCCAAATCGATGCAACTGTAGCATCTACGATTTAAGGTCGAATATAACTCCGCGCATCTAGATGCATATCCGCACACTGTGTCCACTTGAAAACGGTGGGCGGTGACTCAAAACATCTTGGTGCACGTAATTAGAGTTTCGCATGACGTTATAGCAGATTGTTGTAAGATCTTCTCTCCGACGTCGTTAGTTCCAAGCCTTACTGAAGACAATAATCCGCACCAGCGTGGCTGGACCCAGTAATGTGGAGACCACTCGAGGCTGTCGTTCTCTAGGTACGCGAGAGTAGGTAGTTCTAAGCGCAGGCGCACCCACCCTGTCGGGGCGTGCCACGAGCAGGGCTCTGGCGTATCCGGCGTATCTGGCGTAATTGCCAGAGCCTGTAAGACGCCGCTTAGTATTGTCTCTTTGTCCATAGGACGTTGGGCACCTTCTCTATTGGTTTATATTTACGCGCTCAACCTGGCGTTGGTTGAAGGTTTTATTCCTGGCGAACTTGCTTGGGCAAATATTGACTGTTGAGCTGACGCTAATTACTTGCCAGAAAATGCCTCGACTATTATGAAAGCATCTCCTTATCGACCGGGGGCAGACTCAACCTTTGAGGATGTCATCACAGCGCAATGTCTTGTAGACATCGAAGCATGATTCGGTGCAAACTTTGATGTCGCGATCACCGCTTCCAGCCATGATTTTATTACTAACCAGCTTTTTCAAGCACTTGGGTATGTTTGGTCGCCCACGATGTTGTGTTTTCGAGGCCCAATGTCTCGTCTCGGGAGAATTGGGCACGAATAAAGTGTCCAGAGATTCTAAAAACAGGGGTTTTTCCTAACGGATTCGCCGAACAACCTGCAGCGGGCTGAGAACATGACTGGTTCTGGGGATGACAAGTCATTTCTTGACCTGCTATATGCTCGATGAAAACGACAGGGCAAAGTTTTGTCCTTGGGTTTGGTAAAGACCGGTCAATCCTCGATGCTTGGCTGTCATTCGGAGTGTCCTGATATTATGGGGCAGAGTACACAAGGAAAAACTGGCTCAACCTTGAGGCGACAACGCATTATGATCCATTCGCCTTGGCAGCGAGATTCAGTAGGCAGAAAGACTGTAACTACGCAGCTTGTATCATAAGCAATGTGCCAGGAAACTGTAATGCGAACATGAGGCCAGGACATTGACGAGGGGTGATGGTTGAGTATCACTTGGCCCAACGCATGTGAATATAAAACGTAAATGGCGATACTGCACTGAGCTCGGAGAAATAGGATAACATACGGCCCCGGGTCTGATGTTAGTTCAATCGAACTGTCCGGCAAAAAACAAACCTATACGAACCCCAATCATTCTCGCATCAACATAGCAACGTCTCTGATGTCAGATATTTGAGCTGTCAAATGGGTTCGGACAAATCGGTGTGCAAAACCCGAGGGATCTCGCACCCGTGAAGTCAGTATCGAAATCCAGACGTTCAGTCACGTATTGGCGGTACCAACTCGCTCTTGAAGAATGGTCCTGAAGTCATTCAGACATCCTTTCACTGCCTGGTCGTCGGATACGATTGCTAGCTTCCCGAGTTGGAGCACTTTTCTACTACGTTGACGCAGATTCATAGCTTATCCGTCAGTTGCAAGGAATTGGTAATGTCGGCGAACTCAAATCTCCTAGTGCGTTGATTCCAATACAGTTAAATGGGAATGGGTTTTCACGGGTCCTTCCAAGGTCCCTGGCATTCTTCTCTGTGGTGTTGATCCGCGGCATCCATTATCAGCTGTAGCAGTGTGAACCAACTCGATCAATGTGCCAATTTCTTTGTCATATGACTGTTTTTAGCAACGGTTATCCGCTTCTACAGGATATTTCGTCTCTTTTCGACTCGGAACTGTCTCTCCAACTCTTATATCTGTGATCCCTATCGGGGTCATGGTCTTTGAGGCCCTGAGGATTACCTTCACAAGCCATTGCTGGAAGCAAACGCCTGGAAAATGAGCAGCTATAGGCTCTCTTTTGTCAGAATATGATTATAGATGGTTAGGAACTCTGAAAATGGGTATCTCTCCCAAACAGCGGAGAATGCTATGCATTTCTGTCGAGGCATGCTGAGAGTGGTTTGACCCAAACCTGTGTTCCGGGGGACTGTAAAGTGCTATAGTGCCTGGTTTTCACCGAATTCAGATTAATATTAGTTAGATAAGATGACTGATCTTTCCTGATACCCGGAATTTGTGCCTCCGCGATGAGCCATGCCGGTTGGGAGAAAACCGAGGTTGAGTCGATCCGCGAGGGGCCGGCCGGTGTAGTGAGTTGAACTGAATGTCTAGAAGTTGGCTCTAGGACTTAAGAGACAAGGAGAGGGCTTATATAAAAGGTCTGTTTTGACGAAGTTGAGGTAGAAAATCTAAGATAACGTGCTGGCGAGATTACATGTATGAAACCCGCCACATGTAGCGACAGGATGGACTTCAATTTATTGTGATTGTTATCCATGTGCTAAACCTCTAGACATCTGCAGGGAGGCCGAGATTCCAGGCTTCATTATCGGGCCATCTAGTAAGAGTGCTTTACGTAAATGGCAGTTGAAAACAAGCCTCGGCATGCCAGCGGTGGTTTGATCCAAGTTCGGGCGGGAGGATGAATACGACTGCGAGCGCAATCGCACAAACAGTTGACAGGTCGTAAACAAACAAAAACGAACGCCTAATCGACGTGTTTTTGTGGTCTCCTGGGAACCATTTCGGAGCTGGCAGATGAATGTGGCTGCAATAGAGGCTGGGCGGGTAGCCAGACGGCGTCGCCAAGCGCCTTTGTGAGTCGGTAAAGCAGGTAATGCCGAAAGTGAAACAGAACATCAAGAACAAGACACAACAGAGAGACAATCAGGTATACGCCAAGCTATCAGTGTCTATTCATAGTTGTGCTACCCTGTCAGGAAGTTGATCTGCTGAATGGCTGTTGGTGGACATCTATCATCTCACACGACGGCAGCAGAGGACCATCAGCTTCGCCGTTATGTAATTATGGCTTGCTCTGATGTATGTAGGACATTACATGGCGTACAAGGTTAGAAGATTTCAACGTATACCGCAATGTCTCAGGTGTCTTTATGTGAAGGTTACAAGCGAGCGTAATCTCTGTATGAGACTCGTCTTGGAAGATGAACGTAGATGCACTGGTTGCACTGGAAAAGGATTATCCATCCGGCAAATGCCTCGGACAGATATTCCCAGCAGTTCATATGCCACCGCTGCTGCCCTCTGACATGTCGTGGCGTCTTAAAACGAGACCCTAGAGCACCTTGTTGTACTTAGAAACAGGGTCCGGATCATCGCAAAGCATACGTTCTCAAATTAACCATAACCGTCTTATGATTCTTGGCATTGACTTGTTACCACTGTATTCAATCTCAATCGTAAAATCTCACTATCGCCTCCCAGAAATGTACGTGAACACGGAGCAGGTTCATATGATCTGGACAGTCTCACCTAAGGTATAGCTACCAGAGAAGGCATTGGTCCAACAAGGGGTCGTACGACGGATTACTGGTCAGGAGGGTGAAATTCTTTGCCACGCCTCTCACAACGACATCGTGAGATATACTCACCTTACCAACAGCAATCGAATCTCGTGGCGAGCCAAAACCCGCAGGCGTTCGCTCGGCCGGACTTCTACAACAAAAGAACCGATGATCCGTTCGCACAGAGACACAACCGTACCCGCCAGCAGAAGCAGAATTGCTAGCCAGCGTGTAGCTAGACTTTCATGTGCATATCAGTGGTGTTCAATGGAAGAAAGGGGTCCGCGACTAGCACCATGGCATGGTTGAAGGGCTCTTGGGTGTCTGAGCCAGATCAGATATCTGGCGTGAGAATAAACCGAACAAAATGGCGTAATCGATAACGCCCTCGCCAAGTAAGGCCGTCTGCTTGCATTGGCCTTGTGTATCGGGTGGGTAATTGAAAACGTCTAAAGAGGCCCATCGATCACTCAGGGGAACATGTAACGGAGACAGGCGCTTACTGTCAAGGCTCGTAAACCGAAATGACTGTATCGTACATGACCATATAAATAGGAAAAGCCATGATGGATGAGACTGGAAAAAGAAAGAAGGGAGGGACATGTACACTAGTACCTACCTAGATGAGTCCGGTGATAAGAGGTTAGTGGAGAAATAGAAGTCTCACAACGCGCAGGCTGGACGTCGTTAGAGATTCGTTTCGCCAAGCAGCTGTTGCTGCAAGGGATGTTATGTCGCATGAGGCTCCATAGAGTTCGAGTTGCAATGAGCTTCGTTGAGCTTCTGCAACGGCAACTGAGGGTCTGGAGCATTCGATGTCTTGGTTGAACGTTGCCGCTGGACCGGATTGAGGGTGACGCAGCATACCCAAGTAGGTACCTACTTATGTAGCTACTGCGTAGGTAGGTAGGTAGGTACCTACAAATAGCATGGAGCATGGAGCTTGGGCCCGCAGTTCAGAACCATTTCGCAAATACCAGCTTTTGGTTGGTAGGTCAGGAGATTTATTGGGTCAGGGCGTGACTGATTGGTCGGGATATGGGGCAAGCCTTACCCGGCACCGTACCGCACCGCACCGCACCGCACAGCCTGATGCGCCAGTGAGGTGCCGTGGTGCCCTGCAGCTGCAGCGAGCTGAGGCAACTTACCGACCGCGTTACATAGGTAGGTAGGTACCTAGTGCGTGCTCAGGGTACGTACCTAGGTACTCGCACCTACCCACCTTACCTACCTACCTAGGTACGTAGGTAGGTAGCTTTATATATGGATCCCGGCGTGGGGGAGACCGCTGGAAAAGCAACGTGCGATAGCGTCATTGGAACCCCATGGACAGCGCAGCGAGGTCCGGATTCTTGGAATTAAAGTGGTGAACAGATTCGTTGGGAATCGCCGAGTTTTCCATGTGACGACACAGGAAGAAAAAGAAGAGCCTGGCAGCATCTATCTTGTTGCCTCCACTCCAACCGACAATTGGGACGGGCCAGACAGACAGACAGACAGACAGACAGACAGAACGTCCCGACTGCGCCAATATCCCTTCTCCTCTCAACTCGTCAGCCGTAGCAAAACCTACACAACTACCTACCATAGTACTGTTGAAGTTAGTGGGTAGGTAAATAGGTACCTTGGCTTTGCAGGTACCTTGCTTGAGCTGCAACCCTACGCTACCTAGACCTGCAGACCTGCCCGCCAACCCAACAGTGGTTGGTGTACCTCTTACCGCAAGTCTGAGACCGCATCGGCCACCATCCCGCGCGCCGCCCTTGTCTCTTCCCATACTATCCGGGGCCTCGTGACACCCAATTCTTACACACATCAATTTCCCCCCATTTCTCACCGATTCAACGACGCCGCCACGACCGCTACGCAGCCAGATCTTTTTCCGCTCTGTCTGCTTTTTTTCGACCTCACTACAAAACCGTTACCGGCCAGACCAGTAGCTGCACCTATTCTGCCTACAACCCCGAGATCATCGACCCGGCCAAAGTCAATTGACCACCTACCTACGTCAGCATCCCGTGTTTGTAGCCCAACAACAACCGCCACAACAACTCCCACCGACGCTGTTCAACCATGACATCCCCGACAAGTCAACGCCGTCGTCGCGGCTCAAGCGAGGACCACGGCGCCGGCGTTTTTGACGATGCCAAAACGTACTACACTTCGGAAGAGCGTCACATCAACCGCGCTGGCCCTCGAACCCGAACCTACTCCCAGGTATGAATGACAACGCTGTTGACGTCCCGTCCCTGACTCCTCGTCATCTCCCGCCTGCCTGGAGCAAGGATGAGCTAACACGACTACAGAACAGCTTGTTCCAGCAGTTCGAGCGTATGGGCCTTCGCGAACCCTTCCGACGAGGCAGCCACGGTTAGTCCGGCCCCGAGCGTGACAGTCTGTTTCTTCCAAGCCTCATCTGCTAATTCCGAATACTCAGACGAATCCACGATTCCTCACAACCGGAAGTTTCTTGTTCAGGTGGACGAGACGCTGAAGAACCTGCAGGCCCAGGAAGATACCGATGGAAACATGCAGATTACCATTGAGGACAATGGGCCAAAGGTGCGTGCTTGCCGGCTGCCTCCCCCCAACACCAGAATCAAAGCTGACATGATTCCTTGCCCAGGTGTGGTCCTTGAGAACCGCCGCATCCGCAGGCCATAACCGTTTCGATGTCCGAGGCACATACATGCTCTCCAACTTGTTGCAAGAGCTCTCGCTGGCCAAGGAATACGGCCGCAAGCAGATTATCCTCGACGAGGGTCGTTTGAACGAGAACCCTGTCAACCGACTGTCGAGACTTATTCGCGACCACTTCTGGGAAGGTTTGACGAGAAGAATCGATGCTTCGAGTGTGGAGATCGCGGCCAGAGATCCCAAGGACTGGACTGATGACCCTCGCCCGCGTATCTACGTCCCTGCCGGGGCCCCGGAGCAGTTCGAGTTCTACACCAAAGTCGCCAAGGACAGACCAGAGATTCGCTTGGATGTTCAGAAGCTCCCCGAGGTCATTACCCCCGAACTGGTTCGCGACATGAACGCCAAGCCGGGTCTCCTCGCGGTTGAGATGGAGAAGGTCAAGGACCCCAAGACTGGCGAGGAAACACTGAGGGGCCTTCCTTTTGTTGTACCTGGAGGTCGTTTCAACGAACTCTACGGCTGGGACAGTTATATGGAGTCTTTGGGACTTCTTGTCAACGACAAGGTCCATCTCGCCAAGTCCATGGTGCAGAACTTCTGCTTCTGCATTCGACACTATGGCAAGATTCTGAACGCTACCCGCTCTTACTACTTGTGCCGCTCTCAGCCCCCCTTCCTCACTGACATGGCCCTCCGTGTCTATGAGAAGATCAAGCATGAGCCTGACGCCAAGGAATTCCTCCGGACATCCATGCTCGCCGCCATCAAGGAGTATCACAGTGTCTGGGTCGCCGAGCCTCGTCTGGACCCAGTGACTGGTCTTTCGAGATACCGACCCGAGGGTTTGGGCGTGCCCCCTGAGACGGAGGCGGGTCACTTTGTTCACGTTCTCGAGCCTTATGCCGAGAAGCACGGCATCACCTGGCAGGAGTTTGTGCAAGCCTACAACAACGGGACAATCAAGGAGCCCGAGCTGGATGAGTACTTCCTGCACGACCGAGCCGTGCGCGAGTCGGGCCACGATACATCGTACCGGCTGGAGAAGGTCTGCGCCAACCTGGCAACCATCGATTTGAACTCGCTCTTGTTCAAGTACGAGACCGACATTGCCCGCACTATTCGGAACGTGTTCAACGACAAGCTGGTCATCCCAGACGAGTTTGCCGTCGGGCCGCTCAAGGCCGGCGAAGTGGTGACGTCGGCCATCTGGGACCGTAGGGCGAAGCGCAGAAAGCTGGCCATTGACAAGTACCTGTGGAACGAGGAGCAAGGCATGTACTTTGACTACGACACGGTCAAGAAGGAGCGGTGCACGTACGAAAGCTGCACGACCTTCTGGGCCTTGTGGGCGGGTGTGGCCTCGCCCAAGCAAGCGGCAACAATGGTACAGAAGGCGCTGCCCAAGTTCGAAGCTTTTGGCGGCCTCCTGTCGGGGACGGAGGAGTCTCGTGGTGTGGTCGGCCTGGAAAGACCCAACCGTCAATGGGACTACCCCTATGGCTGGGCACCTCAGCAAATGCTCGCGTGGACCGGACTGGTGCGATACAGCTTTACCGACGAGGCTGAACGCCTAGCCTACAAGTGGCTGTTCATGATCACCAAGGCTTTTGTTGACTTCAACGGCGTCGTTGTCGAGAAGTACGACGTGACACGGCCCATCGACCCTCACAGGGTCGACGCAGAGTACGGCAACCAGGGACTCGACTTCAAGGGTGTGGCCAAAGAAGGGTAAGTTGTCCGACGACGCGATGCATTCATTGCGCAGGCGGTGTGCTAATAATGGGTACCAGATTCGGATGGGTAAACGCCAGCTACGTCTACGGCCTGCAAATCGTCAATGCCCACATGCGGCGTGCTCTGGGCACGCTGACGCCGTACGAGACGTTCCACGATGCCATTGAGCAGAACAACGAGAAGCACCTAGCCGAGCTTTCCTAAGTGAATGTCTGGCCAAGGGGTGGCGGCAGCGGTGCGAAGGATAAATACAGTTGCCAAGTGTCGGAGTGTTGGGCAGGAAATCGTTTGACATGAGAGGGGATGGATCGCTCTTGCTTCGGTGGGTTGTCGCGGCATCTCGGATATCGGAGGTTGCGAAAGGAGTTGGCGAAGGACCTCGGTCGGTGAATTGTTGTGTACCTACCTACCTACCTACCTACCTACCTAGGCATTATCGGTAATTGGTGCTTGGTTGTATGGAGGATGCACGCACAGCCAACAGGCTAGCAGGGTCTGGAAGACTGTTGAAAAAGAGGTTAGAGCGGCTGCGAAGCCAGACCAGAGATGCAATGCACCCAATGCAATCAACCGTGGAGAGAAGCGTAATCTGACAAGTTGGGCCGACACGTGTCGATCGGGCAAGTTCCGTGGGATGTCGAGTCTTGATGGGTGGGTGACAGACAGCAAGCAGCACAAGGCATGTGACTGACTGACTGACTGACTGACTGACTGGTATGAGGACGTGCAGAGTTGAGGGCCGAGGGCGTCGATCAGCGTCTGGGTTGCGTCGGCGCCATTGAGCCGACTCAGGCACGAGGAGCATTCTTCACATGCTTGACGACGGACGGACGGCTACCCCGCAAGGATTCTCTTTTAGGTTGGTTTGGGGCAAAGGCTCGATCACGCACTCAGGCGGTGGTAGGTAGGTAGTGGCTGGGTGGTTTTTTTTCTTCTTGTTTTTTTTTTCTTACGACGCCACTCTGGCTCGGGGGTCAATGAAATGGAATGGAATGCTTGCTTCCTTTGCCTTGGAAAGTAGGTAGTCGGAAAATGGAGGAGTAGCAACTTTGCACTGCTTGTGGCCGAGTGAGTGGCGGCGAGTTGCAGATGTCAGAGTTGATTGACTGATTGACTGCATGCATGCAGTTTGCAGATTAGGTATTTCCTTCCCATGGTCCGGACGGCTGCACAGCTAGGTACTACCTACCGCTTGCCCCAGATCTGTTCCCCTTCTCCAGCAACATAACAGGTGGGTATGTATGGCATGGCATGGCGGGGCACGGCGGGGGAGATGCAAGGAGCTTCGGCAAGTCGGCCAATGACGGCAATGGGCCTCAATCCGTCTTGTCTTCCCCTTTGAGCCGAATCCAGAAACAACCAGCCCGACCTCACGTCACCTTTTCTCACTTGACTTGGACTGACACACTGGGCAGGTACCCAATGCGTATCCCATTCCATTCCGTTCCGTTCCCCCATCCTACAACATAACCGGTGCCTCATGACCTTGGACGTGGACCGTCAATGGACGGCCAAGGGACGAGACAAAGGTATACTGTACTTGGACTGGACGCCCGCCGCGCATACCGAGCTACACTTTTCTCGGCATCCGAGGTTTGTTTTACACACGGTACTGGCCCCTCGGGACAAGATCTGTCCATTCATTCCCACTTACGCATCACTGCGCTGGGCAAAAGAGTAACTAGGTAACTGGTCGAGCCACTCACACTGTCCAGCAGCTGGCCTGGGCCCGGGTCAGAGGTACTTACCTCGAAACAGATGTAAGACGATTGGTCCAGGAACGCCTTTTGGCCGAACACAACCGATGGCCCTCATGCCTGGCTAGTGCTTGCTGCTACCTACCTACCTACTTCTTTATTGTTATGCCTGCCTGCCTGCTTCTTTTGCTTCTTCTTTTTGCTTGTGACTCTCTCGAAATTGACTTTTTCTCATCCTTCTTCCCCCTTCCAAGAAATCCCATCTCCTCTTTCCACTCTGTCCATCACCAATCGAGTTGTGAATAGCATCATTAGTCTGCTTCTACACCTCTTGTCCCTGCCCCGCGTACACAAGTGCTTCTTCGCATCCTCGGTTGCCATATCTCGTCTCAGGGCAACTCTCCCCGAGCAAGACTCCCTCCTCATCTCACCTCACCTCGAAACAGCAGCTTCTTCCCTTCAGTCTGCGCCACGACATCGCCCATCATGGCCGCCAATAACATGGTTAACCCCGCCGTGGACCCCAACATCGAAGATGACCTCTTCCAGAAGGAGGTTGAGCAAGTCAAGCGGTGGTGGAGCGAGCCGCGATGGAGAAACACCAAGCGGCCATTCACTGCCGAGCAGATCGTCTCCAAGAGAGGTCACCTAAAGATCGAATACCCCAGTAACGCGCAGTCCAAGAAGCTTTACGACATCCTCGAGAAACGCTTCAAGAACAAGGACGCCAGCTACACCTACGGTTGCTTAGAGCCCACCATGGTCACCCAGATGGCCAAGTACCTCGACACCGTCTACGTCTCCGGCTGGCAATCATCGTCAACAGCCTCCGCCTCGGACGAGCCCGGCCCGGATCTGGCAGATTACCCTTACGTGAGTTTCCAGTGCTCTTCCGGTGCTCCATCTGTTGCTAATCCACCTTGTAGACCACCGTCCCCAACAAAGTAGCCCACCTGTTCATGGCCCAGCTGTTCCACGACCGGAAACAGCGGCAAGAGCGCCTCAGCGTCCCGAAGGAGGCTCGGGCCAAGCTCGCCAACGTCGACTACCTCAGGCCCATCATTGCCGATGCCGACACCGGCCACGGTGGCCTGACTGCCGTCATGAAGCTGACCAAGCTCTTCATCGAGAAGGGCGCCGCCGGCATCCACATCGAGGACCAGGCCCCTGGCACCAAGAAGTGCGGTCACATGGCCGGCAAGGTCCTCGTACCGATCCAGGAGCACATCAACCGCCTCGTTGCCATCCGCGCCCAGGCCGACATCATGGGCTCCAATCTCGTTGCCGTTGCCCGCACAGACGCCGAGGCCGCCACCCTCCTCAGCACTAACATCGACCCCCGTGACCACGCCTTCATCCTCGGCTCCACGAACCCCGGCCTCCGGCCCTTGAACGACCTCATGATCGCCGCCGAGCTGGCCGGCAAGAGCGGCGACCAGCTCCAGGCCATCGAGGACGATTGGCTCAAGCAGGCCAACCTGAAGCGCTTCGATGAGGTTGTCGTCGACGCCATCAAGGCTAGCCCCCAGCCCAACAAGGACGGTTTGGTCCAGAAGTACCTCTCGGCTGCCAAGGGCAAGAGCAACACCGAGGCTCGCGCGCTTGCGAAGGGCATCCTCGGAGCCGACGTCCACTTCGATTGGGACTCGCCGCGCACGCGCGAGGGTTACTACCGCCTCAAGGGCGGTTGCGATTGCGCCATCAACCGTGCCATCGCCTACGCTCCTTATTGCGACGCCATCTGGATGGAGAGTAAGCTCCCCGACTACAAGCAGGCGCAGGAGTTTGCCAAGGGTGTCCACGCCGTCTGGCCTGAGCAGAAGTAAGTCGCCACGAAAGGCCTGCGCCAATATATATATATATACAACCTCCCTCTTCATGACAACCAAGGCTAACTCATTACTCCTTCAGGCTCGCTTACAATCTCTCGCCCTCCTTCAACTGGAAGACGGCGATGCCCCGCGCCGAGCAGGAGACGTACATCCGCCGCCTCGCGTCCCTCGGGTACTGCTGGCAGTTCATCACTCTCGCAGGCCTACACACGACGGCCCTCATCAGCGACAAGTTCGCCAAGGCGTACAGCCAACAGGGCATGCGGGCGTACGGCGAACTCGTGCAAGAGCCCGAGATGGAATCTGGCGTTGACGTCGTCAAGCACCAGAAGTGGAGCGGTGCAACATACGTCGACGAGCTGCAGAAGATGGTCACGGGCGGCATCAGCAGTACCGCTGCCATGGGCAAGGGTGTGACGGAAGACCAGTTTCACTAGTGCCGAGTGACACGAAACGGGAGGCGCTAGTTTATCGATTGTATCGCTGTGACGAGACTGTGTAAGTTGGGAATGTATCTAGGTCTTGTGGAATATAGTCGGTAGCACGGCAATGGATTGTCATTTGTTCTGCCTGTTCTCCCCGCGCGAACCTCCGCCGCCCGTCACCGGCCGGAACAGAAGCCGATCAGACCCACTCCGCGGTCATTGTCCTCCTGGAGGAGTCCCGCAGTTGTGTCCCCACAAACATCCGACGCCGGAGAGCCGAAGGGCCGGAAGGCCGGAATACAGGAAGGAAGGAGCGAAGAGAAATCTGTACGGACCCGCAATGACCCCCCTCTGGACTTTATCTTCTTCACCTCGAGACCAGCAAAATTCAACACGGGACGGAGTCAGCACAGCCCCTCACCAAAAAAGTGGGTATATCTGACGACCGGGCGGCCCCCACCACTTCGACTCATCCTCGCCGAACTTCGTCAACGTCGGCGTCGACGTCGGCGTCCTGATGAGTTGTCACATGTCCGATTTTCCACGTTGAACATTTATTGCCCAGGGACTATCTATTCCACTTCAAAACCCTCTCCATCGATCATCACTCACAGGGGGTGTAGCTTTTGAGCCCTGACCGAATCACTGCTCATCCAACATTACGGAAACAAGACAAACCTCGCACAGACCCCTCCCTCTCCTCGCTCGTGATGGCATCCGCGTCTTCTTCCGTCCTCATCGTCGGCGCCGGCGTCTTCGGGCTAAGCCTCGCCCACGAGCTCGCCGCCAACAGGGGGTATACCTCAGTCACGGTCCTGGACCGCTTCTTGCCGCCCGTCCCGGACGGCAGCTCCGTCGACGTCTCGCGCATCATCCGCACAGAATACGCCGACCCGCTCTACTCGTCCCTGGCAACGGACGCCCTGCAGGGGTGGCGGACCTCGGAGGTGTACAAGCCGCACTACCACGAGTCCGGGTTCGTCATGATGGCCGACGAGAAGGAGCGCCCGAGCCCTTATTTTGAAAAGTATCGCCGGTGGCGGGGCGAGGCGGCGGCGGCAGGAGGAGGAGTAGAGAAGCCGCTGGAGTTCTTCGAGCCGCCCGACGCGGACGCCGAGGTGAAGAGGCTGTACAGGGGCGTGCAGGCGGACCTGCGGGCGTTCACGGCCACGCACAACGCCGCGGGCGGGTGGGCGGACGCCGAGGGGGCGATCCGCGCGCTGGCTTCGGCGTGCACGAAAGCGGGCGTCTCTTTCGTCACGGGCGCCCAGGGAACCGTCGTGGCCCTGCAGCGATCCGGGACCGGAGTGGCGGGGGTGCGGACGGCGGCGGGGACGACGTGGGAGGCGGAGAGGGTGGTGCTCGCGACGGGGGCGTGGACGAACCGCCTCCTCCCCGGCGTGGGCCACGCGGTCGCGGCTTCGGGGCAGCCGGTCGGGTTCATTCAGCTCTCGGACGAGGAGGCAGAGAGGGTAAGGTCGATGCCGGTCATGATCAACATGAGCACGGGCGTCTTCTGCTTCCCGCCGACGCCGGGAACGAACCTGCTCAAGGTCGCGAGGCACGGGTTCGGGTACGCGACAGAGTTCGAGGCCGAGGCGGGCAGGAAGGTGTCGAGCCCGAAGCTGGTTGGGAGCAACGCCGCGTCCGGGTTCCTACCGCGGGACGCGGACGAGGCGCTGCGCCAAGGCGTGAAGCTGTTCTTCCCCGAGTTCGCGGAGCGCGAATTCACGGGCAGGCGCCTATGTTTCTATACGGACACGCCCGAGGGAGACTTTGTCGTCGACTACCACCCCGACGTCGAAGGTTTGTTCTTCGCGACCGGTGGTGCTGGACAGTCAGTAAACCCCCCCCCCCGGGCCCCCATTTTGTTACTGATAGGTTGATCTGCGGGCGAGAGAGCACAGGCTGAGCTGACCCACGATTCTGCAGCGCGTTCAAGTTCCTCCCGGTCATCGGCTCGCACGTCGCGGACTGCTTCGAGCGCAAGGCGCCGACGGCGTTGCGGGAGAAGTGGAGGATGAGGAGGGCAGTTGCCGGGGAGACGACATTGAGGATGGCCGGGGACGGAAGCCGGGGCGGGCCGCCGCTGCGAAAGCTCTCGCCGGAGGAGCAGGCAATGCTATGAAGCGGCAGCCCGAGGGGGGGAGGGTGGCCTCTGGTTCATCATGTGGCCGCTCGACGGCATGGGTGGCATGGTGAAGAAGCTTCCCTGCTGCTCTCGAGAGACTGTTTAGACATATATATATAGCCGTAACTATCGCAACGGCAGACGCCAGCACTAGGAATAGGACGATGTTGGGTTGTTTTGTTCCATTTTCGCTCCCCATCGACAGCCGCCGCGGCCCCCCGCTCTGGGGGTTGCAGCACACGACCCGGAAACGGTTGACGGGATTCCGTGTCCTTCGAGCAATGTAGTCAGGTAAAACAAGATACCTCTCTACCTCTGGATGCAACTGGTTGTCTCGCTCGCGCCGGCGCGGGGAAACGCAGGCCAGATTGCCGGCACTGCGCTCGCATGGTTGGAGCGCACACCTCGCCGAGGAACGATTCGTCTCCGAATTCCTACCCCCCCCCCCCCCCCCTTTGGGCAAAGGCCTTTGATTTGCGATACCGCCATCTTGCCTCCAACGGGATGGATGCAAGGGCGAGCGCGTGATGTCCACCCTCTCTGGCGGAACCCCGTGTATAATGCCGTTCCGAAACGGTCACACAGGAACACAGGTCGTTGACTTGTGCTCTCTGAGATGTATCTGGCACGCCAGGTGAGGGGGAGGGCTCTTGGCACGCATTAGAAGAAACAACACACACTCGGCCCTCCATGCACAGGAAAAACCGTAATTTAATGGTTCGTCTGTTCCATGGTTCGCGCAATCACGGCGCCCTCAGTAAATTGTAAGTGGGGACAAGAGTTGTCGCAGGTTTTTCTCCAATCAAGAGCACTGGGGTATATTAGCAACTAGGGGAAATCGTCTCCGAAAGCTCTGCCTTGGGTCGGGAGAGGTTCGGTTACAAGATTCCACGGTAACGGTGTTTCTATTTCATCTAGAAACCTTCTATAGTACCGAACAACAGTCTATCGTCATTGTTGTGACCTGTGGCGACCCAACATGGGGAACCGCCTTGTACGCGTACCTTGGGTCTGTATCCAAGGCAAATAAAAATAAAAATCACACTGGCGTGGTTCGCCTCTCCCCCTGAAGCATGGTCTCGACATTTCCAATGAACAATGGAAACCTAGTCACCAAACTTTTCCTTGGTACCTTTGCCTTATGGCGATACGGAAACCCATGGAACCGAGCCGGGCTGCGGCACAGACGGGAGATTGCAACCCAAACAATAAGTCAGTTGTGATGCGGCCTTATAGATCGGAGGTTTACAGGGAGAAGGTCGCGGTGACGAGGGACGGCCGTAGTCCACACTAATTGGAAAATATGTCACCTTGGACACGCTGAGTCAACCGTGACGATAAGTCTAGCACCAAGAACTTGCATGTTTGCTTTGGTATGTTGATCGGTCCACCAGCCTACCCTCCAGCAGATGAATACGTGCGAGGAGATAATGGGGTCTTGAATATGGCAGGAGAAGCAGTGTGCAGGTCATCCTACAGCTCGGTACCATTAGGACATACTCACCCCCCCCCCCCCCCCCCCACTTTTGTATCCCATTCCAAGTCTAGCTTTGTTGCTTTACACAAGTCCGAGGTCCTTTTCCACCATACCCCGGCAGATGGGGTGGTAAAAGTCCCTGTTCTTCTTGAAGGTCTTGAGCGCGAGCTCACGGTCGACCTTGTTCAACGAACGGAACATGGGCCTCACAAACTTCATGCGGCCAACGTGGCCCAGAAGTTCGGCGGCACCCTGGTACGCAGACGTGTCCTCCGCAGCGAGAGCAATCTTGTAGTAGGCCGTCTTGAGCTCGGCGTTGCGCGACGAGACAAGGTCGTACGTGGTTCCCAGAAGACGCGCGCGGTCAGCGGACAGGGGGCTGGGGAACTTCTCAATGGTCTCGAGGAGAACCAGCTTCTGGTTTCCGGAGAAGGACGCCACGTCCTCGGGGGAGGGCTTGAAGCTATCGTCCTTCCAGCGCTCGGCGAGCTTGTAGCAGACATCCGCCAGGGACGTGTCAAACTCGGGCTTGGGAGGGAGGCCAGGCTGGTAGAACCACTTATCCCAGTCGATGGAGGCGACCTTGTTGTTGACCTCGTCGTCGCCGAGGCCGTTGAAGAATTCAAGGAAGGTCTCCTTGAACTCAAACGAGTCAAGGGACTTGCGAGACCACTTTGTGAAGTAGTGGGGGATGAACTTGTCAAAAGCATCGCGGCCAACAAGACGCTCGAGGTAGTACAGGAAGTGAAAGCCCTTTTCGTAGGGGACGGTGCTGAAGGCGTCGTCAGGGTCGATGCCCTTGTGGCTGATAATGAGCTTGGTGAACTCCGAGTCCTCGCCAAAGAGAGCGACGGCGTCCTCTGTGTATATGATTAGTACAGAGTTCCCGTGCGATGTTGTGGAAAAAAGGACAGGAACTAGTGCATCAACATACCAAGGGCCTTCCACCCAATAATGGAAGAGAAGTCGCGTTCCGCATCTCCGTGAACAGCCATACCGATACGGCGCTCAAGATACGTAGTCCATCCCTCGTTGAGCCAGCTGAGACGGCAATGTTAGCATCTTCTTCGTCACCAGGCGTCTGACCGTCATCTCGCTTACAAGTGCTCCCAGCTGCAACTGGTGACCAAGTTCCCGCTCCAAGAGTGACTCAGCTCGTGCGCAATGACGTCGACGTTCTGCTTGTCGCCGCTGATGATGGTCGGCGTCGCAAACGTGTAGATGGGGTTCTCCATGCCTCCGTAGGGGAAGCTCGGCGGCAGCACCAGCACGTTGTACTGGCCCCACCTGTACGGGAAGACGAGCTTCTCGGCCACCTCCATGAACTTCTCCATGTCGCCCTGCAGCTCCCACTGCGACTCCTTGAGTTCGTCGGGGCCCGTGGCAACAATGCTCCGTGGGCCGATGGGCGCCGTCGCGATGTCTCCGGACGCCAGCGCGAACAGGTACGACGGGATCGGCACCTTCTGTTCGAAGCGATACACCGTGTCGTCGCCCTTCTTCTCGCTCTCGCCCTCGACGAGCACGCCGCTGGCCACGACGGGCAGCGGCGACGCGAGGACGAAGGTGTACGTCGACTTGACGTCCGGAGTGTCCTGGCAGGGGAACAGGGAGCGGGCGTGGATGGCCTGGCATTGCGAGAACATGTACGGGTGCTTTTTGTTGCTCGTCTGCGCGGGCGTGAGCCATTGCAGCGCGGTGCACTTGTCCGTGGTAGCCAGGTCAACGTCGACCTTGATGACCTCGCCCTTGGCAGCGCCCTGGGGAACGAAGACGTGCAGCGGCGCGCCGTAGGGCTCCACGCGGTCCTTGAGCTCCCAGGTGGAGGCGGCGGCGTTGACCTTGACGCCCGAGATGGAGAGGAAACTGGAGTCGAGGATGATCTCCTTGCTTTGCTTGTCCGTCAGGGACTCGAGCTCGAGCGTGACGGAGCCCTTGAGAGACTTGTCCTTGAAGTCGATGGTGAAGTTGGCCGTCGTGTGCTTGGTCAGCCAGGCGCCGTAGTTGGAGAGGGTGTTGGGGTCTCTGTTTCCCGAGGTGGTCGCCATCTTTGCGGTGGTGCTGCCGAAGGCGGCTGCGCGGCTCTGGGGGCTGGTGATGCGGGTGAAGCTTGTTCTGAGCGGAATCGACCCCTTTGCCAGAAGAGATCGCCACATGTGATACTGTTGATTTGGCGGCGCTCAAGCTCCAAAATTTTGATATCGCGTAATCCTATCGTGATGTCGTCGGAAACAAGCACTTGCCATGTCTGGCCTAGAGGGGTAGCTTCAGCCACGCGGGACGCACATGTCAAGCCACACTATGTATACGCCACATATGCAGCCCCGTTTCCGGCCCGGTTCGGCTCCCTCCCTCCCTCCCATTCACGTTTGTTTCAGCAACGGGAAGTCCTTTCCAGTTCTCATACCCGAACTTCCATCCCAAGCATCCAAGACACACCAAGAGCGAATACGGTCGACTCATCCGGCCAGTGTGGTGTACTAAAGTCTTGCTTGAATGCGCATCCACGCTACATCGAGATGCCGCCCTCTCTAGCCGAGATGCAAGCCGCACTTCGATGACGAACTATTGCTTCGACTAGCTCTGTAAAGTCTTGGGCACGGCAAACTCAGCATTCGGCCGATAAGCTCGCATCAGCTTGGCACGTGGGATCTCCATGTACGTGGTGATTCAAGTAGAATACCGGTACCACCATCACCAGCACACACACACACACACACACACACACACACACATACCTAGGTAGGTACACACCTGAACACTGGGACCTGTAAGACGGGACAGCCAACATCTGAAACGGCTCTGGCTCTCTGAGATGGGATCTCCCTGCATGGAGCACGAATCTGGCCCTGTGCAAGCCGTACGAAGTACATAGATACCTTGTGCATCCTGGGTATCCCAACTTCGCCCCTGCTCTCCCCCATCTCTGCGCCTTTGTCTCGCATCCTTCGCATGTTGCTGCCATGCCACCCCCTTCTCTGTCGCAGGAGCACACCCACCAGGAAGATATTTCCATCACCACAGGGCCTCGAACACACAAAGGCCGCTCCGTCTTTTCAAGGGTAGGAAACCGGACGAAAAGTCTCCTTCCGCTGGTCCTGGGTCTCGCGGCATGGGCCTAGACCTGGAGACGAACCCCATGCCAAGTAGTTCGTTCGATGTCTCGCCTAGCCCCAGACCCGGAGGTTTCGAAACCGTCATTGACTGAACCTGGAGAGGGAGGGCGTCGTGGTCATGATGATGCTGTTCTTAGAACAATGTTGGGTATCCAGGCCGCAGGTCCCTGGTGGGAGAGCCCTTCTCGATCTGGGTTTGTCATGACGCCCGCCACGTACGCCATCTCCTTTTCATCTCCTCGCTTAGGCCCTGCCCCGAGGAAGAAAAAAACACCACCCCATTCACCTTCCACAACCATTTGCAAGGAGCTTCGCACGATACCCCCCTCGCCCTTAGAACACCTGCCCCGGACCGGTCGACTATCCCCTTCAACGAGGCGGCACGACGGACAGGGGTTCGTCACCATGAGCTTCCCAACGCTACTGCTCCTCGCGGTCACACCGGCGGCGTGGCACCGCGTGAGCGATGGAGTCGATCCTTCCAACATACCCGAAGGTGTGGCCGGGCCCCATCGTGGACAACTCCTCCCGGCTGTGGAAGGGTTGAACAAGTAGAGACGTGTGTAACAGGGCCTGCATACGTCTCGTCTCCGGGCAGGCAAAGGAGGCGAGACTCGCACAACGTTGCAATAAGCGGCTTCACAAGGGAGAAGCAAATCTGCGCGCGCGTCAGATTTCGACGAGACAAGATTATGGTATCCGTATACCCGCCCGGATGGAACGATATGATTCTCTTCAACTTCTAATGTCGTTTTTCGATACTTCACCCGCCGATGAACCCATTCTCATACCGGGCCATATTCTCAGAACGAAAGACTGTGCCGAGATTGAGACTTAAGACGCTGGGAAATATCGATTGTTTGGTACCGATGACGGCATGCCGCGGCGCGTTCGCATTTCGACCTCATCAATCCATCACCAATATTGCAACGAGCCAATAATGCATGCATACAAGCCCCCCCTCCTCTCTCTCTCTCTCTCTCTCTCTCTCTCTCTCTCTCTCCTCTGTTGAGGGAGGCTTGTCTGGGCCTCATTTACCCCACATTCTAACGGGGGTGGCCGCTGTCACGACTTAGGCGTGTCGCAGGAACCCACATTCTTCTGTTCTGGAAGCTCGCGTGCCCAACCGGAGGGCAAGCAGTATGTAGCCTGACTGCTAGGGGCCCGCCCGTTTTCCGGTGGAAGAGAGAGGTAAGAAAGAGGGGCAAGTTGGAGATTGCAAAAGGGGCTGCAACACACCACCTTTGTCCCCCTATAGCGCACATGCCATGTCTTAAGATAAGATCTGAGCTATCGTGCTGGGGATAATGGCTGCCTAGCTGGCTGGTGCATCATTTGCCGATATTCTTTATTGTTTTGCGAGGTTCGTGTTGCCAGCCCAGCCCGGTCCCCGAGGGGGCGGTCTGCAAAAGACCGACGACCCGAGGGAGGAGAAAGAAAGTTCTGCTCCCGCATCCATCCATTATGAAACGGCCCAAAGGTGTGGCCGTCCACTTTTTCGCGCAGTGGGCTTCGGGTTTTGCCTTCTTACCAACGGGGTGGGGGGAGGGGAGAACCTCAATGGTCGGCTAATGGGATATTAATTCAGCTTTCTCTGTTCAATGTGACTCGGTTCCGCACAGGCAGAGAGAGGCCCAGCAGCGGGCTGCCTGTCCAGGCCTAGCTCGCTTCAACGCAATACGCTGCTGCAACGTAACGAGCTCTTGTGAGAGGTGCGCTAGACGGCATCCGTATAGGCGTCTCCTCCCATCCTCCCAACCCTGAGGTACGCTAACAATTCAAGCTTAGCAGGGAGTAACGCGGATCACGGGCGGGCGCACCGCGTGGCTTCGCGCGGGTTGGCTCTAGCGCCGGTGCTGCTGCTGCTGCTGTTGCTGCTGCACCGGGGCTCGGCGATTAATTATGCTGGCGTCCGGTGGCGGTCGTCTACCCAGTCCGGCGAGATTGGGGGAGACGGCGTGTGAGTGTGTGTGTGTGTGTGAGAGAGAGAGAGAGAGAGATCTTGGGCGGCAGCAGAATACTTGGACCGATGCCGAATCGAGGCAAGGACCGGAATGGAGAGAGTGAGCAGATAGAGAGAAGGTTTTTGGTTTTGCGGAGAAGCTCAGCCTGGCCCTGGCGGGGCAACGTCAGTGCCACGAAGCGGAAGCGAAGAGGACTGCCGCCGCTTACCAGCAAAGATAAAGATAGAGATGGTTTAGCTATTAATACCAGACGGACGGGCTCAGAGGAGGCCCGAGTCCGGAACATTGCGCGCTTCTTGGGCTGTGTGCCTGTAAGATGACGGGCTGCTGCTGCTGCTGCTGCTGCTAGTAGCTGTGCGCGCGTCGTATAATGCTGTAAACCGCGACAGCGTCGGAGAACATCCTCGTCAACGACAAACCCGATGATGCCGGCGCAAGATCTTGCAAGACACGACGACGTGGAGGGGGAGTGCCCTCGGCTTCTCACACCGCCCGTACACTACCTGCCACCTCGTAGGTGGGGGGGGTTATCTTACTCACACAGGTGCTACCTTGGTCGTAAAACTACATCGTATAATAAATACTGTCCATGTCTCCCTCTGCCTCCCGCTCCACCACCCTCAGACGCGACTGCGACTGCAATAGATAGATGGCTTGGCCATGCACGACCAAAGCCTGCGGTGGCTGGCAGGCTGGCCCCCTCGAGCTGGCTGATGTCTTTCCCATACGGACCGCCCGTCGTTGTGTAGGTTAAATTAACCAAGCTGGGGAGGGGGAAGGAATGGGGCAAAAGGCGGAGAAGAACCTGGCGCTCGCCAGCCATGTGGCACCCGGCATTCGCCCTCTTGTACGCAGTAATCGTCGGAGAAAAAAAAGAAAAAGAGAGAAAGAGGATTGGATATACGGTGAACGGATATGCTTTGGGGGGGGGATTGGCTGTTGATCTCTTTCCAGTTATGCTCGCTGATGTACAGCTCCCGAGACCAAAGGTGCATTGTACGATACCAAAAATACACGACGATAAGGGAACGAACTTCCGCAGCGCAGACTCTTCGACCAGTCACAGTCCACTACTCATACCCATGCTGTGTCTTTCTCTCTCTTTCTGTCGGTCAGTCTTGCGCGACACGCGCGGCTGACAGCACCGATCCCGAGGCTAGGGAAACCCTCTTTCCCACGGCCTTGTTGTCCCGAACTCGTGGGCTGGGAAGACAAGGGTGTCTTCCGAAGCCTGGCCGTCGCTCCAAATCAAATTTGCGTTTAAATGGATGGCCCCAGTTGCAGCTCTCCCTCATCCTTGTTACATCTCAGGCGGCCCATCGAGGCACATCACGTACTTGGCATATCACGGCGACGGACGAGCTATCGTAACTCTATCGGGCTTCTGCAACCATGCCAATGGTCAACGGTCTGGACTCGGGCCGCTTCGACCTTGGCGGTGGCTGCAAAAGCCAAATCGAAGCACGTCATGTGCTCTCGCCACGCAGTATGCAGTACACGTGTATATAGATGCCCTTGCCTGCGCAGGAGGGAGGGAGGGCGCGACATACCCTGCGCTGCGCTCGCTGCCCACCACACGACTTCCGCCCTCGGCCGAGTCTCTGTCTCCCTCTCTCTTCTGCTGCTTTTGATGAAAGGAGAATGGTACGTGTGGGTTCCTCGTGACAATTTAGCGAATCGCAGGCGAGCGGTGAAATGCCACGCCCGCCTGTCTGGATGAAACGCTGTTTCAACCCCGCACTTGAAGGGCAACGGGTGTGTATACGCGACCCGAACTTGCCTTTCTTTCGGACGAAGGAAGGCGGACAGGACCGGGACTGGGAGCCAGAGGATTGGCCCGCCCCGTTTGACCGGATGGTTCATGCAAAGGAGCTTTCTCGTCCAATGTCCGCGTCCGCCGCTAGCTGGGCCTCGAGGAGCTGTCACAATCAGAGCTACTTTCCAGTAATGAGAGAATATTCATAAAAAAAAAATCCCCGAGTGCCGTTTGGTCTTTCTCGTCTCTCTGGAGTTTCGTGTGCTTCGTCGATCAAGCTACCACATCGTCGGTCCGCCATTGCGATTTCAACCAACTGGTGACCTGTTTCACCAGACCGCGATATAAGCCAGTCTCGAGTCCGAAGGGTTACTCGGGAAGGCCCAACGGGATACCTCCATACTGTCATATTCCGTGGGTTGCGCCCGGAAAAACGAGTTTCGACCGAGTTGTACTACTGACGCTAAACAGGGGTTTGCGACGAACTCGAGTCTAGTGCCTGTCATTATATGCATGTATTATAGGCCAGGGTAGCAGGGGTATCGGAAGGATCGCAGTTTTGTCTCAAAGTCGGATCCTTACTCGGCTCAGTTGAAAGGGTACCTATGCCTGCTATCGTATTCGCTCAGTAAACAACAAGTCGGACTGACACCCTGGGGTCGAATCCTCGGGGCGCGACGGCTGGTCACCACTCGGAACATCATCGCCCCAACTCTCGACGCTCTTGCGACTCCATGACCCCCCTCAACAGCCCGGAGTGCTACTCTTCGGTTATCCCGAAGACGTGTGGAAAACTTATTCCCAGCATATGAGGCTTCTCTGTAGCAGACTTGGGGACCTGGCAGTCGGGCCTCCCGATGGTTGAGGGAACGTTCGTCTGGCGATTTCGCTTCCACGGAGTTTACTTTGCTACGGTACCATATGGGGTGCGTGGACTGGAATCCCGCTGAGCGGCGAGTAAAGTCCGACTGCCGTGTTCTCTGTGCCCTCATGGTGTTGGAATCACCACCGTCCATAAGAGATGTACCTCCCAATGGCCAACGCCCAGCCGTGTGTGCCTGGACTTGTTGCGTGTGCGCCTTTGAGCGCAATAGCCAAGGAAACAAACATTGCGGCATTCTTGCCGGCCAACTGTCTTTTCTGGTAACGAGAGTGCGGCTTGTCGCGGACGGGACAGTGTAAAATGCCGGGGCGTCGACCATCAACCCTTTCGCTCACTCGTGCTAGCCAGGGACCCCGAAGAACCGGAGCCTCAGCCGCCTGTCAGTCACCCGGGGGTTTCCTCGGCAGGCGTAACATTACGGCACACTATCTGCATCATAGTACGCGTGGATGATGTGGAGATGTTGTTCAACCAGAGGATAAGGGATCAACCGTAAGTAGGAAACGTCAGAAATCAGTATAGAGAGTTGACGGCGCAGGTAGGAGATCGTCGGTGATGCTCTCTGACGATCGTTTCATTGGGCTTGGAGCGGGTTTGGACTGGTGGGATACGAGTACTGAATCCCCGACGTTATGCAACCAACAGCACAGCTAAAACCGTAGAGTTCTCTTGGTAGACTGTCGAGGCCCGGGCCGCGGGTTCTTCTCGCCAAGCGTGGGCGACGGAACTTAAAAAAATTTCCCAGCTGTCGACTTGAGGGTGATGTGCGGAAACCAACCTCCATATGCAGTGCAACACCTGTATCATGGTGTTGCGGTTGCGGCGTCCCATTGCTGCTTTTTTCCCGGTTTTTACTGCTTGACCCCATGACTTTTGCCCGCAGCCGTAAGCGATGAGTGCAAGGCCTGCCGCCCAGAGTGCCATATCAGCTTGCCGTTGGCGACTCGTCCGCACATAAGCGATGTGAAGAATACGACCTTGTTGCAGAGATAGTATCAGCAGCGGGGCTGGGTAGGTTGCCACAGTCCGTGTGAATGTGACAGCGAGACTACATCGCTCGTGAGCCAGGTCGCAGCCGGCCGATCACCACGAGGACAAGTCTGAGCACGCTCAGCATCTGGCCCGGGGAAGTTCCATTTTCTGGTTGTATCCGACCAAGAACTTTGGCATTTCGGTTGCGGCCAACGATGTTATTTCGCAATGGTTATTGCAAGCAAACAAACGCGTACCGATGGGGTCCGTCACGTGTGATACGTGTAATATAATGGTGCAGTACGGATATATACATCACCCCCAACCCACGATCCCAGCCACCATAGTAGAACCCACATAAATGTTGGATATTGTTCTGTCACCGTTCGAAAGGTAGCCGAGTCTCCTGAGTAGGTAATTGCCAACTGGAGCCTGGGGCTCTCCTTCAGCCAGTACCGAAGCATTTGTCCGACAGGGGAGCTTCGTTGGGGCACTGGGATCAGGTGTCCTGGTTGTTGTGTGGGAAAGGGGAGGAAGGATGGTGAGCGGAGAGGCCACCCTATTCCAGACGTTCGCGTTGCAACCCGCAAGGGTGTTGGAGGGCGGGCGTGGAAAGGAGGTTGACGAGTCAATCCAGAGGTCTCCGTTTTGGCCCGATGAAATGAATATCGGTCTGAGCCTGCAGCATGCGGAATGCAACAGCAAATTGCATTGCGAGAGGCCGCGAACCCAGTAATAGCGGTTTCCTCTCATCCTCAATTAATGGGGCATTGTAACAAAGTTGGGACGACGAGCAGTGTGGATTCGACCTGGATACCCATCACGGGCATGCGACAATTTCCGATCCAACGAAATATTGCTCAGGTTGCGCCACGGCTTTTGGCCGGGGAAACAGAACTATCATAACCGCCTGTTGCATCTCCAGCTGTATGTAGCCTTGTAGGCTGTTGGTCCCCGAGCGGGAGCGGTAGAGAACGTGTCGTAAGTGTAAAACTTTTCGAGGCTACGGGGGTCAATATCGAGATTGGGTCGACGATGTGCTGTAAGGCCTGTTTGACTCAAATCGCCTCAAACGCTCGATCAACAGCAACTGAGACACGTTCATTAGTACCTACACCTAGATCCCACAAGCAGCACGTGACCACGAAGATAGACTGTGTCTGCTCCGTCTCGAGTCACGCCTAACTTCACTTGACTCTTGGACCTCTGGGCACTCACTCCATCACACTTCCTGTGCAGCAGGACGTGATGGACGGTCCACTGAGCGGAGACAGAAGCGTGGGAGCGGTGATGATCTTAAGGACAAGGTTGATGGTCCTGGAGCCGGGCCAGGGGGCCTTGCCTCGGGTGCGAAGCCCGGCCAACGTTTGCTTCCAGGCCTCCCCGGCGATAGCAGACAGGCGACCCAAGGTTTCCACAGTGGGCGGGCGGGAGGCCGTAGTCGATGGCGACAGTCCTGCTTGGGCGGGGGGTTACGGAATGAGAACACCCATGCCGTTCAATGACCGATAGCGAGATTCGCAAAATGCTTTGGATGGAGATGAAGACGGATGTGAGAACCGAGGCGACAAGCTCCTGACCCTGAGCCGCGGACGGGTTCTGTCCGGAATACGCTTTGTCCCTGCCGAGTGGATGAAGCTGACTGCAGGCAGCTTATTTAGAACACAAGATGATTTTGGGGTCTTACTCCTCGTCACCTTTCATCGCTGACGAGGAAGAAGCCTGGGTGCGCTTTGACCTCTGTGACCGGGGCAACTGTCATATCGAGTATGGCGCACTCTCCGCTGCCGTGCGCCCGACGATGAGGAGGGGGAGGCAGTCAGAGCGGACAACAGTCATTAGGATTGGCGGTTGTTGACAGGCCGGGAGGATTCCAGGTGCATCCGCGATCCATAAGCCGCGCCGCTATTTCCTATGAACGGGGGACAAGAGAAGGGTTGGTTGCCAGGCCCATAGTACCTCGTGGCCGAGCAAGCTTGGCAGCTGGACTTCGGCGAACGTTCCGAGTGGGACTTGTAAAAATATTAAGGTGAAACCGTCTTACCAGACATGGCGAAGACAACTCGCAGGCTCTTCCCCTCTCGTCAAAGGGCCGACGATAAGATGAACGAACCTAACCACCCGCGCCCTGTATACCTACGTGCATCGCTTTAAAACAGACGGACAGTGTGGACGAACGTTGGTGGCGCTTTGCTGGCGGGCGCGTGGCACTGCAGTGGCATGCTAGTAGGCGAGTGACAGAAGTTTAAATGGCTCCAGAACAGAAGCCAATGGGCGGAATCTAGAATGATTTGAGACCCGACCGTCGCAGTGCACTGCCGGACGGTCAGGCGTGATGAGAAGCCCAAGTCACTGACTGGTGCTGAGATGACCGTCGAACGGATCGTCAAAGGCCCACGTCATGTCAAAGCTCGAAACCCCAACGTCAGCCGCTTGCTACCTAGTGTCATCGGGACCGAGGGCTTAGATTTTGCTCGCGTTTCCCGAGTCTGCGAACCGACAGGTTTCACTAGTCAAGCTACGGACGCCGTCTCGTTCGTTGACGGCAAGTCGTTGAACCCTGGAAAACCTGGACTGCCACCGGCGGCGTTGTAGTGGAAGGCAGCAAACCGCTTTCATATCGCCGTTTCATTGCGTTGCGAGTGGCTGTTTTCCTGATATATGTATGTTGCAGCTGTTTCGTCATCCAATGTTTGCCACATCCTCTTACTGGGGGGGTTATCGTTGTTCATGCAACTTCATGCAACTTCATGCAAAGGGTTGGCGTGGTAAACCTGGACTATATCTGATATCCGACCAATACCGCAAATTTTCCGGTTCGTGCAGGTACGTTTCGGCGGCTAAGCCTTTCCCTCCTGGCGCGGAGCGTTAGTATCAAGTGCCGGCGTCTTGGACTGCATATCGTTGAGCACCGAATACCGCGTGGGTGGCTGTACGCCAACCCCATGCAGGCCTTACAACTAACACGCTCTCTTTCCGAGAGCTGTGGGGGTTCATGGCGTGCCGCCGACTTCTTCGCGTTGGATCCCGCCCGGTGAGCCATGAGGTTGGTTTAGATGAAGCTGCAAAAGCAGAATTTGAGACGGTGGGGTCTCTGGGCTCGCGGCTCAACCAGGAGAGACGACAAACAACAAGCAGCAACGTTAATCATGGCTGCGGTCACATCGGCCGGCCTTGGAGGAGCGTGCAACCAAAAAAAAAAAAAAAAAAAAAAGGGGGTGATGCGGTGGCTGATGGACGTCGTGGTTGAACGAGGTAGGGGGCTGTGGTCGAGGGGATAGGGATAGGATAGGCCGTGTGCCGCAAAGGTGTGCGATAGGCCCATCAACATCTCACCATCCATCTCTCCGCCCCTGTCACATACACGCACGCGGGCGTGCAGCGTCCGAGTGTTGCGGGGGAAGGCAATGAAGAAACAGGTTGCCGTTGTACACGGCTCGGGTGGTGATGATTCGTCGCCTGAAGGTGAGACGGAGTGAAGCCGTCCCCAGCGTTGCAGAACTCGGCGGGAGACGGAAGCGTTGTCTGGAGTTGCGTCTGTGTCGCTCCCCTTGTTGGATGGTAGGTGGTGCAGACTGACAAACTGGATGTACATAGCTAATACTGCGGAGAGAGAGAGAGAGAGGGATGGGTCGGTTGAGAAAGTGGACATTAGTGTAAACAAATGGTGTCCAAGTGCCGTCTTGTTTGTGGCGATCATTAGTAGAGCGCCCACATGGCGTATGCAACGAGTCACGGTTCAGAGTCAGGCGGTTTCAACGGGCACGCTGGAATGCTCGGCAGGCGTAGGTATTCGAAGTCGTTACCGGAAGAAGAAGCAAGCTAAGCCTGGCGGGCGTGAGCCGTTGGCTAGCGCATTTCTTGATTCTCGTGTTGGTAGCGACGGGTGCCACGGGGACGGGTGGAAAAGAAGACGACGATGAGAGATGACAAAAGATGGATGGTGTGCTGGTTAGATGCATCATCAAGTTGTAGTGTGTAGTGGTTAAAGACAAGAAAGAGGCCCGAGCGGGTCGAAGACGTGGAGGAGAGGCGTCAAGCCGGTGGAGAGAAGCAAACACCAGTAGGTAAATGCCTACCTAGCTAGGTACCTAGGTAGTTTACCTACCTACCTAGGGAGGTAGCTAGTAAGTGTCTAGGTAGTTTCCTGAGGTAGGTAGGCAGGCAGGAAGATCTCTCTCGTAGCGTATTTCCCAGACGGGCTGGCAGTCGCGAGAGATCGGGTCCCGTGCTCACGATGCCGAGCACTGGCTAAAGTGGCGCCTGGAGGGAGGGAGGGAGGGAGACAACAGACCAAGACAAGCTAGCTTGGCGAGGTGAGACCGTTGATCAAGGAAGGGGTCCTGTTGAGATGTCTAGTTTAGCTGTGTCTTGGTCGGACAACCATTTTTAACCACACGTGGTGGTTTGCAAACGTTTACCTGGGTACAGGTATGTAGGCATGTGTGTAGGCATGTATGTAGGTATCCATCCGTACCTATGTACCCAGCGTAAGGTTGTGTAAACTACCCATCGTACATAGGTAGGTCTACAACAAACACTTGGTGCCATGTGCGGCGCTATGAGGCATATACAGATATCGTTATGGGAACAAGTTGGTTCTAGACGCGGCTGCAAACGCGCTATTGTGTACGGATTAGCTACCTACCTGTTATGCTATGCTGTGTAGGCACTGGTACGAATAGACAGACAGACAGACGTCTGTATGCCCCCCAAGGGCCCGGAGAAGAGAAAGGTTATCAGGATGGCGATATCGACCAGCATGGCGGCCATCGGTTACTGGCCGGCGGGGGGAGGAAGTATGGATCCCATGTCCATTCACTCTGGCACAGTAGGTACGTACCTACCCTACCCACCTACCTAGTACCTCACTACACGTATGTGCTACACTTTGTGTCTACCTAGGTACCTAGTTTATTATGTCAGTGCTACAGTATTCTTTCTATTTGTATATCCAGTCCATCGATAGGTACCTAACTGCCCACTGCCTAGCAAAGAGGTATGTAGGTACACTTGCCCACGCAGCGCAGGCTCTATAGACTACCTATCTCTCAGATTCCTCCTGATCTGAACCATGAACGACGACAAGGTACCCCTTTGGGGTGGGCCGCAAGATGGAAAGAGGGGGCGGGCGGTGACGACGGATACCTCACGCTAGCTAGGTAAGGTATAGTGTCTTTATGTACCTAGGTAGCAGGCCAGAGGGAAGCCCCCCCCCTGTGCCGGTACGTACCCCTGTTTTTCGCAAGTGGGACACCAGCCGCGGCAGGTACAGGTGGGGGGCGCTGCTCCTTCTCTACTTTGCTCTCTCCTATACAGCAACTGCTGTGTAAGTACCTGACCTACCTGACCTGCCGCTGCTGCCAATTCCCCTGCTCCCATGATATGATACCCGAGCTCCATGTGGCTTTGGTTCTGCTTCATTGCCCAAGCCCGTTTCAACTCGTCCCCCTTCCCCATGCGGGTGCAGGTTGAGATGCAGAGCGACGCAGGCAGCTCGACTGAATTGAACGTACCTACCTATGTACGGGAGTACTATCTACCTAGGTAGTGTACTATGCAACATACCATGCTCGTTCCTGCCTCTGCATACATACCTACCTGCCTTTGCACACCTGACATGCCGTCTCTCTGCACCTCAGAAATTGTGAAAGAAGCATGTTCAAACACGCAGCAGCAGCATCACACACTCGGATGAATAAGTTCCTACTACGGATTTGGACGACGCCTCTCTCTCTCTCTCTCTCTCTCTCTTTCTCTGTCACTTTGCATCTTTTCCTACCTAGCGCGCACACACACACACACAGGTATGGCACCCCTTCTCCGCCTCCTCCACTAATCATACAGGGTCCTTGTCCGCTTTCTGGCGCTCCACTCTCACCCACCTACCTACCTACCTACTTACCACATAATTAAGTACTGCCCTATTCCTAATTTTGCTCCTTTCTCCGGCAGTCGGCCACTACGTCCCTCGTGTGTTTCGCCCAGGTATCGAAATGCAATCTCGGGGCTGTCCCGTCTTCAAGAGGGAGGAGGCACCAAGAAGGCGCGTTGGGAGCAGCCAGCCAGACCACGAGGCCTGCGGCGTGGCGTGCATTGCATCCATCGCACCTCACCTCGGCCTCCCCTGTCTCTTTCCGTACCGTACCCGTTGTCCCCGTCCGTCCCGCAGAATGCTGTGAAGTGTAGACGTCTGTCTGCCACTACCTAGGTAGGTGTCTTAGTCGTTTGTATCTATGTAGGTGCAGGTGCAGGTGCAGGTAGGTAAGTGCATGTGTGATTGAGACTCCAAGCTTTCTACGCACCAAGGCAGGCACGAATACCTGCATCGTAATGCCTCCATCTGTGCTGAAGCCGTAGCATGTAAATGACCTACCTACCTACCTACCTACCTACCTGTCTGTCTTTCTACCTGCCTGTACCTACCTACCTACCTTATCTGTATATCCGCAGCCCATCTCGCGAGTGAGTGCTGCCTGCCTTGCTTCCTTCCTTTTCTTAACTTTCCTCCTTCCCTGACCCGAAACTAACTGTACAATTACCAACCTTGCGCGCAATCAGCATCTGTCCTGTCCTGCCCTGTCCCAATACTCCCAAAACTCCCAATATTCCCAATGCTCCCAATACGAAGCTACCTATATTAAAATCTCACCATATACAACAAGCTCTGCCCGGCTGGCTCCTCACTTCAGCTCGTCGTCACTTTTCTCTGACTCCATCCACTCCCCGTTCGCCCCAAGTCGTGCGTGCCGTGTCCCCCCCTCCAAACGCAACTCTTTTGTACGTATTCATACCCCACCTCTCCCAGGCTGGTTCACCTGAGCCACACACCCCCCCCTTCCCATGCACACCATGCCCCCCTCCCCTCCCATGCTCATCCAGGACCCATAGCCTCCCGGTCTAGAGTGACAGAGTGAGAGTCAAGGCTCCCTGTCAGAAAACAGACCAGCCTGCATATCGGAGCAGCCAAGGGGTGCCCCCTCCCCTGTCAAATGCAAGTTCGAGCTTTTCCCTCTTCTCCAGTCTTGTTCCTCTCTACTTACTGCCCAAGACATATATAGCCTCACTGCTCGACTTCTTCACCCGAGTCGTCAATGTGTTACCATAGCGTGGGACCTATACCTACCCTGACCTTGGCTATAGCTGTACCAGATCTTGTCCTGGACTGTACCAGCAGCTGCCATTCATATATCCCTCCCAACCCTGCACCCGCATTCCTCTCCTCTCAATGGCACACATCGCAACCTGTATGCTCGGTGTTAAAGGAGAATCCAACCCTCCGCCGTATATAGCAAAGCCGCCCTCCCCACTGCCTCCAATGGAACCGGTATGGACATCGCTCTTTTCCCTCCAACTACCTACCTACCTACCTACCTACACATTCCATCCATACACCCACGCTCTTTTGTTTCCCTTGCAACCTACCTACGTCTTGCCCTTCTGAAGCAACAACTGACCGAGCCTGTTTCCCCTCCAATTATAGACGCAATTACCATCGCTGCCTCAAGCAGACTACAAGCCCTTCGTGTGGAGGATGCACCAACCAGAGGGCCGCAAGTACCAGCTCTTTCCCAAGGATCGCCAGCAACGCCCAGCCGCAAAGGGCCTCGACCCTGAGCAGGCCTTCGCTATCGCCATGGGACAGAACGAAAAGACGACCGAGAAGCCATGCAGCACCAGCGGCTCGCTCCGCTTGCGCATCAAGGAGCACAACCTCATCAGACGGCGCAAAGTGAGCATTCCTGAGCTGGGTCCAATGACCACTGTTCAGGAAGTTCCCATGGATTCACGTAAGTCGACCCGAACGGGTACCCTTCGCCCCTCGAGACCTCATGACTGACACGCCCCAGCCACTATCCCGGGACGGCCTCCTCTACATGAGAGATCTGCCAGCGCACCCGGTCACCACCTTAAGCAGCACAAGTCCAACAGCTCCTTCACCTCCACTGCTGCAGCTGAAGCCAACATGTCCGCCTACACCACTCCTGCCTGCTCTCCAGAACGACACCAACGGTCTACCTCGGAGAACCAGACACCCCGTCCGCTGGCTTCCCCGAAGCAGCTGGCCCCTCTTGTCATCCCTACTCACATTGGCAACGTGCCTAGTCTCACAAAGCAAGTATCAAATAGCCGCATGAGATCTGGTAGCTCCGGCTACGATTCCGCCCAGCTTTCTGCCCGAACCGACGATTCGCCCAGATCACAGTCCCGAACCCCTTACACGCCCTTGACAGCTTCTACCGCCCTGACGACTCCTCTTTCCGCCTGTCACAGCATCCAGTCGGCTACCACCCCCGTGTCTGCTCCCATCATGGAAGGAAGAGACTCCCCCATGCCCTGGGAGAACAACAGCACACCGACCGCTGCGGTTTCCGGCCCAAGCAACAACGATGCCTCTTCAGGACCCGAAACAGGTTATGCATCCCGACCCTTCCTTAACGCCCACAAGAGAGGACAGTCCGAGTCTGGCAGCATCATGGATCGAGGACGCCCGAGGAAGCGGAGCGATGTGCGAAACAACAACAGCCCCCTCAAGAGAAGCTGCTCGACCCGGAACAAGAGCGCCGAGCGCCGGGCCTTTGAGGAGCTCCCCACCGGATGGCGAGCTGACGAAGCAGCCAGCCACATGGAGCAGGACGAACTGGCGGCCCTGCAAACGCAGGCTTTTGGCCAGGCGTCCAGGTTCGAGGTCCTGAGGAAGGAGGATGTCGAGAACCTTTCAAAGGTAAGTTCAAAAAAACCCACCAATTCTTGCCTCGCCTACTATGCCGGAGGAAAGGGACTAAAGGTAGCCGCAGGAACTTCGTCAGCTCGATGAACGAACCGAGTACCTTCGTCGCACCTACAACTCTCTGCGGGCTGGCCGACGCAACTTGCACTCGCGCATGTGCCAATACCTCCGCTCTCCCCGGACAGCGAGGTTCAGCACGGACTCGATGCTCAAGCAAGAGGAAGCTCTTGCTGAGCTTGACACATCCATCGATGACTGGGTCAACAAGCTGGAACAGGCTGAGAACCGCCGGACACGGGTGCGCCAAAAGCTCCTGGAACATGTTGCTGCGGCAGCTATCCTTTCCACTCCGGCGGCTGCCGCTGCTAGCGAGTCATTGCAGCTTGCCATGGGCCTGCGCTCACCCAGTGTTGGGAATATTTCCACTCCTCCCCGGAGCCCCGCCAAGAACTCGTTTCCCTCGCACACGGTCAACAACCCCCCCTCGCCGCAAAGGGTTGTCGCTCAGATCCCCAGCACTATCATCGAGCAACCCCTGGTCGAGGAGACGTCCAGCGCGCCTGCCAACACCAAGAGGGCGACTGCCCTCAGTCACCGTCGCACCGGCATGGAAAGCATCCGCATTTATGCCGACAGCGACGTTTACGCCCTTCTGGCCGATGTCGAGAACGAAATCACCAAGATGAGCGTAGAGGCGAACCTGCACGAGAACGCCGCCCTTTCCGACGACGAGCGGAAGGATATCTATCGGGCGCGCAGCCACGAGGCTCTGAGCGGACAGTCCACGGATGTCAAGAGCACCGTCTCATCTCCCCGTGCACCATCACCCCCAGCCAAGGATAGCCCGACGGACGGCGGGGCCTTGTTCCTCACCAATGCCGTGTTCCGAGGCTGAGGAGCCAACCAGACCGGCTCCAGTGTCTATCCCAACTCACATTTTCAACGCATCCAACGGCGTTATTTCATCTCGTTCCCCTGAAACTGTTACCCGTGTAACGCTTACGCTCCCTACGTCTCCAACGACATGACGGCTGATCCATCACGTTCCTTTCGGAGAAGCGCATTTCTTTCTTTCCTTTCCTGTCTTGTTTGCATCAAAGCTGATACCCGTCCGTGGCGCTCCTTTTATATTGCATGGTATCCGTCTCGGAAGCCGGATACCTCACCGATTCCCTTCATCTCATTGTCATATTTCTCACCCACATACATATTGTTACTTTTAACAGGTGCTGGTGGCGCAATCTTGCTCAAGGGAGCCGGTTGTTGAAAGCCGGTGTGGAACAACTGGCTGGTGTTATCTTCATGTAAAAAAATACCAGATGTGTATCATTTCTGCGCCCGACCTCAAGCGTCAGGGCCGTATACTGTATTATTTAAACGCAATACACCTTCCATGAGGGAGAAGAAGAATTAAAAGCGATATATATATCCAAGCACAATCCACCTTTCCAGAGAGTCGACCATGGCTGTGCGCGTTGACGGTTGAAAATCATGCATACAGTGAAGAGTATTTTGCTATGGTAAACACACAGGGCACGGCTGTTCAATTTGAACAGTAGTCTCCAGGCGTAGCCATCGGATACATTTTGCCATGACCACGATCAGACGTCCCGCCGTCCGGGTGGGGGGTTTCTTCCGATCTTCCAGTCTAATCGTCGGACGTGCTGGCGATCTAAATTGCAAGGGTCGGAGTATGGGATGGGGAGGGCGGCATGACCGCCTGTTGACTCGCGGTAGAGTTTGATGACTTACATGGCCCCTCAAAGACAGGGAAGTTGACAAGAGGACTCCCATCCCACCCCGATAGGGCCCTCCCTGTGAATTATTTTTTCGCGGTGGACGTGTGTAAATACCTAACTACCTAGGTACGTAGGTATTCGTATGTGTGTGGGGTGGGTGGGTGACTTGGTTTCCATCGGCGCGGGTGTGGCCGACATGGATTGAGTGGCCGGCATCGATAGAGTTGGCCGTTGCGTGACGTATAACATGGTAGGTTCTGCTGCGAAAGCAGTCGACGAGGAAGAATGCGTGGCTCACTTTCATTTCCGTCGGGAGCTCGTGGACAGTGACGACGACGACGGCGACGACCGGGGGGTTTGGGGGGAAGAGTGGGAGAGACAGAGCGGGCGTCGTTCTCATGGCGGCCAAGCGCGGCCGCGAGAACAGGCGACTTCGGCAGCGGCGGGGTGGGGGTATGCTTAATCACACCTACAAGGTACCTAGGTAGTTTACGTGGTATCCGTACCTACCTACTGTAGTAGCGGCCCCCCGCCCTTTGCGCACACCAGACCCGCCAAGACGGACGTCGAATGTAAGTAATATTAGGTGTCACACTAGGAAAAAAGGAAGAGGGTGACGTGTCCCGCCCGTACGCAAGACGGGAAGGGCAGAGTTGCAGAACGTGTGCCGATCTGCGCAGGTGTACGGTTACTGAGGGTATCGTTACAAGGCCGTCAACTTGCCACGTCCCTACGTGTGTGTGAGTGGTGCAACGCCTTGGTGAGCCCCCCCCCCCCCCCCTATAGCCGTGAAAGTTTCTTCTCTACTGGCTAGCTATTTATTTATTTGCTATTATTTTTATTTTTGAGTTTGACGGAACGGCGAAGCGTCGAGGGACCCAATTTTGGGTGACCACCTACCTACCTACGTAGCTACCTACCTACCTACGGGAGCGGGATGGCATGTTGTACAAAGTATAACTCAGAGTTGCGGGTCTCCTGACGCCACGGTCCAGCGGCAGCCAAGAAGTGGAACCCGCCCGGATGGCACTTCTTGGGAGTTGATATCAGCCGATTCTTCCTCTTCTTCCAGAGCACAAAAAAAAAAGTATTGGAAATTGGCGCATCATGCCACAGCGCAATCGTCGCGCTGCCTGTGGCACTCACTCTCTCTGTACTCGAGCACAACCTCCAAATGTCACAACGTGACCACGCGGCTGCAACAGTGGCTGTCGTCGACCCAAGCGGGCTGCAGCAGCCGTCGTGCGCCAACAATTTCAGGGCTGTGTCGGTAGGGTAGGGCATGGTCACTTTCCCGCATGCATAATATCGTATGCCCCCCCCCCCCCCCCTTCCAGTTTGTTCCGTTTCGGCCATGGCTGGCTGGTTTGCGCTTCTGCCGCAAAACGTCATTGCTGGCTCGCCGGGTCTGGCGTGTGTCAAACTAGCTTAAAATGGTGATGTGCACCGCCCGCTTCGCATGGCAACACCCGTTCCTTGCAGTAGCTCCATGTCAACGACTGGTCCGGGACTTTTTCAAACGCCTTCGGAGAGGGGGAAGGAAAGGAAAGAAGAAAGAAGGGACAAATGGAAACCCCCCGCAAAAAATAGGACCGGCGTCGCTCCCGGGCCCAGAACGAATCAGTGGCGCTCCGGTATTCGGGCCCAAACGCACTCCCCCCTCCTCACCCTTGTTCTTGTTGTGTTCTAGCCAGTGCGAAACAGGCGACGATCACCGATTTTTTTATTTTATTTTTGAAGAGGGGGACCCAATGCCTAGACGCCGCCCGCGACTGCTGCACAGAGAGCGAAGGAGAGAGGCAAGAAGCGAAACGCTAGCGTGTTGGGTTCCGGTTTCTCTTGTTTTCTTTTCTCACTTCGTTTCCTGCCAGCTTGCCAGGCCGTCGATGTGGGTTTGCGAACGGCTCGCGTTTGACAAGAGGCGCCATAGGTACGAATGCAAGGCGGCCCCTCGAAAGGTCGCACAGGTACCGGATTTTGGCCATACACTGAAAAAGAAGATAAAGAAAAAAAGAAGAAAAAACCCCACAGTAAAAATAAAAGTACCATGCCCGGTATCCGTACTCGACACAGCATAAAGTTGACAAGAGGCGTACCTTCGCGTACCTAGCTCAAAGCCCCTCTGATTTACACAGTAAGCAGCTGTTAGTCCCAGACGAGAGTATTGAGGGGTGTGGTTCCGCTCCGTTGCGTCTGCGCAAGGTGAGAGGACGAGGCGGTGAGAAGAGAGCGTTGCGGCCGATGCGGGGTTTGCTTGAGAAATCCGGGTCACTTCGGTCGTCTCTTTGTCATCCGTGTTTTTCGGCGGGGACAACGTGTCCGGGCAAACTTGACCAGCGTCTGATGACGGATGTCCGGGTCGGAGCAGCAGCAAGTGGGCGCCTGTGATCACTTCCATTGCCTTCGGAGCGTTCCATCCGGTTGCACCGTGGCACCATCGTCGAGGAGCCTCGCTCAACGAAGGGGGATTCTGAAATAACCTAAAGAAGGGCTGGTGGAGAAGGACTTGTCGTTTGTGGGTTGCCGTGCATGCTCCTACTAACTAATAGATAGTGTGTACCGTCCATGTTGCAGGATAGTGGAGGATGGCGATCAAGGACCCAGACTGTCTATCCGATAAGAGGCGTTAGAACTCCTGAGTCCTGACAGGGCAGCTTGGGTCGCCGAGAGAGAGAGAGAGAGAGAGAGCCTTCTCGCTGTTCTGTCTCAAGTAACAGAGAATGCTGCCAAGTCTGCAAGTGCAGGCATCGTATGGGAGGGGTGGCTGGAGAACGCCCTAGACGATAAGTTCATCCTGACCTTGAGGCCTGGGGGTTGACAGAGAGTTCCGTCACAGATGCGTCAATTGTCGCAGATAGAGGATGATACTGTCCCCCAAAGAGGACTGCGTGACCTAACACGGAAGTAACTTCGCGAGCCGGTTTATCGGTTGATTGTTCCATGAGTCGTGCTGACTTGTGCAGATCACCAAGGTTGGAACTTTCTTCAAAATGAACGATGGTTACCTGAGCATTTGTTGTCCGTCATGCGCCATGCGCACCAGATGCACCCGCGGCTGCTGTGGCGTTTTGTGGTCTGGTGGATTTGATGTTCTGACAAGGCTTTCCAGCAGCGGCCAGCTACGATGATATCAAATTTCCAGACACGTTAAAGGTGACAGATACGAGATTGTGGCTCTGTCGAGCGCTCGGATCAAAGACTCGTTGATTGTGACTCGTGTACCGTCTTGCATGTGCCGCAACAGCCACACGTTCAGTGTTCTCGTCGCAAGCCCATCACACTGGTACAAATTCACACCCGGAATCGGGCCTAGCGCATCAAAGCGCTACAGGAGAAAAAAACTCTCCAATATGTATCCGTACCATGCTTGAATTGTCGAGTGAAGGCACCCGTAACAGGAGCGAAGTGTGCAGTAGCGTAAAGGAGAGGCTGGGTCTCGAGCATCTTTGATGTCAAACTTTCTCGAGAGGTTGTGTGGTTGTGCCGGACCAAGACAGAGAGGTTGTGTCATGCTTGCGTGTTCGGTTCTGCAACTTGATCGCAACTACAGTAGCGAGGCGCTACTGCTCTCTTCGTCGCCTGTTTGTTTGTCCATCGTCTCGTTCCCTGTAGCAAAACGGGTCAAACAGCGGGATCGGAGATCCGCCTTCTGCTCATCAACTCAACAAGGATGGGACTGGCAAGAGCTGCAAAAAATGGGATGAACATCCTGTGGAGCGCCGTAAAGCGTACCTGGTGAAAATGCCAGCAGCTGAAGATTAGGGGGTAATAAGGCATGTTGGCCGTTCCGCTAGGAATGGGAATGCGACTGTCGCAGTAACAGGCCATTACGACTGACGATGAAGACGAGATCTAGATGTCGATGCTCAGGCATCTGCGTTTCTCGGGTTTCTTGATTGTTTCAACCGTCGGGAACTGTCATAACTTTAACGGTTTTATGGTTGCATTTTTCGGCCGATAATCCTGGAGGCTGCCGACAACCAGCCGCTGCACCAACGGCGAAGCGAGCAGTTGGTCCTGATAGAATCGGGACGTCGCTGTGATACGATGCAGTGACAGTCTGGAGACGAGATCTCCGGAACTTATAGGATGATCATGATTGCATACCTAGTGTACAAATCTTGGGTAAGGTGAGGACTAGCAAAGGCGCCGGGGCCACCATTCACCGACCTGCTTAGTCATGCGATCGGAGGAATGGCAGCTGGCCTGGAGACAGTGGCCTTTGCCCGTCACCCCGCTGAGTGGATTGGCACGTGAAGTGTCCCTGAGCAAAGCTAATTTCCCTCCCAATCAAACAAGGTCACTACTTCCTTGTACAGACCTTCATGCGATGCGCGACCGCGTCCCTCCCGAGATTTGTTGACACCGAAGTACTTCGTGCCTGTCATTTCACATTTTTGCTCTCGACGTCCCAACGACCCAAATCCCCTTTGTGTTACGCGATCACGACCCTACGATACCAAGACGATTCTGGATTTGCGCTACGAGGCGCTCTAGCCAATTCCGAAAGAGTTGCCCGGTGTCCCTTGAGTAGACGCAGCATCATCCGGCTACAGGCCCCCCTGTCTGCGTCACTCCAAGAACCGTTCTTGGGAAAACTTGGCCATCGAAATCTGGAGAATCCCACTTGGCGATCCCCTCGGCCTCCCCCCTTCGTAGCATTCTGCCCGGCTCGACACCGAAGAATGACCTCGGACAGCTCCTGAGAGTGCTGCCGAGATCACCAAACGGACCATACTCGGACGACGTAGACCTTGCTGCTGTCCAGGCTTCGAGGGTCGTCGACCCCGTCGGTCGCAGTCAACAGCAAGCCGTAGCCCAAGGCCTGTCATCCGCACAATCGGCACGCTCTGTCGTGAAGTCGGGCGGCAGGTGCCCTAGACCCAGTCGCAAAGATGGCGCCGGCAGGTGGTGGAAACATCAAGGTGGTGGTGAGAGTTAGACCATTCAATAGCAGAGGTATGCCTTGGACTTTGAACCCCCCTTGCCCCTGAAAGGAGCGCGTAGGAGAGCATCCGCAGCGGGAACATGCTGACAGACTGCATCGCAGAAATCGACCGCGGTTCAAAATGTATCGTTGAGATGAAAGACAACCAAACCATCCTCACCCCTCCATCCGATGCTCACGTCAAGAACGCCAAGGATGCTGGCCAGAAGGTTTTCGCCTTCGATAGATCGTACTGGTCGTTTGATCGAAACGACCCCCACTATGCCGGTCAAGACAACCTCTTCGACGACCTCGGTCATCCCCTTTTAGAAAACGCTTTTGCTGGTTACAACAACTGTATCTTTGCCTACGGCCAAACAGGTTCTGGAAAGTCATACTCCATGATGGGATATGGCAAGGAGGTCGGCATCATCCCCAACATTTGCCAAGACATGTTTAGGAGAATCACTGCGTTGCAAGAGGACAAGACCCTGCGCTGTACGGTGGAAGTGTCATACCTCGAGATCTACAACGAGCGGGTGCGAGACTTGCTCAACCCGTCAACCAAGGGCAACCTCAAGGTTCGAGAGCACCCTTCGACTGGACCATACGTTGAAGACTTGGCAAAGCTGGTTGTTGGCAGCTTCCAGGAGATCGAGCACTTGATGGACGAAGGAAACAAGGCCAGAACTGTGGCGGCAACCAACATGAACGAGACCTCCAGTCGAAGTCACGCCGTCTTCACTTTGATGCTCACTCAAAAGAAGTTCGATCCTGAAACCAAGATGGAAATGGAAAAAGTCGCCAAGATCAGCCTGGTTGATTTGGCTGGTTCGGAAAGAGCCACATCAACAGGTGCTACCGGCGCCCGCCTAAAGGAAGGCGCTGAGATCAACAGATCACTGTCTTCTCTTGGTCGCGTCATCTCCGCGCTTGCCGATATCTCGACCGGGAAGAAGAAGAAGGGGCCTGGCGGGCAGGTTCCTTATCGAGACAGTGTTCTAACGTGGCTCCTTAAAGATTCGTTGGGTGGAAACAGTATGACCGCCATGATTGCAGCCATCAGTCCGGCAGACATCAACTACGATGAAACGCTCAGTACTCTCCGGTATGCCGACTCGGCTAAGAGAATCAAGAACCACGCGGTGGTCAACGAAGACGCCAACGCCCGCATGATTAGAGAACTCAAGGAAGAGCTTGCTCTCCTGCGGAACCAACTAGGCGGTGGAGCAGCCGGGGCAGCCGGAGGAGCAGCCGGTGGCGCTGTCACATCCGAGGAGGTGTATCCGGAAGGCACGCCTCTCGAACAGCAATTCGTGTCCATCACGTCCAGCGACGGTGCTGTGAAGAAAGTTTCCAAGGCCGAGATTGCCGAGCAGCTTAACCAAAGTGAGAAGCTGCTAACGGATCTCAACCAGACCTGGGAGCAGAAACTGGCCAAGACGGAGGAAATTCACAAGGAGCGTGAGGCTGCACTCGAGGAGCTCGGCATCAGCATCGAAAAGGGCTTCATTGGACTCTCCACGCCCAAGAAGATGCCCCATCTGGTCAACCTCTCGGACGATCCGCTGCTGGCTGAATGCCTGGTGTACAACCTTAAGCCAGGGCTAACCACGGTCGGCAACATGGACACGAACGCCGACAACCAAGCCAACATTCGCCTCAACGGAACGCGAATATTGCACGATCATTGCGCATTCGAGAACGGACCAGATGGTACCGTAATGGTCATTCCCAAGGAAGGCGCCTCTGTCATGGTCAACGGTAAACGGATTGAAGAGCCTAAGCAGCTTCACTCTGGTTACCGAGTCATTTTGGGCGATTTCCACATCTTCCGCTTCAATCATCCCATGGAGGCCCAAAAAGAGAGAGCGGACAAGAGCCTCTTGCGCCAGTCTGTCACAGCCAGCCAGCTTCAAAACCTGGAAAAGGGCACATCTACGCCGGCAGTCAGCCCTCGCCCAGGACATGAACGGAATTGGAGCAGAGCTGGTTCAGATTTCGGCGAAAGCCGGCCGGACTCTCCCATTCCGTTCCGGACCGGGCGCGATAACGACTGGAGCTTCGCGAGGCGTGAGGCAGCAGAGGCCATCCTTGGCCCAAATCAAAATCTAGCTAGTCTTACGGACGAGGAGCTCAATGCCTTATTTGAGGGTATTCAAAGAGCGCGAGCTGAACGTGTCAACGGCCGCGAGGGCGACGATGATTCGGAGTCGGTCACTTCTTACCCTATCCGGGAAAAATACATGTCGACTGGCACCCTTGATAATTTCTCTCTCGATACTGCGCTCACCATGCCCTCGACCCCCAAGCAGGGTGAAGTGGACGACAAGCTCAGAGAAGTACGCGAGGAGATGCAATCTCAGCTTGACCGGCAAAAGGAGGAGTATCAAGACCAGCTCAAGACGGCTGAAGCGGCCAACGTTGAAGTGGAGGAGATCAAGAAGGAGAAGATCAGGATGCAGGAGACATTGCAGGCACTCAAAGAAGACATGCAACAGCAACTGGAGGTCCAACGCCGCCAGTTCGAGGAGAAGATCGAAAAGATGGATCCGCTGAAGAGGCCAAAGGCCAGCCCGAAGCTCTCCGACGAAGAGGTCGAGATCGCCAAGCAGGTCATCAAGCACTGGCGGACCAGACGCTATGTGCGAATGGCCGAGGCCGTCCTCCAGCACGCGTCAACGTTAAAGGAAGCACAGATCATGAGCAACGAGCTCGACGAAGGAGTGGTCTTCCAATTCACCGTCGTCGATCTTGGCCACTCTCTCTGCTCTACTTACGACATGGTTCTCAATGGTTTGACGGGCGAAGGGGACGATATCGCTCTCGACGAGGCCCAGAAGCCATGCATCGGCGTCCGTGTCGTCGACTACAAGAACAGCGTCGTACACTTGTGGAGTCTCGAGAAGCTCCACGACCGAGTTCGCCAAATGCGGCAAATGCACCAATACCTCGACCAGCCCGAGTACGCGCAGCACCTGAGCCTCGACAACCCCTTCATCGAAACATGTATGCCGCAGTACACTCTTGTGGGGGAAGTGGACGTGCCTCTGAAGGCTGTTTTCGAAAGCAGAGTTCAGGACTTTGCTCTTGACGTCCTGTCTCCACACACCTCCCATGCCATCGGCATGATCAAGCTTTCCTTGGAGCCATCACATGCTCGGGCGCCATCAAATACGTTAAAATTCAACGTTGTTATGCATGAGATGGTAGGATTCGCCGAGAGGGAGGGCACCGAGGTTCATGCTCAGCTTTTTATTCCCGGTGTGTCCGAGGAGGATGGTATCACGACTACTCAGATGGTCAAGGACTTCGACGAGGGACCGATTCGGTTTGAGAGCGTGCACAGCATGAGCGTCCCTCTCTTCAGTCCGCAAAACGTCACTCTTCGGGCAGCTATCTTCGCCAAAGTGTCCGCCATGCACCTGGACAAGCTATTGAGCTGGGACGATATGAGAGATGCCGTGCCCGTGTCGCAAGGCAAGCCCAAAGGCGCAAGGATTGCGGAGTCCCAGTTCTACACCGAAGAGAAGCATGATCTGTTGGCAAGGATACAGATCCTTGAGCTCAACGAAGAAGGAGAATATGCACCCGTTGAAGTCGCGCAGACGAGCGAGATGGACGGCGGCACTTTCCAACTCCACCAGGGGCTGCAGCGTCGCATTGCCATTAATATCACGCACAGCTCTGGCGATGCGTTGCCCTGGGATGATGCGATGAATCTGAGAGTGGGCAGGATTCAGCTCCTGGACCAAGCGGGAAAGTCTCCAGACATGACTTCCACGTCGCCAACCATCACTCTCAAACTCGCCAACAAGCCTGCTTTCCGCGACAACGCCAACGGCACCCGAAGTATTACACTTACCGGCCAGTGGGACTCCAGCTTGCATAACTCTCTGCTCCTGGACAGAGCCACCGCAGATAAGTACCGCGTTCAGATGACAGTGGCCTGGGAAATCAGCTCTAGCAAGTTTGCGGAGCCGATGAAGTTTGCAATGCGTGTCTGCTGTCAGATCATGTCAAGATCTTGGGTACGACAGACGTCAATGTTTTCTTCGCTGTGGCAAAGCGTCCGATTTGTTCATGCAACCAGTGGTATATTTACGCTCTCCATGCGGCCTGCACCTATCAAGAGAATAGGCGACCTCTGGAGGATGAGCAGCCAGCACGACTACGTCAAGGGAGAAGAACAACTCACTACATGGACTCCTCGTGGGGTTTCTCTTGTCAGCGACTTCATCCTTGCTCGCAAGAAAAGACGTCGGATCGCCGAGATCGGCGCCGCGCAGACTCTGCTCAAAAAGATCGGCCCGCCTCAGCCACGGGTACAGCCAGAGGAAAAGGCGCCCGAAGAGGAGGACCTGCCCCCTCAGCCAACGTATCAAAACGACGATGACGACTTGTTGAACGATACACCGGAGAGCTCGCAGGTGCCAGAGGACGACGAGCTTGTTAATGGAGCCGGCCAAGACACCCCGCAACTTGAAGAAGAGACGGGGGCAGCACAAACGCCGCAGGAACCAGAGATGCCGCAAAGTGAAAGGCAAATAATCGAAAAGTGTATCAGTCTTTGGCACAAATACCCAGACCCACTACTTCAAATCCTCAGCCCGAGCAACACGGATCCGCCTACGGATGGCTCTGTACCAGAAGCGTCCGCCCCGCCGAGTCTGATCCCAACAATTATCAGAGTCCCCAAGAACCCAAAGGTGCTCAAGGGAGGCTATCTTCTTATCCCCAATAGCAGCTCAACAAGATGGGTCAAGAGATTTGTTGAGTTGAGGCGGCCGTACCTTCACATTCATTCTGTGACCGATGGGGACGAGGTGGCCATTGTTAGCTTACGAAACTCGCGGGTTGACAGTCAGCCCGGCGTTATCGGCCTGCTGTCCGGTGACGATGATGACGCGGGCTCCCAGACCAACGGCGGCAGTGAAGAATTCCGTCCAAGCCACCGGCGGACTGCCTCCGGGCGTGTCATCTCTACTATTTGGACGGGTACCGGACTGGGCGGTGCTGCAAACGGCGCGGGCGGCGGTCTGCAGAAGCTGAGTGAGCGATTGCAAGCCGGCGTATTCGCCATCTACGGTACGGACAACACATGGCTATTCGCCGCGCGCAGCGAGCGTGACAAGATGGACTGGATCTTTCGCATCGACCAGAGTTACTTCTCGGGAAGCGACAGTGCGACAGGTAGCGGTGCGGGAAGCCCCGACAGATACGACGACTCGCTCATTGGCGGGTACTGAACCAGCTAGACAACCCGAGGATCATCGCCGAGTGGTTTTTTTTTTCTTTTTTTCTTTTCTCTAATACCGAACAACCTTGGGTTTTTTTTTCCATCTTCCAGTCTAGAATGGATCACGTCGATTTGAAACAACGACATAGCATGGGCAAGGGCTTGTGCTCACATCATCAACCGAAGATTTCCCTTTGTTCCGTTTGTATAGCTCACGACGACGAATTGCACTATACCCTCTATGACTTGGAAATGGGAAGCGCGAAGAACGGGAGAGGGGACGATGAGTGGAGAAGGGGGGGGTGGACGGGACGATGTGGCTGACCAAGAATTGGCAGAAAAGGGCGAGTGCTCGCAGAGGACGAGACTGGGGTTCGGAGCAACGATACAAAATCTAGACAGACAGAAGAGCTGCCGTTGGGAATGGATACGAAAAAAGGGGCGGGCCAATGCAGAGGCGCGCTTTTTGCTTTTCATGGTTGTGCTGGATATGCTTGCGGCACGGGCTTATACGATAATATTCTCTGGTCTCTGGTCACTGCTGCGGCAGCGGCAGTACATAGTTTTACGAACACATCTAATGAGTAAACGGTTCGAAGCCAAGGAAAGTCTGGCGCAGCGATGAGAGATGGCCAGAGGGGAGGGGGCCGAAGACAAAGTGTCGTCGAGGTTGGTTGGGTAAGAAGACTGAGGCGCATCTATTCCGGTCATTATTGCCCATGTTGAGCCGTCTAGAACTACATCTACCGCGCTTGGTAACGACGCGCAGCCGCGGGGTTGTCGATGAATTCCACCGCAGATGCCAAAAGTCATTCCCATGCGTCCTCGCGCGGCCGTCTCTAATAGAACAACAAGCGCCGACGGGTGTACGAGTGCTGTATCCGTACTCCTTGCACGGGCATAGCTGACGCAGATGACCGTCACCGGACGACGCTAAGCAAATAAAAGAAAAACGACGGGGGTGGAGGATCACAGCTTGGCGGATTCGCCGACGGTGCCGATCTTGAGCTTGCCGCCGTACTTCTCGAGGACCTTTTCGTTGTGGTACTTCCAGAAGACCTTTGTTGCGTCCTTGCCGGCGAAGCGTTTGAGGATCTTCTCGCCGCCGGGGTGTTCCGACTGGAAGGCTGGGGACGCGGGGCTGTCAGTAATTCCGCCCGGGAGGGGGGGGGCGAGGAAGAAGGCGGTGGAGAGAAAGGGCGGGTGGCGTGGAGGGAAGAGTGCTGCTCTCTTACCGGTGATATCGTAGACGCCGTTCTCGACGATGATCCACATGTCCTTCTCGGTCTTGTGCTGGGCGACCTCCTGCGTGGTGAACGTCTGTGACATTTTGGCGGTTTTTGGGGGGGGGGGGGGGGGGGGGGGGGGGGGGTTGTAGGTGTTGAGGTGAGACCGGTGGTGGAAGTGTCCGAAGCGTGTCGTGGTGACTGCAAGACGAGCTGTGTGTGTTTTTGGTTTGGGATATGAGTTGAGTGGCGAGATTTGTATGGACGATGAGGTGGAGAGGAAGAGAGGAAGTGATGTGGTTTCCAGAAGAAACGTCAACCAATACAGCAAGAGAAAAAAAGAGAACAAAAGAGCCCGAGGTGCTGGGTGTCGTCGCATGCACACGCCGGTCCGATGCCTGTGTGCGCCCGCCGCGCACGCGCGTGCTGCTGCTGGCTGGTTCGTCTCTCTCTATCTCAGTGAGTGACCGAACCCAGTGAGCGTGGCACGAGTCAACTTACCTCGGCTCATCTATGCGCGAACAGCCGCCCAACGTCATTACGGTCCGCTGATTGGGGGGTGTTTCTAGGGGGGGGGGGGGGGGGTCACAATGCTCCGCCCCAGACGGAGCTGTGCCTGGAGTAAAAGATGCGGGAGCAAATCACGGGACTCGAATTTCTCAGCCTGGAGATCTGGGGATATCCGAGGCTCCGCCGGACGCTTTAAGCTTTTCTTCTTTTCCTGGTAATGGTCTAAACGGTCTCAACTACAATGTCATAATATGCGACGGCCGACGACCTACGAGAACACTCTTCTCGAGAGAAGAAGGGGGGGCCGATAAGCTTGCACCAACTCTTGCAGTCGCTTATCTTGTTCGCCCTGTCACATACTTACGGCTTCTATAAGTTTGCAAATGGCGGTCAACTCAGCTAGGACGCGCGCCTCTGAGACAGACTGATGCATTCTTTTTGTCCTTTCTTTCGTCCTTTCTTTCGTCCTTCCTTTCGTCCGTGTTTTTTTCAAAGCCTACCCCACTATTAGGGTATAGAGTATATATATACTATGCATATAAGGCAGTACTTAGAGGAGAGGTGCTACCTACCTTTTATAGTTTTTAAGAATTAACTACAAAACTGCCAAGGTACTGACTATCTAGCTTACAGAAAAGCCCTTTGTGTCTGTCACTGTGTGGCGTCCTTAAATGGGTTCAGCTTGGCGCCCATGGACGAATTTCTTGCTCTGCGTCCCGGGCTGTGCCCGCACTATTTTACGTCGCGACCGAGCCGGGGGGGGGGGGGGGGGCTCTTGCTGGCGCGTTGCGGCGCTCGTACGAGCCCCGGCTCGGTTCCGGCAACGCGGCCGTTCGGCTGGGAAGGGGGCCTGCGAGCGTACGTTGGGAACGCGGATGCTCTCTGATGACGTGTTGTAACCCAAGAAATATGAGACATCACACGCGACGGGCAGGCGCGCAGGCCCGATTACGAAGGTGAGAGATTGCTGTAGGTATCTCGTTGCAGGGGCGCTGCACATAGTGGTGATGTGGTTAACAATGCCAAACCTTACATTTCCCCGGGGGAATACATCGAGCGGAGGGTGGGGAGAAGAAGCCACACACACACACACACACACATACACAAAAAAGAAGAAGAAAAAGAGTCTACCACGTCGTGGCTACCAAGCCGCCAGCGCGCCGAAACACCGTAGCCAAATGCCATGCTGGGCTCTTGCGCCCATACCGAACCGGCTTAGAACGCCACAATCAAGGTCCCCCGATCCAACGCCCGTCTAAACACGTTGGCGAAGCTCGCCGTCCCCTTGCAGTCGCTGGCCTCCCACCTTTCCATGGCTTTGGGCAGCCACTCCTTGCACTTTTCGATGCGGTGTTCGTGCTAGATGCGCGGGTGTCAGTCAGCCACCGTCATCCTCACCGAATCTTTCTTCGCTGCCGCCGAGGACGTGCGAGCCCAGAGCTCGGAGGCGTGTATGTTATGTGTGGGTGGAGGGGGGGGGGGAGAATGTATGGTGGACATCGAGACCTACCGAAGGATGTGTGCTCAACAACTCGGGCACCTCGGCTTCCTGCCCCCTCTTGGCCGCCGCGTCCATCCGTCTCCAAAACGCCACGGCCTCGCGCGGATCGTAGCACGCCTCCGCCATGAGCATCAGCCCGATGTAGTCGGCCTCGCTCTCCTGCACCCGGCCCATGGGCCGGTTGAACACGAGGTCCATCAGCCCGGACCCCAGGTACTGCGCGAGTATGATGGCCGGCGGGAACATGCCCGACAGGACGACGAGGCCCCCCAGCAGGAAGTTGGAGACGATGGAGGAGCTCATGCGCTCGCCGGCGTGCTGCGCGAGGTTGTGCGCGATCTCGTGGCCCAGCACGGCCGCCAGCCCGTCCTCGTTGCGCGTCAGGCGGAGGATGCCGCTGTGCACGAAGACCTTGCCCCCCGGCAGCACGAAGGCGTTGAGCGTGTGCGGGTCGTCGATGACGCGGACCTCCCACTCCTGGCCGTCGAGCCCCGACACGGGGATCAGGCGGCGCATGACGCGCGCCACCATTTGCGAGCGCGGGTCCCACGACGGCAGGAACCGGCCGCCCTGCGACTCGATCTCGTAGATGACGCGCTTGAACTGCTCGTCCGAGAGGCGGTTGACCGACGCCTCCGAGTAGTAGTTGAAGCGCCGCCGGCCCGAGACGGGGACCGTCTGGATGTTGTAGTAGACGAAGCCGGCGCACGAGAGGCAGAGGACGGCGACCGCCATGTGCGTGGAGCGCGACCTGGAGAGGCGCTTGAGGCGCTCCACGGTGACGAGGGGACGCGCCGTGCGCAGGCGGTATTCGTGGATGACCTCGCGGTGCGCGGGGTTGCGGGGGTCGTAGCCGCCCGTAGGCGGCGGTGGTGGTGGGAGGGGCCGCCGGGGGGTGTGAGAGAAGAACCGAGGCTTCGCGGCGTCTCGTATTGTCGGGGGGGGACGTATCCTCGTCACGTATCGGGGGAGGGCGAAGCGGGGGGAGGCAACGCCGACGAGAGGGCGGGCTGGCGGCGGGTGGCGCGCGGCGCGGAGGGCGGGCGGCCGCAGGAGGGCGCGGAAGGGGATCATGGCCGGGCGCGCAACGGCGGGCGCCGGGGACGAGAAGGGGAACGGGAGGCGGCTGTCTTGTCTGCCGGCCTCGGCGCAAGCACCATGAAGGATTTGTCGGTGGCGGCGGTGGTGGTGCCGTCGTGGAAGCGGTCGTGAAATCGAATGTCGAGTGTGAGCAGGTCGAGCTTCCCACTGATGCCGTCATCTCAGAGCTCCTAGGATGAGCTGGGGTCCGCGATAACGATAAGATATGTGGCTGAAGACCGACCCCCCACAGCCACAAAAGCAACTCGATGCTTCTAGATGCGTCCCTTTCCCCTTCCGCATCTTACACATCATCCACAATCCTTGCTCTCGGAACGATCATCAAGCGTGCTGATTGCCGATCGCATCGATATGAATGGACGTTGTTCGAGTATTGTAATCATTCATCTCAGTACCTTGAGCCTGACATCTATTATTGACGGCAGGCTACCCACCCACTCGACGACTTGTAACATTAGACATACTACTGACGAGTTAGTTCGGGTCTAACAACCCTTTGATTAATGTCTAGGTAGGTTGTTTGAAGTGGAATCTATTCTCGACTCTCGGATTGGCAAACATGGGGAGCCGGACGATTTGAACCGATATCCCATGCGCACTCGCCATCGACCGTCCATGTCCAAGACCCGAGTCGCAACGACAACAGCATTAGGTAGCCACTTCTCCCAAGCCTTGCGCCCATCATCACGTCTTCTCTCCCCCGGCAGAATCAGATGAAGGCGATGGCAAGAGTGAAGATGGAAATCTTACATTTCTCCCGGTATCAGATGACGATAATGTCGACGGAAGAAACGATGCTTTTCCCACCTCTTCCAGATTCGGATGCCGGTTCGGATGGAGAGGCCTCTGGCGAGGGCCACAACAACAAACAGACCGAACACCGCAGGCAGTGTGGCGTGACGGCGATTCCGTGAACCGCACCCCCTCGACAGAGGCGTTGGCCCCGCTCACGGAATACCGCGGCGCACGGTCGACGCCATCCCGGAACCTGCCTGATATGCCGAAGGCGTCGCATCGTCAGTGCTTTACCGGGAATAAAAGATGTAGGAATTCCCCAAGCCCGTTGCTTGTTTCCATGCATCCGGAACCGTTAGTCTACTGAAAATCAAATCATTAATTCGTTTCGTTTCGTTTCGTTTCGTTCTGTTTCGTTTCATTTCGTGCCATCACTCGACCTAGTCAATGTCCTCCGACGGGCTCCTCGGAGGGACAGCTTCGCCCGGATACGGTTTACGGCCCCACACGGCCCAGACGCGCTGGTAGGCGTGTATGTGTATGTTGGAGATGTCTTTACGCACGTCCACCAGCGACACCTGCCCGGGGTTTTCGTCAGCGTGTCATCGACTACAACAGCACGCGCGCCGGCGCGGGAGGAGGAAGAAGCGAACCTGCACCTCCTCCTGTTTTCTTTCCAGAACCTGCGTGAACAGGGCCATGCTGAACCCGCTCAGCCCGTCGAGGTAATTCTGCTCCCATAGCTTGCCGACGTGCTTGTGGCGAGGGCTCTTTGCCCAGGCGTTGATGGGGATCTTGAACACCCGTTGCCGCACGTCGACAAAGCCGACCTCCTCGTACCATTGCCGCAGCAGGTGCGACCTCGACAGAGGGCGGCCGATGAGCTCGCTCGCGTGGTTCATGTCGCAGACCCAGCGGGCAAACGCGGCGTCCGGCGTCAGGGTGTCGTCGTCACTGATGGCCTCGGCGTTGAAGTCCTGGGACTCGAGCCAGCCGCCCGGGCGGAGGGAGTCGAAGGCCTGCTGGATGACCTCGTTCTTGAAGTCGCCGAAGGAACCAAGGAGGGCGCGCGTGTGGATGTAGTCAAAGGGGTCGGGCCATGACCACGGCTGGGCGCTGTAGGCTGGTCAGATGGGTGTTGGGAGAGGGTGGGGATGCAGGGCTTCCGTCTTGATCCGGCGCCTACTCACGCATCTTCGACATAAAAATGAACGTTTGGTGGCACGGTGTTGCTTTGGATGGGCGATAGATCAACTCCAAAAATGCGGGCCTCGGGATACATGTCGCCCATGTCCATGGCCCATGCCCCGGTCCCCGTACCGACGTCAAGGACTCGTTTGGGGGAGCCTTCGGCGGCGATTGGCGCAAAGTGCAACCTGCCGCTGAACAGTTCCGTGAGAGCTAGGGATTGGAGATCCAAGCGCTCCTGCTCGGCTGGGTCGTTGGGGAACACATAGGCTGTGAGTTATGTGAGCTCTCTTGTCTACTCGACCCCAAGAAGAAGGTAACGCTGTGCACGTACAGCCCGCTCTGTAAGCGTGATATGTTCTGCCGAAATGCCTGGGGAAACACCCAACATCGTCCGGCAGGGAGTCGGTCTCACTAGTAGGTGGGTAGACAACGATGTTAGTGAAGTCTCATGGTGGGGCATGTCCAACTAGCGGAAGGCATGCATACTCCTCGTGAGGATCGGGCTAGTGGAGTTTGTCAGTTACATCGGACGGCCAGTGGCGGAGGATCAATGGCAGGGCAGTGATGCGAGATCAACATACGTCGACTTCTATTTGGCTGTCGTGCAGGGATGTCTTGTCAGGGATGGCTTCGAAGGTGAACTCGAAGCCATCGAGGTGGCCATTGACGGCGCCCGGCGGGTAGAAGGACATGACTGCAGCCGGCGACATGGACAAGCAGACGGCGAGAGGAGGGTAAGAAGAGGCGAGCTCCGGGGAGGCGATTGTCGCGCGGAGCGGTGCGGTGCGGTGCGGTGTGACGGGCCTTTGTATGGGCCAAGGTGACGGTTCCGGAAGGAATAGAGCAATTGCGGTAGAGTCTCGGCTCGTAAAAGACTTGAATGGAACGAGTTGGAGATCGAAGGCCGATGACCAGTGACTCGGGGTCATGGGAGGAGGATGCCTCGACAAAGAAAAAAGAGAGAGTTTCAGTGTTGGGGGGCAACAAACAAACACCGGCCCTGCAACGCGAGCTTTTTCGCCGGGGCTGTTGAGAGTAAAGTGCGCCGGTCTCGATGTTGTGTCGTGACAGTCGTCCTCTTTCCCGGGTTCAAGACAAACGGGACTGGCCAGGTACTGGCGGGTCGGGCATCAGAGACTGGCAAACTACCTAGGTAGGGAGAGTAACAGAGTGAGGTAATGGGTTACAGGTGAAGAGGTAAATAAATGTAAATCCCCGGGGCTCGCTCGCACACGGAAACAGCGCCGACTCTGAGGCGAAGCAGCAAACTTCGGACCCGAGCGGAAACAAAGTTTCGAGTACCTACGGCGATCTCGAGGGTGCGTGTATACGGATATAGCAAGGAGGAAAGGGAGAAAAGGGGGGAAGTCATGGTCCTCTGTTGTGCGGGCGTGAGTGATTTGTACTGTAGCCATGTGTGAGCGAGATGGCGAGCCAGTAAGAGGGAGAGTGGGTGAGTGAGTGAGTGAGTGAGTGAGAGAGTGAGTGAGTGAGCGAGGAGAGGGTGTGAGCGGGATCCGGACCGCTGGGTCGCCAAACCAAAGTCGGTCTGAGTCCGCGAGGGCGGGAAAGGCGGGAACGAAAACACGGGGAGACAGACGCAGACCCAATGAACCGGGTTAGGTTAGGTTAGGTTAGGTTAGGTAGGTTGGTGGTGTTGAGTACATACGGTAACTACGGTACTGCGTTGTTGCGGAGTAGATAGTTTGTTTGGTGTTGTCGATAGGTACATTACCAGCACCCTGGGGACCCTGGGACCCGGAATGCGGTTCAGCCTCCACGCGCTCTAATCTAATTCGTCTCGGCCCTTGCGGGAAGAGGACCGACGGCCTTGTATCTATCCATCTGCGGATACTTCGTAGGTATCTATCTGTAGGTGGCTGGCGCTCCTTGGGCCTCCCTAGTCGCCTTCTTCCCCGATTTGCTACCACAGTGACGGGAATGTGCAGAGTCAAAAGAAAGCAAACGCGATGCGATGCCTATGGCGGAACGGCCAAAGCATGCCCAAAGTACATGGACTACGTCGGGATCTGCTTCAGTCCTCGTCGTCTTGGATATCCAGCAGCCATACCTACACTGACTGACTGACTGCACTCGGTATCTCTTACTGGATGTGGTAGGTCGTTGGTGCATGGGGAAGAGGCGAAAAGAGAAGAATGCATGATGCGCGAGGGTTTGGAACCAACAAGCGTGGTTCACAACATGCATACATACATACATACATACATACGGCTGCAGCAGAGGAGGGGGAGAGGACCAGTATGTAGCTAGTGTGCCACTGGTAAGAAGATGCACGAAGGATGAAGACGACGAGGGAGAGAGAGAGAGACGAGGAGTGAGAAGACTAGTCAGTCGCCCACTGTCGTCCACCAACAAGCAGCAAGGCATGGTCGCCCGCCTGCAGCCGCCACATTTTACCCAGCCGGAACGTCATGGAGAGAGACAAAAAAAAAAGTAAGGGCGGCCAAATGTGATATCTGAGCAACATGAAGTGAGAGAAAAAAAGAAAATAAGACAAAAAAACAAAAAACAAAAAAAGGCCCTGCAGTCCCTTATCAGAACGACGTGCAGCAATGCGGGCACCCTTTTGCAGCAGGTCGGGTGACACATGGAGGGGTACGGTACGGAGGGAGTACTGTAGGTAGATATCTGCCCAAGGCGGTACGTACCATATCTAGGTAGGTACTCAATAAGGTACTAAGGTACCTTACGTAGGTAGGTAGACTACCTACCTAGGCACCTACCTAGGGCAAGTAGATACACGCTAATCCCCTCGACGGCCACCTGCCTGCTGCTCTGCTCTTCTTTGGTGCTCCATCACCATCATCACCACCACCATCATCATCATCATCATCATCTCCAGCAGCATGCGCAGGCTCATCAATACCGAGACGGCCTCCTCGTAAACCGCCTTAGGGGGCCACCGGAAAGACGGTGTGATGGGTTGGGCTGGGCTGGACTGGACTGGACGGGAGCCAGCTTGGCCTCCCCCCTTGCTGCAGCAGGACGTGATGTGCATGCGAAATCAGCACGGCCTTGCTTGGCTGCTTGGTCAAATTGATGCATGGAAAGATGGATGGATGAGGGAATGAATGAATGAATCAATCAATCAATCAATGAGTGAGTGCCACGGTCCAGCAAGTCTTGCCCGTTTATGCATGCTGCGCCGCAACACCACCTCTGAAGGGTAGGGTAGACCTTCCAGGTTCTCGGGCCCTGGACCCATGAGGAGGGGAGGGGAGAGGAGGAGATGCCATGTGCAAAAACCACCGTCAAAACCAACGTCATCCTCCTCCTCCTCCTCCTCCTCCTCCTCCTCCTCCACGACGCAACCCACATGACATAAACCCCCCCTCGAAACTTCCCTCTCGCTCGTTTTGGAATAAGAAATGGTCATCTTTCGCCGACACCGCTCCGTCTCGTCTGTCTGTCCGCCTAACCAGGAACCCGGCTGCTGTCCCAATGGGCTGGTACGCCATGTGCCCCTGCATCCGCATGATTGTTGGCAAGTCGCAACCTTTTTTTTTTTTCTTCTGTTTTTTTGGCGTCACACACACGGCCTGTCGCAGCCTGTCAGCAGCTTGCGTCCAGCCATCCCTTGCCGTGCTTTTTGTGTCGGGATGCACCGTATCACTACGAGGCCCGTCGTATGCATGGCCGGGCCAGGCCCGGCCAGCCAGCCAGCCAGGCCGCCGAGAGATTTGCGAAGCGAGGTCAACAGGGGGGAGGGACGACGGTACTTGTGCGTGACGTGGCTGCCGTGAAGAGTTTCCCCAACAGCCGTGTCTCTTTCGTGTCTGTTGATAGGTGCTCCGTCTGTTCTGACCCTACCTGGGCCGCGTGACCGACCCAACGACCTGGGAGACTCTCAGTCGGGCCATCTCGTCCCTTTGGCGGGAATTGCGCCTCCGATTTCTGGTCCGTTCTTTGCCCCCCCTTACCCTACCCTGCCCTGCTGGCCTATTCCCGTCTCCAATTTCCGTATGCGAAGTTCTGGTATGCTAGTCAAGGCCGATATGAGACTGATGCATAATGCCGCAATTGCCGGTTTACGTAGTTCAAGAGCTAGGATGCACATGTCGGCATCACAATGCGGACTGTCGAGTCCTGAGGAGGCCCCTCTCCCGTTCTCAACCCCCTTGCACGCGCCAAAATTGCTTGGTCAGTCTTGCATCAAGTTTCGTCCCGTACAAGTCCCAGCAGCCAGTGCTGCAACACCGTGACGAAGCGTGAAGAAGAATCAGACTCCCTCGCCTCACTTGTATCCTTTCACGGGGCATACGTGGGAGCAGGAATGCCGGAAACTCTTGCCTGTGCGGCTTGGCCGGTTTCCGGGAAGGACTTGCTGGCCGCTTCACCAGGCGGACCAAACCCCACACTTCTTATGCGCTTGTCTGTGCTTGCTTCAAGCCGATCAGCTCTTCGTTTATATGATGCGTAATTATCAAACGCGT